>JASVER010000006.1:6997306-7320553 GCA_030449065.1 Oceanodroma leucorhoa | reverse complement strand
GCGAAGTACGGGCCCGCTGCCGTCGGGGGGGCCCCGTGCCGGCGGGTGGGGAGGGCGACGGGGGGGAAACGCCGCGGCCCTGTGCGGCAGCGGGGCCCGGAGGAGACCCGCKGGCAGCCCCGTGCCGCTGCGGGGTGGCCGCGGGGGCCCGGCGGGCTCCTTCGTTCCGGCCCCTGCAGCCCTCCGGCCCTTGCCGCCCCCCCGGGCCCGGCAGCGCAGCCCCCACAGGGGCTCGCAGTCACTCGTGGGTCGCTCCCAGCGCACCTCTGCAGTGGTCGCTCCCTCCCTGGCTGCCAGGCCCCACCGGCTGTAAGTGCCCACCCCGCCACCGCCCTGTGCAGCAGACACACCGTGCCCTACATTTCCAGCTGCGGGTGCTCATGGGCACCCTGCCTTTGTGGCCCCAGGGACCAACGYGCTGGAAGCCAAAGCCCCTCCGGTGTGGGCAGCGGGGTTTCTGGCTCTGGCCAGAGGAGGGGTGTTGACCTGGTGACCTGCTGCTTCATCCGAGTGGGGATTTTTTGGCATCATCTGTCTCCCAGTGCGGGCAGGGGCGGGTTGCAGTGAAGGTGCAAATGAGGCAAAGCCTGGTTCCAGGACGCTGTTTGGCAAAGTTTGGCAGAGGAGGCAGCGCACAGCTTGCATGAAGCTCTTGATGGGGCTGGCTCTCAACAGGCACATCCACCCCTTGCCTGTAACACCAGGAATAACACCGGGGGCTCTCTCCCGCCTCTCCTCCCATAAAACTTCACAGATAGACATCCAGATCCTGTTCTCACTTTTCCTGGCAGAAGTAGGGAGTAGCTGCACAGGCATTAGCTGGATCACCACAAATTTATGTTGGTGTAACTGAGAGCAGTGCCTAGCCCTCGGGATCATTGGGCATCTCAGTGCTTGGAGGCAGGATTTACATGCCCAGCCTCCGAGCTTGGTGGCAGCTCTGAAGCAGCCGGGGAAGCCAGGATTTACACTTGTGTCGGGATCCACACCTCYGTGCCCCACAGCATCAGGCATCCAAAGTCTTCGCGTGGCAGAAGCTGCAGAGCCTCAAGTGCAAGGAGCGCCTTGCTGCTGCTGCACGTGCACAGCTGCATGCAGATGAGGAGTTGAAGTGAGTTACATCAAGGAGGCATTTGCCCCCCTGGAATTACTCAAATTTATACCAGGTTGGGACTAAGGGACTTGAGGCATGCACCCCTACATGAGTGCCTGGTTTCAGACAGCTCTGAGCATCCATTCAGGTTCAGAGTGGAAATACTCACATGAGCATTTTTAGAGGAGCTGGTAAGTGTTTGAATACAGGCTACATGGTACAAATAATTGAAGGCTCCGAGTGTCTTAATTTATGACCCACTATTCCAGTGCTTCCCATCACTGTAGTCATTAATGATGCTTTCTTTTAATGGGAATAGGAGATAGAGGAGGTATGGCTGGAGGTAAATAGTAACCCAGTGTTTGTGGTAGGAAATAAGGAGCCATTGTCCTCAGTGCTATGTAACTAGAAAGATAATAGTTGGTACAGCAAATACCAGCTAATTAGAGGGCAAAGGCAGTCTTGAAATTGCAGCTGGCTGCAGGAAATTTTAGGTGCCAGCTTYTTTGCTCCAAAGTAAAGCTGGTTTACCATATGGGCTGTTGTTCCCTGCTTGTCTGTCGAACTTCTAACTTGCATGTTCAGGCTGCGGAGGGCAGGGGCAGGGCGCTCCTTTGGGGACCTAGCAAATGCCAGCGTCCCCTCCTGGGACYTGGAGGTGTGAGGAGGAGTGTCACAGACCTGAGGCTTGGTAACAAATTGCTTGGCCTGTCGAGTACCACRCTTTTCCACTTTTGGTGTTACAAGGGACAGCTGGCCACAACAAGTGAGATCCTCATTGGTCCTCACCAGAATCCTCCTGGGGCTGACACTGCTTCACACCCTGAGATGGTGTCTTACATCAGGGTTAGAGGTGGCAGAATGGGAAGACAGAGCGACTGTAGGACCAAGAGCAGAAGTGGACGGGCAGGACTGGATACACGTGCTCCTTAAAACCTCCAGCTATGAGCTGTGTGGATTATTCAAAAAAGATTCCAGCTTATTGAAAGACCACACTGGCTTCAGTGTAGTCCATGAGGAAGATGGGACTTCTTCCACCTTTAATCCTTCCTTGCTGTCTCCACTCCTGCTTTGGTGGGACAAGAAGAGCCGTTGGGAGGCACGTAGGCATGTGTCAGTCCCATGGTGGTGCTGGGTACCAGGAAGGGCAGGAGGGACAGCTGAGGGTGCGCACCTTGAAAGTTGGGTGGGAGTGGGCACCTGGCTAGCCACTTGAAGGGCTGGAGAAGAGGCAAGAGGTCCTCAGCCAGCAGTAACAAGGTGTGTGGCCCATCTGGGAGGGTGTGTGTCTCACAAGGGGGAAGACTTGGCACTCCTGCCAGCACTGAGAACAGAAACCAGAATGAGTTGGTCATGGTGCTTGTGTGGGTGGGTGAGGACAGGAGACCACCTATTGCTTTGTCTCACTTTGTCCTCTCTGCTGAACTCCTGGAAGGAGAAAAGTTGGTTGCCTTCTTTTCTTCTAGTTTCCCCCACAAGTTTGCTTTATCCTGCAACAAAACAGTGACCCATGAATATCATACCATAATTTTTGTCCACTGAAGCTATTCCTCCAACTACAGAGGAGGACAGACGAGGAAAGGGCACTTGTACCTGGCCAGGGGTGAGCCTCACTAGGTACCAGGGGCACGGGCTGCCAGTAGGAGTGGCTCCTGTCTAGTTTCAGCTGCCGAAGATGTCATCCAGATGTTCTGTAGAAGATGTCCCAATATGATTAAGCCTCACTGATTTAATAATGAGCAGTATCCACAACTGGAACTGGACTTTACTCCGCGACCAGAGTCTCAGATGTGACTAATATTGGTGGGAGACACTGTCACAGCACACCCAGGGAAGATGTTACATCTGATCAGTTGTGAAAAGTAGCTTGACCCATGCAGCCCCCTGGACACCACAAGCCGTTTTACTTCTCTTCATCTTGCTGAAACATTCCTTTGGGTCCAGTCACCCTCACGCTCCTCCTTCTCATCTGCTACAATAATGGATGTCGTGTGTCTCACCTGGCCAGCCTCTGCTGCTGGTGAGCAGGAAGAGGGTGGGGAAGTGCTCAAACTGTTTGAGATGTGGAAATACTCAGCTCGCTTGGCAGAGAAGAGAGGGATTTAAAATGTATAAGGAACATAAGTCCCTCTCGGTTAATGGCATGACCCTGCAGAATATATTCAGCAATAAGAGACCTTATCACTAGAAAGTGAGCCATGCGGCTCCAACTTTTCTTAACGTAGACATAGGCCCAGTGTAGCATTTCTGTGGTGCTCATAAGCTCTGGTCTCTTGGGAAGTTTCTTGCATCCCTGTTGCATCTGCACAATAAGCTTCCCCCTAGTCAGATGGTCCTGTGTCCTCCTTGCATGCAGTGCAGAGCCGAGGCCAAGATGATGCCTATTCTGCAACAGCTTTCGAGGAATATTTGCTACTCCCCACTACGCTTCTTTCATTGGGATGGACCTTTTTTTGTCTTTTCATTACCACTCGCCCCACATTCCTGTGGTGGGATTAGTAGCAGTAGTAGGAGCAAGTCAAAGGGAATGAGTTTGTTGTGAGGAACTGGACAAGTTTCCAGCAGTGAGATTTTTATGAGTTAGGGTGGAATTTATGGAATAGAAATATGGAAATGGAAAAAAAAAATAATCTTGAGCTCCTGCCAAAGGAGGGCTTGTTCCAGACAAGTTACCTGATCTGACCTGCCTCGCAGGTGTGAAAACCTTCATTGACCCATTCCCATGTTCTCTACCTGCCCCTGCAAACACTGAAGAAAACCACCACCTGATTCGCAGCCGCTGTCCTTGTGGGAAGCAGCCAGTTTCCTTGAGGCGTAAAGCTCATGACCTGAGAATTTGTGGCACTCCACAAAAGGAAATATAGGCTAAACTTCTGAAACATTTCCTAATCTTGACATCCTTCAAGCGGTGGAATTGTCTCCCCGGGGACACGTGGATGCTCCGCTCCTTGAGTCAGGGAGACAGGACCGGACAACGCACAGGGAGACGTATTGTTGGGAACCTTACTGCCCCTGTCCCCAGGAGAGACAATGAGGGGGGAGAGAGGAAATAAATTAGATGGCTTGAATCATTTCCAGCTCTAATTGCTATGATCTTGCAGTAGTTTTCCCAGCCCCAAGTATAACATTAACCATCGAAGCACGATTTCACCCACGGTCAATTAAACCAGGATTCATCTGGCCTGACATCACCAAGTAAAATCCATCCTGGACTCAGGGACACCCCGCTGAGAAGAGACAGGAGCCAGACAGGGGCTCCGTGGGATGGGCAGAAGCTGCTGCCTTTGGAGGTGGACGTCTCCAAGCATGTTCTTCCCCTCCGCTGGCACAGGGCACAAAAGGCAATGCAGCAACCGTATGATGTGTGTTTGCCTTTCCTCACCTCGCTGATGCCCTAGTAGGGTCCCTGGGAGTCATCCCCCCGTCTGGCTGGTGCTGCTGGATGAGGGGCTGCTGCAGAGGTCAGATGTGTGCYGTCCTGCGAGATGGCAGGCTACCTCTTCGCATTCAGTGGCTACAGATGTTATCCTTTGTCCGGTTTGCTCCTGCCCTCCTGGTCCTCCGAAGCGCAGCTCTGGGAAGCCCGTCAGGTGTCCACAAGGGATTCAGTGTCTGGAGCTGCATTTCTGAACGTCGAGCTCCACAGAGTGGAGGGTGGGTCAGGGCACGGCTCTCCTACGGCGGATCTCMTACGGCTGCAGCCCTCCTCCTTGCAAACACCTTTCTCTTCCTCCCTGGTCCTCGAGCAAAGGGGTGAACTGAGCCATTTACTAGGTTTTGAATACCAAGAAATCAAATAATGAGAAACCCTTGTGAAGACACAAGGGTTTAAAGGATGCGGCAGTAACCAGACGAACCTGGCGGCTGCGGTGGGGTGAAGTCCTGACTTGCCTGGCTCCACGTAACTCGGTAGCAAGGCTGGGGAGAGCACGCAGAGTTCATGCCTCCTCGTTTAGCGCTTTAATCATTAGACAGGCACTGCCGACAGTGGGCTCTGTGGGCTGAGCGAGTTAAACTGTAACTGCCCTCCTCAGCGGCCCCCAGCGAGGAGCCCCGGCTCACATGACCAGGCAGGACCAGCCTCCCATCCAAGTCCCACCAGCTCTCACTGCCGGCTYGGGCAGGGACGTGGGGTTGGCCCCGACCGTGGGCTGGCGTGGGGGGAGCTGCCCCAGGTCCCCATGGTGGCCATGGGGATGGACCAGGACCCTGTTAGGTTTTGTCCCATGGAGCTGGGAGAGCTTCCCCTGCCCTCCCTCTCATGGGCAGATAGGCATCGCCCGGCCCCATGGCACTGCGGGGCGAGGGGAACAGGAGGTGCCCCCCAGGCCAGCCCAAGGCACCGAGCCCTGTGTCCTGCCACTGATAAGGACCAGGGCTGCGTGGTTCGGGGAGGCGCAGGGTCGCGGCCATAGCCAGACGGTGAGGTAATCTGCCCCCCGACGCCCCTCCTCTCAGACCAAGTTTCTTGGTCTCTTCTGCTTGGCTTAAACCCCGAGGCGAAGAGTTGTACATCCTTTCCAAAATTTTTATCGGCATGAATTATGACAACTCTGGATATTCTTATTGTCTGTTCGAATGGCCGATCCCGTTCTAAAGTCTCACTTAATTCTTGGCTTCGGCTGCTTCCTGTGGTAACGAGCTCCACAGTGTAATTAAACATGGTCTGTGATAGCAACCACGCAATGGGCTTCACCAGCGGCAGCAGCCCGTGGGTGTGCATGCGTGTGTCTCTGTGTGCATGCGTGTGTGCACGGGAGGTGACAGCCAYCCCTGCCCACTTGCAGGCAGGGCAAGCATCACCCTGCCAGGACAGGAGCAACCCCAGGGCGCAGCCGGGCTGGGGCGCGGGGGCACTGAGGCCACGGTGCCGGGGCTCTTCACCCCAGGTGCTGTGACAGAGGGCTCCCCCCAACGCCTGGCTGTCAGGGAATGACGAAACCCACATTCCTGCCCTGCACAGTCAGAAGGGAGCGGTCGCTCCGCCAGCCCCCTCCCTCTGGGTTAGTGGAGAGATGCTGAAGTCCCGCAAATCTGGCAAGAAGATGTCCCCGAACAGCTGAGCATCCGCGCGTGGTGTTAGGGAAAGTGCACGCGAGGCTCTAGCTGGGATCTGTCAGGGACAGAGGAGCCCCGGCATCCCCCTCCCCTGCGGCCCGCCGCTGCTCGGGGGGTGCAGCTGGGGTGGGAGGGGATGCGTGCCCCTCCGCGCTGTGCTGCTTCTTACTGCCCCTTCCCCAGGACGGCACCAGGGGAATCCCGGCCGATGCTAAGGGTTTACCTTGCTCCACTACATGCTCCCTAATTTCTCCATTTAATCTCTTTCTTTCTTTCTTTATCTTTTTTTCTCCTTTTCGTTTTTTTTTTTTTTTTTTTTTTTTTTTTTTTTTTGTTTCCTTTTCTTTCCTCTTTTCTTTTCTTTCCTTTCCTCTTTTCTTTTCTTCCTCTTTTCCTTTTTTCCTCCCTCTCTCCTTCTTTCTGATATTCTTCTTTGTAATTTCTTTCTTCACTTGCTTAAACGTTCTTCTGTAATTTCTTTCTTCGAAAGCAAGACAGGCCTCTGGCTGGATCTGGCACTGATGAGGTGAAAGGGGATTATTCTCCTGATAATCACTGGGATTAATACCACAGAGCAACCTCAGCTAAAGGAGGAAACAAACACAAGTCACACGTTACATCCAGCTCTCCCATGGACCGTGCAGACAGGTGGGCTCACACTGATGGGGAGGGGCAGAGGATGGGCTAACGGGGTTAACCCCCCTCTCCCCTGCCCGGCCCTGTGGGCACCGCTGCGGGTGGGCAGGGGGGGCCAGAATCCCCCAAACCCGAGGTGAGAGCCACTCCCTGGGCTTGCTCGGTGCCTCTCTGCATCACCGCTGGCTTGGGCACTCCCGGCTGGGTGGCCAAGCCCGACGCCCTGCTCGGGCGGCCCCGGGGCCACAGAGGTGACGCAAGCTGGCTTCTGGGGCGGGTGGCACACGCGCCGCGGCCTGGCAGGTGGCAAGGGAAGGGACCGAAATGTGCTGAGATGCCAAGCCAGGAGGGTGCGACCAGTGCCACCCTGCCACCAGGGAGTCGGGACAGCGGCCAGCGTCTGGATGGGGTCGGGAACGTCACCGCGCAGAACGGGAKGGGGGGACAGAGCTGCCGGGACCGCAGGGCTGCGGAGGGAGGCTTAGGGCAGCCTGCGGGGAGGGATATAACGTACACCTGCCAGGCGTGGGATTGCTAGTGCTGCTGCCCAAAGGCAGACGCTGACCTGGGACGGATCTCACACGGCCTGGGGACGGTCGCTATTTACAGCTAGTGAAACCACAGCRCGTTTCCTGCTTTTATTTCTGGGTCCCACAAAGCCCAGGGATGAACTGAAGAGTGTAAGCGAGGCTTACAGGATGGGCTCCTGGCTTTGCTGCCCCTCACAARTCATTCTGCAAACCAACCCGATGACAATAAAGCCTTTGTATGGAAACCACTGCATTTCGTAGGCTCTGAAGCGTCCTTTGATGACAAATGCCTTTGCTTAATAGTCTCACCTTCACAGTGCAAGCTGAAGGGAGCATAAATACAATTCTTAGACACTGGCTTCTAAACAAATATATATAGCATGGGTAATATACAGGCTTACACAAACATTAGCACTAAAGCACGCAAAGTAGGCAGGGAAGGAAACTATAATAACTGAAGCACCAGTGCAGCCACAAGATACGAAGAGGGAAGAAACCACGTGGCAATAGGTGGTTTCTTCTAAGGCACTCGGATGTTGTGTTGAACATGGTCTCAATGCTCGGCCACCAGACAAAGGGATGCACGCCAGTACTGATGCTCCCGTGGCACAAGCAGCCTGGGGCACATTTCAAGGGCTTCTTCATGAAAAAAATGTGTGTGTATGTATTTACACATGCAAGAAACTAAAGACTTATAAACCACTGAGTTCTAGTTCAGACTGCTGTCATGTACTCTTGCAAAGACAAAATTAAAGACATAGAGTTCCCCCATATAATTTAAGTGTAATTGYGTGTGTGTGTTCCGTATTTTCTGTGGTTGACACCCTTAAGTCACGAGACTGAATTTTCAGCTCGAGACACTGATTTTCCAGGATGCGCAGAGCACCTACCTGCTAACACCGCTCGTGGCATCTGAAGTTAAGCCAAATCACTAAATGCTTCAACACATCCTGGGACTGTAATTATACACACCTGCAAAAAACAAAAAACGCCCGAAAACCCAAATAAAAATAAAAACCCCAAAAAAACTGAAGACACCATGATTCATGCCCCAAAACATATTTTCTCACACGCATAAGATCTTGGTTTTTACTCAGGGAGTCTTTTTTTTTGTGGATTTGATTCTTGTTTCTAAGCCTTTATTGTTCACTGAAGTTAAATTTTTCTTCATTTCCCTCCAGCAATGGGAGCTGGAATTCTTTTTTTTTGTAAATGCAGGTGGGGACCCTCTTTCCATCACAGGGCTTCAGGGGCTGTGTTTGGAAGAACCAAACCTCATGGAAGATTACAGCGTTGTGTTCAACACCCTTCAAGATATGGCTTGTATATGATCCCTTTTATAGTAGCAYGAGTAACGTTGTGCCTAGAGATCTATGGAGAGCGAATGAACTTCTGTGTGGTGCAGGGGGCCCAGATCTGCCTCTCTTGATACTTAATGAGTATATAAAATTGGGCTTTAGGGGTGACCACATCATTCATTGTCAGTGAGTTATGGGAAGCTTCCTTGCCTCTTCCTTGTTGAGAAGATATTAGTAGTTAATGGCGTCAGCGCTATGGTGAGGATGTGCTTTGAGACACCCAGAYGGCAGGGATCCGGTCAGGCCTGGCTCCAAGTTGGGCCCGCAGTGATTGCTATGCCACTGACTCCTCACACGTCCACAGAGGTTCCCAAATGATCCACGACACCCTCGCCGCACAGCGCCAGGCTGCAACACACCCCGCAGCGACACAACCCAAAGGCCTCCGTCGCGTCTGAACTTGCCGAGATATCATCTTAAGATTGCACATGTAACAATGAGCATAAGCGATACTGTTGTGCTGAATAAGGTCTCTTACCAGAAAAACAAAAACAGGGAAAGTTGGCGTCATCGTCTCTAACCCCTGTCACTACTCAGCTGTAAGCAAATGCAGAGAAAAGCTGTGGGTCAGCGTTAGGCTGGGTGACTTTGCTGTATGGATCTAAGACTGGTTTCCCAATGAAGTCATGCTCCGGTCTGTCACTTCACACAAAGGACGCCTCTGGGTCATCCGTGGTGATATTTGTCTGCAGCTCTATAGACAGCTTTGATCTACTCTTCTGACAGATGAGCATAAATAATTGTGTTACCGCTCTTGTTTTCAAGAGTCATCACTTCATTAACAAAGGGATCAAATTAAAGCCTCCAACCATAAAGGCGAGGAGCAGCCTTTCACTGTCACCTTGAAGTCATTGTGCCTAACCTGGGCTGCTGGGGGGAGTTTGTAAGGACTGATGTTGCGTCAGCTGCACTACGTCTCCGACATCTACCGTTTGGCAAAGTGCTCGCTCCTGCAGCTCGGTGCGAAGCCAGCAGCCGCTGCCTCTCCCTAGCACACCGGGCTGGGTGAGCGGCCAAACCCCTCCTCGGGTCCATGAAGAACCATGGTTTACAAACAGAAAGTGGGTGTTTGAAGACATTAATCCCTCCCTGCCACCCCGGGCTGGCTGTGGACACRGATTCCCAATGGAAGCTGCGAACTTGCGTTACATTTTGCTGACAAATCCTGGTCCTGTCACTTCCTCGGGGTTCCTCCAGGCTGTTGTACCTCTCCTGCCCTGGGTCTAGCAAGGGATCTGTTCTGGATTCAAAGTGTTGTGTTTCTGCCATGAGAGGACCCTTCAGAGGACACTGGTACGAAGCACAATTTGTGGTGCGCAATGTCATCGCAGTGATGGAGGATTTTGAATCCTGGCCTAAATGTACTAAGGGAAAAGAGTTTCTGTTATCTGTGCTCAAAACAGTGTTTTGTGTTTCTCATGTCATTGGGGCAGGAAGAATAGAGACCTTCCARTATTGTGTGATTTGAAATGGTCCCAAAGGAGTTTGCAGAAGCCAGAGTGGATTGAGCAACTTAGTTCCTATCGTCTCCTCTCGAAGGACCAGCAGCACCATGTGCTCTGGGGCAGCGGTTCCTGCATTTGTCGTGCCCATGGGATAACTTCGCAGGCCATTCAAAGTAACCAGCAAACCCCTCGTGTTTACCAGTCTTGAATTAAAAAAATAAAGATAACAAAAATGGGTGCTGCTTTCTGAGACGCACAGAAAGCTGACAGTGCTGAAAAATTGGGTTCTACTGCCTTTAAGCATTTTGCTAGTTTGTCATCTGAAGAGACAATGCAAGCCATGGAGTTACTACTGCCTAACAAATTGCTGCAAGTTAGCTGAGCTTTAGCAATTGGCAGTATGTATGCCCTTAGCCCAATGCAAATCTAAGTCAAGTATGTCAGCTGAAACAGTAGCTGCCAGCTACCATTGTCCTCTCCTTCCTTGCTGAGTAGCAGAAAGACCTTGCCACGGTCATATATCATCCTTAGTGGAGATTCTTGATTTTCCATACAATCCCATTGTAGGGCCTCCTCTTATGCAGAGAATCAAGATAACAGCATGAATTCCCACTTATCCTGGTTCATTTTACATCTTTGGAGCCCCGAGAGTGTGTAAAAACGTGAGTATTCACCAGCCGTGCCAGGCGCAGTAAAGAGGACATCTTGGGAACGGAGCCAAGCTCTGCATGAACCCCTTAATATCTTTGTTACCACTTCAGCTGCATTCTGCTAAAGTGTTAAGGAGAAGGAGAACCAAGCTATCTAACTCCCGTCTTCCACTGAACACTGGCCTTTAACAAGCCCAGCCTGCGCCGGGTACGCTCTGCACAGCGCGGGCGAAGGCAGCCCCCAACTGCTCTCTCTGGCCCGAACTTTGTGGCCCCACCCACAGTAACCTAACACAAAGCCACGATTCCTAGGAGCAGAAGTAAGGGCAGTTTTTACAGTCTCTGGCAAAAATCCTGGTGTTTTCTGCTTTGGCYGAAAGTGTCTCTGAGAGGGTTTAACATTTAATATCAAGCAACAGCTGATAACACTCAGGTTGTAAGCTGCCTGGGCCAGGTAAAGTGACAGKTTTATGCTACTTGCATGTTTGATCTTCTCCGCCTTAAACGATGCATGATGTGCCTTCCCTACAAACAGCTGAGCTCCCTTGGCTGTGGTGGGTGCCGCGGGCCTATGGAGCTCCCCAGCTGCTCCAGCCCTGGCTGCTGCTAAGCCCGGCTCCCTCTGAAAACCACCTTACAGTTACCACTTGGATTGGGAAAACATACCTGAAGCCAGAATATGCTACTTCATAGCAATGAAGGATATCAGCAAAAGTGGCAATATGTGAARTTCAACATATCCTTAATAGTCGCACCCTTTGCTTTCTCAAACTTTAATGACTACCACCCCCAAAATACTCATAGTAACTATTAATGCTAAATTAATTAATTCCTAGAAGAATGGCATGAACTGCTGATTGAAGACACACGGGGACCAAAAAATGAGATGCTGAAATCAAACTTACCTCCTTCTGGACTTTGCAGTCAGTCTTTAAATCTCATGCGCATGTACCTCACATGTCCTGCAAGTCATCTGACATAGCATCTTGCAGTTCTTAGCAACTGCGCTCTGCAGACACATGCCCCTTCTATGATATGTCAGTCACTCTAGCTGTCAGGTAGAGTCTCAAATATTTTATACAGGACTTTGTAGGGGACTTGTGCTGCTGCCAGGAATGACCTGGCTGAGAAGGGCAATGTGTTTTGTGGACAAAAAGGAAGAATAGAGGAAGCACATTGCTACCTCCATTTTAATGTCAAACCAGATCTCCCTCTAGGTCTTTGACTCCCTAACAAGCCTCAGGCAGTCTTTGCAGCGTATGGTATCTGATCATAGGTAATGTCCAGCCGTGTGTCTGAAGAAACAGGGGTTGTCTTTGCTAGATGAAGATTCCAATTATCAAACCCATTAGAAATAAGTGGGGGCAATTGAAGTTCAAAGATGCGTTGCATGGGGAAGCGCCGGCATGCCCAGGGAGCAGCAGCACAAGCTGCTGTTGCTGTGGTGCCAGTCTTTGTTTGGTGTAGGCGTGAAGGTAGAAGCGGAGGTCTGCTCATGAGCAACGTTGAATCGCAGGTGTTTTGTGGCCTTAAGCACCCTTGGCAGATGTTCTGTAGAGAACGGTCAGATATCTCTGTCAAGAGAGGGGGACGAGCATGGAAACAAACTGAAGGCTTGGGCAAATGCAGATGTGTGGTTAAAGGGAACTAGATTGCAAAACTAAACTGAGCCAAACACCCAAATAGGTACTTGATGCACATATCCCTGGAATAACAAGATTTTTCTTGTCGACCTAAACAAAGGAACACATGTACAGATAGAAGGGATGAACCCAAATTTAGCTCTGGATGCGGATGATGTATATGTGTGCTGTGCTAGACCAAATCCCTTGCTCCAGGCACTTGTGGGCTGTGGAATTTGAAGTCTGGGTCTTCCTAAATGTCAGGGTTTGGTTCATTTTAGAGTCAACGATAGAGCGGATATGAGCTTGTGTCTCTTGAAAAGTATGGAAGGACTTTGAGGCAATTCCTTGTTTATAGGCACAGCCCTCTTGATGTCTAAGCGGTCACTAATGTGAGGGACAATTTACAGAATCAAAGTAACRAGAGGCCTGCAACAGAGAACTGGTGGTCGTGGAAGAAGCATGGATGGCAGCAATGCTAGAGTTTATGCAATTACTGATTTCAAGAAATCAATTCATCCTGCACACTTAATGAAGGAAAGGTCCGGCAAAAAAATAGTTACATAAATACATCACTGAAAATTGCATCATGGACCTATTAGGCATGAAGTCATGCAGATTTTCTAATTTCCAGACCTTTGGCATTGCAAGCTTAGTATTCTTGAAACATGGTTTTCAGTGTGCAGCTGTATATATTTATATATTATCACACAGACACATAGAGACACATGCACTTCAATGCATTGGGCTACAAGATGATACACAGTTTAAAGCTAAAAACAGTTTCTATGAGTTATATAAGAGAGTTTAAGAGCGTTCATATACATTCCAAGACTTGTGGTTCCCCAAAATGGTGCACCCTTACAGAAAATGAAGGGTTTACTCAAGCTGAACAAAAATCCTGCTGGGAGGGGTTTTGAGCTATGGCAGCAACCCATGCTTTTTCCCAATACATAAAGAAATCAAATGGTTTTTAACTTGCCTTGTCACAAGGTTTGTGTCCATAGACATTCCTGGAGCTGAATTCCCACTGAAGAAGTCACATGCTCACACAACACGGGCTGCAGAACCTGGGCCTAAATATTTAACTTCTCAGTCACTCATCTAGAACAGTTTTAATGTTTGCAATTGTAACCATTGGGAAAAACTACTGATCACGTACTTAAAACCAGCTGGATTTAAAGCCCACACCCAGAGAATCACTTGCTGTAACCCCACGGCCACACCCAGGCTGGTCCCAGCCGTTCCACTTATGTTTTATAATACATCWTCAGTATATTCAGAAATAAAGTCTACCAACACAAAGCGTATGGCTCTGTTTGCTTGATAAGCAAAAAAATTGTTTGCAATTGATTTTATTATATACAGCTACAATACGTGTAGTTTTCCAGGGCATATGGCCTTTCTTGAGTTTGAGGGTTTTTAAAGACAGTAAAAAAAGAGGACTTCGGCCATTTGCCCAAGATTTCTAAACATCCTGAAGGCCAGTGAGAAGACTGGCTACTGGATATCTCAAAGTCCCAGTCTAAAGGTCACTAGTCATATGCAGATCACTTCATTAGCACAGGCAATTAGTTTGTAATTACTGTTTTGGGTAATTCCTGCTGGTACAGCTGATGTACCCCTATAGCATCAATCCACAGAAGCAGAAGGCATCTGTGCAGCACAAGTACAGCAGACCCTGTTGGAAACAGGAGATCCTAATACGCTGCTTTTCCCAGTGGATCGCWGCTATGGTTTCAGCAGAGTTTCCCTGACCGGTGTAATTTAGAAAAGCAGGTTTTACAAAGTCATCCTGGCTAGAAGACTGCAGAAGGCCCGTGTTTAATCAGGAGCCTGGGTAACACAGGGGCTCCGCACACCCCTGTGAACTTGTCTTTGCAATATGTGCAAAGGAAAACGTTTTAAATTTGTGTGTGTTTGATCCTCGGGCTGGCCATTCCCCGTTCCACTGCTGCCTTGCCTGTTCTRTGTCAGAGTAACAGCAGTCAACACAGACAATTTTATTCAGATGCCTTGTCGTGTTTTACTGCACAATGCATAAAATGTAACCTGATAACGCACAAAAGGGATTTGGCATCTTTGCTTTGTAGCACGAACAGTGTTATTGTTATGGACCATCCAAAATATGAGTCAGCCTGCGGGGATACGGCGGTGCAACACACCAAGCAGCCAGAGCTCGGCTCGGCTCTGCCTACAGATGTGCTGCTCTCCCTGCAGATGTGCTCTCCCACTGGCGGTGGCTGCGACTCTTGCCTTTCACTTGTCCTCCTCTTCTGAAAGGACGAGCCATTCAGAAATGGCATTTGTACCGCTTTCAGACCGACGGATACTGCGTTGTACAGTAATTGGTTAAATTTATGTGGCATGTGGTTTCATTCAGCTGATCTGGACTGTGCTGCAAAAGCCAGGCACACCCTGGCCTGATGGGAATCACGAATCCCCTTCTCAGCCAAAGATGTTCAAGCGAACATAAAACAGACTGGGAACCAAAAGGCCGATGGACTCTTCCTTTCAAAGCTCCCGAGACCCTTAATCCCCACGTACCCTTTTTCCACACGCTGCTTTACATGCCTGATTGAATCCCAAGTGATTGAAACCCAGTTAGCGGAGGGAGGGGAACGTCCAGGCACTGAGACCAGGACGCCTGTTCCTGTCACACACAAAGTCACTCGTATGGAAACAGCGAGTCGGGATCTTAAGAGCCCCTTGAAATGATAAATCTACACAAAGCAGAAGGGACAAGGCCACCAAGAAAGCCCAGAGAAAAATTGGCTGCACAGATAGGCAAAAAGAGAAAGAAATGGTTAGAGAGAAATTGGTTAGAAAGTGTCCCGACTTCGGGAGGTCGGCTCTGCCAGGGCTTCAGGATAGCTGCGGAGAATCTGGTGGAGTGTGTTTAACATGGACATTGTTCTACCAGTGGGACCCAGTGTTGCAATGCTATTCTCTTTAGAACAGTTAAAAACACCAGAAAAATGAGATTTTATAGTGACATTACTCAGGCAATTTCCCATGTCCTCAAAATACGGCTGGAGACTGGACGCTGGGTTTCCTCCAGCGTTGCAGGGGGCACAGCTCGTCTTATGCCATGAAGCRGTGACTCTCCTCTGCTCCCGTGGGGACAGGACCCGTGTCCGGGTCTCACCAGSAACACGCTCTGTAGGACAGTCTCACCGGCCTTGGCACGGCAAGGCTTTCCAGGCGCGTTACTCCGTAAGATGTGGTCCCAACATTGACTCAACGCTGGATGCACATCTGGGATTCAGTCACTCGTTAGCAACGTTGAAGTCACAAAACAGCCACGAGTGAGACAAAGGAAACAGCTGACTGTAAGCGCAGTTGTTATATCTCCACTCACTTGACCTSTGAGGTCCTGGGGTAATGGGGACACTCCTGTGACTGACAGCCCCCGCTATGCCCACGAGCATTTCCAGGCATGTGGTGCAGCTGAGACCCCCCAGTAGGGTTGTTCCAATGGTGCGGGTGGGCAACAAATGGGACCTCAAGCCTGGTCTCAGGGACCAGCTCAGTGACTAGCCAGGGACCAGCCAGGGACCCTCCTACCTGCCCTCTGATCCTGGGCACGCAGGGGACGGCGCCGAGCAAGACACACTGAAATTCACCGAAATGAAGACATGGCACAGAATTTTTAAATAATTTTATAATTTCCTGATGAACTTAGTCTGTGAATAAAAAAAGAAGAAAAAAAATGAACAAAGTGTTTATATTATCAAGGCAAAGTTGAATATAACACATTTTCTTTGCAATTTCATTATCCTGTCAGTAACATGACTCCAGCAATAAAACACATACAAGTTGAAGGCAGCGTGCGCACTTGCATCACAGACATCAATGTCTCCCGCTGCTGTTATTTCAAAAAGGAATTCAAGTACGCTAGATCCCATCGCCAAAGCCTGTCTCCCCCTCCGCTAAAGTGCAACACATCTCTTCCAAAGCAAATGAGGGACCCATGTCTGTGGAGTGGATGGAGCATCCCACAGATCATTTTTTTTAACCCCACAAACTATTTGTGAACCTGGTGTGCGGCTCTCCTCATTTACTGACTTGGAGGGAAATGGCAATATACTGTTTTAGTGGGCTTGGAGCAGCATGTTAGGCTAGCACAGAAATTATTCCCCTGTTCATGGTCCCGTTTGATTCATCCGCCTCCAGCATCTGAACAGATAAAGGCATTTGCCACTGAAACCTCCCCATATAAACTGTAACAAGCGTGTCAGTAAGGGCCAAACGCAGCCRTCCCTGGGCAGGCAGCGAGGACAGAGGCTTGGCCATGTCCACGGAGAGCTGGGAAGATGGGGTAGATTAAAGGAACAATGTCTACTTATAAGATTTGGCTTCAAATTTGGCTTTTAGATAACCACATTTTATAACAAATAAGAGCACACGTGACTGATAGATCCATTTTTTGCCAGTTTCCAAATGGAAAAACAGTGTTTTGAACAAAAAGCCCCACCAAACCACTGAGAACCTAAAGTGGAAACATCTATTTAAAACCAGAACTGATTGACTTGATTTTCAAGATCCAAACTAGAAGTGCAAAATGGGGACAAACAGCATACAATAAGTTTGATAGAAAAAAATAYGTTCATTTAATTAAATTCTTTACCTAGTCTCATAGGTAAAGCAATTTGCACGTTTTTTTTGTCTATGTTACGTGCCGGTTTAGCCTCATGTTGTTCTTTTTAAGCAGTGCAAATCTTTGATGCAACGGCAGCAGAAGGCGGCTGGTAGTCCTTTCCTGTACCATAACCTGCTGCGGCTCTGTAACCTATACCGGACGCAAAGAAATACAACTTTGACATGGCTCCGTGCTTGCAGGTGTCCCTGGTATCGACGGGCGCGATTGAGAAGACAGGGAAAATTTGGCCAAAGCATTTGGCCCATTTACATCACCGGTTCCTATCTTAAGGGATACCTGCTGTTGATAACCGTTACCAGAAAAGATTGATTTCCAAAATACTGTTTCATTCTGCCCATTTCTGTATTACACGTGTACAGTATAAACCTGGGAAAGCAGGAATTTATACAGGGTTTGTAACATTTCCTAAGAGGCCAAGCTGCCTCGGACTTCAAAAGCCTGTGAGAGGCAACTGGTTATAATTATAAGCCCACGAATCCTTTTCCGTACAATCCTGAGAGGAGGAGTCACGGCTTTGTTGCTTCTTTACTTGAATTCCTTTTGATGAAATTTATTTTTATATATTTTTTAAAACACATCTTTTTCAGTTCTACTACTATCTTTTTTTAATCCGACAACAGACACACATTGTTGGTAACTGCCCCAGCCTTAGGACCACACAGACAATATCGACAAGCAGAAAACAAAACAGGAAAAAACACCCCTGAAAAAGTCAGGAGAGATACTGATGAAAGGGTTACAGCACTCACCACACACACTGGAAAAAGTCAGGATTTCTGAGTTTATGCTTTTGACACTAAAAAGTTTTGAAACAGGTTTTCTTTTTTTTTTTTTAAAAATAGTCAGCGGACACAGCCATTTTGTTCAGAAGGATTTGCTGTTGCGTAAGGTTCCTTCCATTTACGTGGAAAAAACAATTAAAAACACTATTTTGTTTAACAACCCCCCCCCCAACACTCCTTTTCATCTCCACGCTGACAAGACGGGCTGGCAGAGTTGGCCTTGCCAGGCGCGATGCCCCACCATGCCCCGTCCCCGACCCTCCCACCCCGCCGGCTTCGCTGGGGCAGTGTTAGTTATCCACAGCCTTCTGCATCCTCTCCCGTKCCCTCTTTCAGTGCGGGCGCTGAGCTGAGTAGAGGCTTCCTTTAATATCAGATGCCTTGATTGTACTATTTCCCTTTTGCATTTCATCGGAGTCATTTGAGGAACATATGCATTACTTACATAGTGAAATTTTTGCTTTAAAATGGTATCAGCGTGTGACTCTCTCGCAGACCCCTTCAGTGGCAGTGGTTGGCAATTAGTACAGGAGTGGGGACTCRACCCTGTCAACCTTCTACCAGTTGTAGAAATTTCCCAACAAATTGAGCGTTAGCAGCCGAATGGGTGGGAATTACAGGGCAAATGAAAAGAGATGCCCCTTTGGTTCAAAAACCAGGGTTATGTCTACGAGATTTATGACATTAACGCTCCCTTGTGCAAAATACCGAGAGCCCCAAAGTACCAGAAAATTTGCTAGAGAAGGGATAGTCCAGCCGTGCAACTAGAAACGGCACGCACAGTTTTGTGCATCACGTCAGACCGTCACCTTCCGTCCCCCAGACTTGGCAAAAATCGGATACTCCAAAGAGGGTTTGGCATTTTCTAGAGGGAAAGCTGGTTAAAGGCAGTCAAAATGAGAGAGAATACTAGAAGCTTAGAGCTTCGTTTGGGAGCACGCCAGGCAATTCTTCTTCCAATCGCAAACAGTGCTCATGTCCTCACCCTGTAATTCTAGTGTTGTAATGCCCTTTTAGTGTTTTACATGAGGCTGGATTCAGAGGAAAATATGTACTTGGACTTGTGGATATCATGAACAAGCGTGGTTGGGGTGTCAGCTTTTACGCTGTATGTGGGCTTCAAGCTTGARTTATTTTTCAGCCCAAACCCAGCTAAAATGACCTATTTAATTTTCTACAGACAGCTCCTCAAGTCCTTACGTCTCTCAGTCTCTCTACAAATGACAGCTTGAAAGAAAAAAAATATTAGAGCAATTAAAACTTTCACAGCTCCCGTAGCAAACGGAACTTCATTCAACAGGAGAAGAAAAAGCAAGTTTCCCCAGGCTCCCTGGGAAGGGCCCCTGAATTTCCCAGAGCTGCTGCGTCGCAGGACTGCTGTGCTAGGAAACTGTCTGCATCTGCCTGGCTGCTGACACCTGGGTATAAGATTTTAAAAGAGTAGTGGTGGGTTAGGCAACTGGATGAGCATTGCAGTATGTGCACACATATGGCCCTTCTGCCATGTGCCAAAAAAATCCCTCCGTTGCCCTAAGGCCAATGGTGCGGCACTCCATATGAGCAAAAAGAAAAAGCTTTCACTGGTCATGTTCAGCATTAAATCGTGGCCAGCAGCATCTCCCAAATCACATAGTTCCTCAAGCTATTCACCATGACAAGATCTCTGTCAACAAAGGATCTGAGAGATTACCTCGAATAGTTCAATGGAGATCAAGTTGGATCAAATCTGTTCCCAAATGAGATCTGCTCTCTCCCTGAAAGCACTTTACTGAGGTCTAAGATCAATGTTTAAGATGGGAAGCCTAGAAGACCTAGAAGATAACGTCGGTTAACGAGAAAAATTGCAAAGGCCCATGAATCCAGATGGGAGGAACAGCAGGTGTGTGGCTGGGAGATAAAAGACCAAATGGCCAGCGTGAAAACTAGCCAGGCTTGACAAATCCTCTCAGGGAAGAGGCCGGGAGATGTGCAAACAGTGAGATTCAGCTGGCTGCCGACACATGGATCCTGCACCGTGCCTTTGGCTGGGGCACTTTCAACTCTAGAAACGCAGCCACGGGCTGGCAGCTGAGTTAAAGATGCCAAAGAACCAGCACTGAAACTCGCAGCTTTCCTGCAATGAAGGGGCAATGCAGTAAACCAAGGGAATTGAAATAACAGCCCGAAGTGACCACTCCTCRTTCCCATCCCCTCCCCCTGCCCCTGCCTGCAGCAGAAACGCTATCAAGGAACATCTCAGTAAGAGGTTTACAAGCAGGAGTCATTTGAACCATCGATAAGGGAAATTCCACAGCTTCTCACAGAGGAGGGATTGTTTTACAGCAGGGAACCAGGGCAGCTGGAGATTTGACCATATAAGTTAATGAGATAGTCAGGAGTGGTGGTGGCGGTGTGATGATGTTAGGCTGATGGCTCTGATGCTTTTACAGGCGGCATTAAATTCCTTGAGTGAGTAATTAGGGGTGATGAAGAAAAAGCAAGAGGAAAGATTTCAAAACAACAGCTCCTATCGAAACGTGCTGACTCAAATAATGGGACCAAAGGGGTGGTTCTGGGATGAGGCACGGCTCAGTGGTATGTACAGTCACTGTCTACACACCTTCCGGTGTTCCCCCCTTGCACGCATTCAGGTTCCCATTACTCTCCTCATCCATGACAAAAAAAGCTTCTGACACAGGCTGCTACTACAGTGAGAACTAAAGCTACATTTCCTGATTTGCAAAGCACTGGCAGTTCAAAACATGGAAAAGGTGTGAATCACCTCTTCTTTGGGGACTTACATATTTCTTCCTAGCGGACACCATAGTTATGGATCCAGTTCCTTCTGCTGAATCATTACAGTAGAATGAATTGGGATATGATTTATTTTAAATCAGTTAGTTTTCAATAGGTATATACAGGTATATAAGGCTTCAGGTTTGCCCAATTTTCAGTACTTGTTTGAAAAAAAGGCAGGGTAGATCTTCCCTTACTCAAACTTTTGCTGATCTCCTTTCCATTGGAAGCAATTGGTCACTTCTTAAGATAAAAACAAGGTGTGAAAGACCTACAGGGGAGCTGTGCTTTCAGGGATTTGAAAGACATAACAAATGCAGTTTTCCTGAAAGGGCTTGGAACATTTTCCTTAGCATAACAGTTTAGTGATTAAGCTCAAAACATAGTAAGTCATATGGAATTAAACTGCAAGCTCTGAATGGGAGGTTTACCGAGAGGATTCATAATTAGCTAGTGACTAGAAAACCAAGATTTCTTCCACTGCTGTGTTGATATTTGGTCTCCTTTCCCCCGCCCCTCCTTCTCTTAAGTAATATGAGAAAGCTAAAGGGGAACAACTCCTTTAAGGAGCACATGGGGACGTGTTAAAGGGTTCTGTCCTGCAGATGCCCCCAGACACACATAACCACTGGTAGCCAGGAAAAAACGTGTCTCCCCATTAATGCATAGTACAAGAATGAACACCCAAGTCCTACTCCTAAAATAGGATTCTGACTTGCTACCACAATGACAAACCGACCTGCTATTTCACGACATATTACCTATCAGCAGGGGCTTTAACGAGTGTCAAAGATGGATGGGAACAAGACTAAGGCCTCTCATATACATACAAGAATTGCACTGGTTTAACTAAAGCTGTGATTTCATACCTATCTACTCAGCTGGGTGCCAACTCCAGCAGAGATGCTCCTCTTTATAAGACTGGGTTATTGCTCTGAAGTCAAACTCATTCCTTGTCAACCTAAGCTAAACCAAAATAAATTAAATTATAATTATAGTAAGAACTATGTTACCAATTTACCTCACTTAGCTTTAAAATTATACTTTTAAGCTAAATGATGCAATTTTCTCATTTACAAAACGCCTAAGACTATTCTGATGGCAGCTAGCGTTCACAAAGCTACGGCCTGAAAAACTGGCAATGGACAAACTATACAAGTTAAAGCTGGGAGCTGACCTGTTGACCACACCTGCTTGAAGGGAGAGAGCKCTCTATAAAATAAGAACTTAGGAGACACAGACTTATGATGAGAAACCTCAGCTAAAAAACCCAAGAAATCAACAGATGAAAACAATTACCTGAAAAAATGCCTTACTCAGCACTTCAGAGTCAGATCAGTGAACAATAAAAATCAAAGTTAAGTAAACAGAAAGTACCAGTATGCCTACCTTGTTTCCCAGCTGATAGATGAAGTGACTAACAGGAATGGGAAACTTTCCTTTCCCCTCTCTGTTATTTAAGAACATAAGAGACATTGAGATAGGCAGCGACACCCGAGCTAGCTAGCTGATGCTGGCCAGTCATGAGCCATAAACAGAACACACTCAGATTTGGCTTTAGCACTATGAAATTCAGGCTTTCAGCTTTTATGGAAAGAGAAAAAAAAAAAAGAAAGAAAAAAGAAGCAATAAATGAATGAAAGGCAAGGGCTACCCTTCTGCAACCTCATGGAGAACTAGAGCTGCTTGTATTCAGTGGATCGCCTCTTCTTTGCTCAGTAGACTTGGAAGAGCTCTGGTTAGCCGTATCCAAAAGTCATGATCGACAAAGTCAATGGGGAATCGGATTCTAAAGTAGAAAGGCAGTGAGAAGATGAATGCAAACATGACTGATTAATCATAGACTGGAAGAACCCAGAGACCATGTAGTTTTTAGAGGGTTTTTTTGCTTTTGTTTTCTTTGTAAAAGGTGCACCAGAAGTTTCTATTCCATTTTCTGTCTTTCACATTCCCATCCACTCTCATGGCTCCTTGGACTGACTGAGCTGGGCCACTGGTGTGCTGCTCCGGTGGGGCTAGTGGCCGAGGTCATGACGACTCCTCAAGTGCATTGACGACTTGCTCCAGGATGTCAGGGCAGTGATCYGCTATCTGCTGTAAGATGGCGTTGGCAAACTCCTGCAGCTCTGCGCTTTCCTTCTCACCCTTTTCTAACTCGTCATGAAGCTGCAAGAAACACACAGAGGCACGGTCATTCTCTGTTATTAAACATGTTCACTGTATAATGACACTTGCCCAGCAGGCTCAGCTCTAAGCTAAAACACCACTTTTAGAAAGGGAGCTAGCAGAGGCATAGCATGCCAGGCACTTCCAGCACTGGCATCTTCCCTTGGTGACGCCCTCGCCAGAAACTGGATGCTCCCCCCCCTCTTTATTTCACTTTTTCACTACAGGACCAGGTTTGTGACCTTCCCAGTTAAGGCCATGTCAACATGGGAAAAGTAACTGGCTTAACTATTCCTGAATAAATTGTTTTACAATAAATATTAGAAAAGCTTCCTCTGTAGGATGTTTTTTCTGAAAGCAACTATGCTCCAGAACCAATACAGCATTTTGCTAGCACGTTATTTTAAATAGTTCRATTTTTATTCACGAATAACAGGATGTTTCATGGGACATTACTTCAGAATTACTTCCTATAAGAAATCAATAGAAATGTCACATAATTATACATAACACACTCTGAGTTAACCAGAATTCTAATCTTTCTGCAGAATTAATAATTTTCAGAGACTGTGCTTCCTAACTCAGTCATAAAATGACTATACACAATTGTGGTGGAGCATACACRGGTTTTTGTTTACTAACACTACATTTCCTGTTGGGTCATTCTTTGTTCACATTGAAATTGGCTCAGAATGACATGGAACTTCAAAACTTTACCTTATTCACTCTGTCTACAGTCTATAAACTGTATTTCCAACAAGCGGTGTTACAAACCACGCCACACAACATCTTGGGGTATATGTGAACATAATTTTTAGCTCCAAGTCTAATGCCATTGCCAGAATTAGGGGCCCACAGAGTCTTAATGAAGAGCAGAAAACATCTGCCTTCAGTAATCTGTTTATCTGACCAACAATTGATAAAGTCCACGTTAGCCTGTGAACTGTGCAGAACCCCAAGTAAGGCTGTAATTTGTGCAAGCATTTTAGGGATTACTGTACTCACGATGGTCTAAGGATCTAACAGAACAAGAAGCAGCAGCATCTCTTTCTAGACCAGATGATATAGATTGGATAAGCTTTCAAGCATATAGCTCTTTCACATACTATATATCCAAAAAACTCTTCTGTTTTTTCAGTGATATGATTTCTTCTAACAAAGTATATTCCCTATTAATATGACAAGCATATTTGTAGCAGGTACATACATTTAGATGGCTTCTTAAGTTTATTGCAAGCTTCTGCATCCAAATTTGTCATTTTRAGCAGCTGTAGCAACTAGCTTATCTATTTTTGAACCTTCTTTTAAGTTTATTTTTTTCTAATATTATCTGGCAGTCCCGTAACATTTCTTATTCCTAAGTTATTAATAGTTTCACTGGAACTCTACTGTGTTCATATGTGACATAGAAAAGATGTAAAATTGGAATTTTTCATCCATGAAGAGATAACTGGTCATCAGTATGCACATCTCTTAATCTATATTTTGTACTTCTGTAACACTGCTAATTGTAGGTTTTAAGAAAGAGAGAGGTGTCAGGCAGCAGGACAACAGAGATCATTTTACCACTGTAAAAGCACAATGCAGTGGGAAAGGTTAAATTTCTACAATTAAAATTCTAGTCAGATACAACAGTACATCTCTGTTTATTGATGGTAGCAAACAAAGCMCAGGAGATTGTTACTGCAAGGAATACTGCATAAAAACAAACAGCCTAAGAACGGCTATAGAATAAATACAAATGCTTTTTAAGGAAGTTATGGTGTAGACTTCTATAGACAAAAGTGAGAGAAAGGAAATTAAAAGGGTAAGCCTGCTACACTATTCCCTTTACTAGGCAGGGTAGCATATAGTAAATTATTTGGGCTTTGTGTGCTGAATGTTAGTTTAATGTGTTCTTATGTGCTTTGCTCCTACTGACTGCCGTACTCACAGAACAGCTATGCGAGTCCGAGAGGGGCTCATGCCAAGAATCACAATGCAAAAGCAACCTGATCCCGCTCCGCGGAGTGACATGAGCCGGGGAAGTGGGGAAAACGAGAGGGAGGGGAGCACTCTGGGCTCTGTAAGGGCTCTCGGGGGAGAAGGGGAGGAGGGGGGGAATTCAGCAGTAACCCATAATGGCTCAGAAACAGCATGCTGTGGATAGGTGATTAGCCTGGTTCCAAGAGCCTGGCAGAGTTATTAGTCGGAAACTTGCAATGGATGGATAAGCCTAGGAGAGGTCCAGTCAGCAAGCAGGATTGAAAGAGCCGGCACAGCCAGCTCGGAGCAGTGCTGGATATTAAAAGCCAGGAGTCTGGGTTTCAGGGACTACCTCTGAGTCTCAGGTTGCTCAGCCTAGTGAAAGCCCAGCAATTCAGGCGGCCCCAGTCACAGCAGCCTGCAAACCACCTAACCGCTGGTAAATTCACGGGACTGGTTTAACGCTGAACTCTGAGACAGGGCTGCCTTGGCTTCTCGGGCCAGCGCAAAGATTTCACGGTGCCATTCATCAGAAGGGTGGGAGGTCGTGGAGGTCGGGAGAGACAGCAAGCAACGGGAGAAGAAGCCAAYGATGTAATTCTCCTTTTCTTCATCCGGCTCCTGCAAGGGGCCTCGGCTCTCGGCCCGCAGGAGGAGAGCCAGGAGAGGGCAGTGTTAGCAGGGAAAGCAGGGCCGGCTCCCTGCGGGTCCTGCCCCACCACCTGCCCCACCAGCAGCCCTCCTCTGGGCGCTTCAGCCAAATCCTCCAGGTGAAACTCCAGAAAGGACAAAGCAATTAAATAAGCAAATATAAAAGCACCTCAAAGAGATTATCCTTGAAAACCGAAAGGAGGTTGGGGGACRAGGGAGAATCCTGCAGGATGTCGTCTTCAGTGGGGTAGCACTGCAAAGTCAGTGATGTCTCAGTTTCTTGCTGTACTAGTCAGCATTTATGTATTTATAAGATTCCTTCAAAAACCAAGGTAAGCCCAACAAAATAAGCCCATGCCAAAGCTAAAATAAATCAAATGCAATCAAACAAAAGTAACCAACTTAACCAGATGAAGAAAACATTTCCAAGAAATAAGTTTTTGACCATCAAGAGCCTAAAAGGAGACAGCTCTGAATGCTGAAGGCCAGCAGTAATACTTTGCAAATTAGCACAGACAGAAAGTCTACACAGCTGGCTGACAGATGTCTGTGATGAAACATCTTTGAAAAAAGTAGCAATGATAGCCTTGCATTGAGTTTGCTAGCTTCAGAACATCTAGGTTTAATAACGTGACTTCTACTTAAACAAAGACATCTTAATTGACTATGTGGCTGGTTGCAGCATTTCTGTATCATGTATGTCATCTCCGTTTACGTCATTCCCTTCAGAAACAGCTGTGAGCAGCATACGTCACTYCTTATTCAGACAAGCTCCTTAATGGGGAACATCCAGTTCTCCGTGGTATAACTTGATTCACCTAGATGTTTGGCAGTCCAAATTTTAGGGAAGTTTCTCTAAAAGTATTACTATCAATTCTGCTCCTGGTTTCCTAGCTTTTCTTCTTGTGAATGCCAACAGGAATGGTGTTATCTTTCCTATGCCATTTTTTTATGAAAATAAAGGARTGTTAACAGTCCTTTTTTGTTGGCATTTTCAGCTGAGGATATGAAGAGATTGATACACTTGCCTCATAGAAATGACCAAAAAAGAGAAGGCAAGGCCAGATATGTTTGCCTAGTTGATGACAAGTAAAAATAGACAGCTCAGAAAGAAAAGGATAGCAAGGATCCCAGAAGTGCTTAATAGTATTTATACTTTATCTTTGGATAGAAGAACAGAAGGGACCTTCAGCATCTCAGGGGAATGGAAGCTTGCAGATAATCTGCAACAGATTCAGACACTTTTCACCACTGCTGCCTTCCTTCCTGGGTTTAGAGCAAGTCACGATAGGAACACTTTTCCATTTATAGTTAAACTCCATCAGTGAAAACAATCGCAAACAATTCACCATGAATTTAACTCTCATTGTGCTTCTCTGGTCCAAGATATCCCAGAACTCATTTAAAGATTAACTGACATTCAGAGGGAAGATAATTTCACAGTTAAGAAATAGGATGCTATGGTTTTATATGCACACTAGATGAATTGTGGTGCTGCTCTGCAGAACCTTCATGGCCTTTGCTTATCCCATAACATAAACAGGGCAACATTAAGCTAAGATCCTTTAAAATTTATTTATATGGAGGAGACTTACTCCCCAAAGTGTTATTTTCCTCTTGTAAACAATTGCACAAAAACACTGATGAAAAAAGGCAAACAAAAATAAAGTAATATCTCATCTCAGGCTCTGTACAGTAAAACTGAATACAGAATATGAGGTGCTTGTAGAGCAGCACAAAAAGGAAGTTAACTGCAGGACTTCTATAAGGCTACAATACTGGGATCTGGAATTATGTTTCTCCAAAGTTTAGGTTTTTCTGGATCAGGCTATGGTTAGTCTGAAAAGTACGTTTAGAGCTTAAAGTAACAGAAAGAAATCAAAAAGAAATTAAACTGATTTAATCTTAACCTTTGTTTTGTCTCAAAATAAGTTAAACTACACTGTATCTCAGGGAAGTGGTCAAGAGCTTTTGCATCTTCCCAGACCAACCAGTGYAAATAAGTGTGTTTGAAACAGTGAGAGCCATTTACATACACACCTTTATTTCTCAACTATAGACCTATAAAAGGGCCAAAAGAAAGGGTTAGGAATATGGAAATCGCAGTCTGCCAAACTTAAAAAAAAAAATAAATATGTAGACCCTTAAATATTTTTGCTCTATCTGGAAATGTTTTTATGTTAGGTTTTTCAAAATATTTAAAACATATGCATTTAAAAATTAAAGTAAGATTTCAAATTAAGCATTCTGTCTTGTCTTTTAAAATCACGTAAACTYTAAAAATATGTTTTAAATATATTTAAATACATTTGAATAGATTTTACAACCAATTTTGACAAAAAACCCTGAAAAAATTTGTGGAGGGCTCTTGCACCATATATTTGAAACAACTGCACATGGGATTTATCCTGCATTCCTGAGCATCTCTAAGCTTTGTGAATAGCAGAAATATTATTATTTCCTTGGTAACAAATGAATTTCAAAATTATATAAATGGGAAGAAGGAATAAAATAAATGCCTGTAAGTTATATTTTACATTTGACTGGAGGAAGTTTTCCTGCAAATCTTGCACTTGCAGGCAATATGTCCGTCCTCCAGCAACAGCAGCAATCAGAGGACAATTTTCTGTTCATATAAATTCTGGTGTACGTTATACACTGAAAATTAATGCTGCTATAGTGTACAGAAAGTTGTTATTCTGTGGCTAAGCAGAACAAATAATAATTATTGCCYGTCCCACAGGGCTACCTGCCGGGGCCAGGCCCCGCTGACCTAAGCATGCATAATGCAGGCAAACCCCACAACCCTAATCCCTAACCGCTCACAATTCTGCCCCTTAAAGGGACTGTGAAAAAGAGTTAGGCGGCTTCTCCTCCTCGTTTCAGTTGCAATGCATCACCCCAGGTGTCAGCTTCCTCTCCGGACTGCTAGAGACCGCCAGCCTCATGCCATGACGCACCCGCGCCCTTCGTGCTGGGCTTGTGCCTTGCCCCCTCCCGCCCCCGCTGGCGAGTCAGGCCTCCGTCCCCACAGGGACTCCGCCTGTTTAGTCAAGGCAGTACCTGATACTGCAAGGCAAATAGGGAAAATTCACCTGTCTACAAGGCAAATCTTAAATACCTCTCTTATATGTCCTAGCTGATGAGTTTTGGAAAGACTTTTTAACTGTTAGGACAGAGGGTTGTCGGGTACGGTTTTGTACCTGCACAGCGCAAAACAGAGGAGAAAGGACAAAGCAAGAAGTACTTGAATGAAATGGTAAAGTTATATGTATCCAGTTATTTCAGGATCAGAGCTGGAGCCCCTTCTACTCTTTCCACGTTACTTATTTCTCTTCAAAAGGACGTTCATTTCGTTTATTACGAAGTCATGGAGAATCCTGTTAGCTCTGAAATTTCTGACAGATACTCCAAGAAAGAAATTTCCATGGAATATTTTGGTCCATACAATCCAGTGAGCCCAACAAGCCACCAGAGGAGCCAGCTGCTCCTGCATGTGGCTCCTTTTATGCGGCAAGGGTGCCCACAGAGGCCACCCCAGCGACCCCCGCACAGCCAAGCAGAATCCATAGCAGTAGCCCCTACCAGGAGATGCTGCAAAAAGCTTCTACAAGGACCACAGTGTCCGAGCAAGGCACAGAGTAACGGATCTTGTTACTAAAAGCAAAACATAAGGAGAGGTGAGCTGCCCTCGAAAAAATAAGGTAATAGCTCATGTTGGTACACCATCTGCTTGTAGGAACTGCTTGAAATGAGATCACAGTAAATTTTAGACAGACCACACACACACACGAAACACTTGACCATATCCTGAAAGCAATGTTTTTCCCTTTATATCTCTTTTCAAGTTAGGAATAGTTAATGATACTGATTGATAGTATATATTTTAATTAAAATTAGCAATTCCATGCACAAATAAAAATGGATAATGTTATGGCATTGTGGATATAGTCAACTTATGGATAATGTTTGTGACTTCAACCAGCATTTAAGAACTATGACACTGATCCCAAGTTCTCATCCTCACCCAAAATATTAATTTAACGTAAAAGTTTAAAATGCTACACAATGTAATAATTTTAGAGAGTTCCTATATCCATTACTTTCTCAGCTAAACTCAGGAAATACATTTGCACACAAAGAAGGATATGAATTGTTGCAATTATTACTTCTAATTTCTAACAGAGACCAGAAGTGGGCTGTTTAACGTTAAAATACATTATGCATTCCCATAAGATTACAAATTAAAAATAAATGACATAAATCAGGTGGGGAAGATAACAAGCTAATGGAAGAGCAGTCAGAGAAGAAAGACAGGGTAAACTCTGAAGTAATAGAGTAATTTAGAATGACTAAATGCAAAACATGGCAGAGTAATTTCTTTACAGAAACTTAATAAGTTGAGTAATTTCTCATAGATGATACAGAAGTAAGAATGCATGTAGAATCTGAACAAAGAAGTACACAGGATGTTTATAAAACAGCTATTTGTAATTTAGAGTAAAGTCTATCCCACTTACAATATTATTTGTACAACAAATCAAAATGCRTGTTTAACACTTTCAAAATTCAGCAAGCATATATGCAATTTTAAAATGGAACTTGAAAGCTACATACATACGGTCTGGTGTCCTTTCGTACAAAAAGCTTAACATTCACTGAGAGTGAAACATGAATTATGTGCAATGTAAATTATRCTCCTTGGAACCAAGCCATGACTATTTAGCTGATACAGCAGGTTGTGACCGATACAGTGAAGCGACATTATCACCTTTTTCCTTCCTCTGCTTCGAGCAGCTGAGCGGAAAAGACATTCCTGATTTCTTGGGAGAGGATTAGTAAGTAGGAATCCCTAGATGGTCTGTGCTTTGGCTGAAGCTGGTACACAGGGAGAGGGAAGACAACCTTTCCTCACTACAAAGGCACTTCTATGACCATAAAGATTTTTCAAAAGCGCCTCTCTCTGTAACTCACAGCCGAAGCAGTCATAGGTGCAACACCATGTTAGTAGTGGGGTGAGACAAGCTCCCATAGCAGGTGTCCTCTGAGAGAGTATCTCACGAAAATACATCTGCCCAGGTCCTACAGGCTGCTGTTGATGCCCAGGTTGCAATGCAAATGCTTCTAGAAACACCTCTGGTGAAAGAGGAACAGGTTGATTGTGCGGGGAAAAAAGTGGTGCCTGGGGGCCAGCAGAAATAGGCAGGACCTCCAGCAGCCTGGACGAAGCCAGGACATGTCAGACATGGCTGGAAAGAGCCACCGATGGTAGGGAGTATAATGCCACCTCCTCCTACTCCTAGGGTTAAGAAAATTATTTCAATTGGATCGGTTCCTCTTCTGTTGGAAGAAATATTTTTTCAGAACGACTGTAGGACCTATTGAAAATAAGCAATTCTCCATAATGAGGTTCCGCACATTTTAGAGCTGGATTTGAAGTGGTAAGAAACATTTATAATACTGCTTAAGCTATTAATGGAACAAACACTGTTGCCTACTACTAATACGTGATTGCTCTCTTTGGTTGTCTCTTTTTATTTTACTTTTTCGCACTGCTGCCTTCCAGCCACTAGAAAATGACGATTTTCAGTGAGTTCTTGTTTCTATTCCATTCTTTCCTTTTGTAAAGATAAGAGAAAAACAAAACCCAAACTATAAATAAAAATGTGGACCATATTATTATGTTCTTAATGTCATTTCCTTTCATACAGGAATAAAATCCCTCACTTAAAGGCAACCATCTGAAACGTGAAATGTAGCAGTAGTTCTATAGAGCCCAAGAATATTAACATAATGATATGTTTAGGAGAAAGTGAAAGAAAATACTGTATTTAATAGAAATTGCTAGGGTAATGCAATTAGTTACAATGATTGAATGGAATTTTTATTTCTCAGTGTTGAGACTTGGAACATCCTTCCTTCTGGTAACTTCAATTTTTTAATAAGAAAAGGTGAACAGGACATGAACGGGTCGAAGGAGGACAGTTCCAGAAACAGTGCTGGAATATTTTCCACCACATGAATAACTTAATGACATGGTTCCAAGCACCGTAAATTCTTTATTGTCCACAACTTAGTCTAGTATACTAGTTTAGATTAGGTTTTGAGATACCATATACTCATAAAGTACGGGCTTCAGGCCTTCATTACAAATGGGCCAAAATTTTACTACAGTAAGTCAGCTTTACAAAATGTCTTTGCTAAAATGCCAACAAAGAATGATATAGCATCTTGGCCCCATATTTTGATTAAAATCAATTGAAGTCACTAAGGAATATAGCTGAACTTAATGGTAGCATAAAGAAACTATTATACATGAGAGGTACCAATTATCAACCAAACTTTGAGAGTCCACAAAATTATTTATGTGGCAACAAATTCCCCTTACAACCATGGTGTTGATGCTGGCAGACRCTTTTCCGACAATGACTTGTACATTAGTTTCTGTGAGTCACTGTGGATGTGCTGGAAGAGTGAGAAGCTTCCAACTACTTCATATACTAGTTTTATCTACCAGAAGAATTCACATAAAACTCCTACTACTTGTATCTGAGCCTCCCCAGCAGGTATGAGACACCAGCAGGGTCTATTGGCTATGATGAAACACAGCAGGACCAACCTTTGCCAATAATAGTTGCTGCAGTGGGAAATCACAGCTCCAAAAGCAGCAGTATGAAAATGAATTCTCAACTATTTATAAAAAAAAATCCAAAACAAACTAAATAATCTCATTGGTGAGAAGTGGATACACTGGCATCATTCTTAAATATTACTGGTGTTCAGTTAAATGTATCCTCCCTAATCATGTTAGCACTTCTTAACATTCAAGAGGATTATTTTTTTCCCACTGAGGCTTGTGAAGCATTATCTACAGAAGATCATATTAGAAGGGACAGGAGTGAATTTAATGCACTGGATTTGAAGTAATTTACAAAACTCATTAAAATTCCAAAGATGCAAAATGGGTATTCTGTGATGGGCTTCTGCGAATCTGGAGAACTGATTCCCACCCCCCATGGGAATACTTCAAACACAAAGGAAATTCTGCAGTTAGAAACAGAAAAGCTTCATGACTTAAATGAAAAATGTGCTTTGTAAATTGAAATATATCATTAGTTTGTCTTTTTCAACTGAAGTTTGTTAAATACAATCTAAGTGAGTATGGGAAAGCAGAAGAGACTGCTACATTTTATTTTAGCAGATGTTAGTTACTCCTGGGAATCACAAATGGAGTACTAACTTTGAACAACTGTGGCGATAGCAATGCAGAATTAACACAATAGTGGGAGAGGATAGAAAAATACATTTTTTCTCTTCTCCAGGACAACTTAGATAATTTTTTTTCTCACAATTTATACTGAAATGCTTTCTTTACTGTGTAACCCATAAATGTTGCTAATGGACTAGCAAAATTTGAATGAGAAATATTATCTTCTATTAGACCAATACACAGAACTGGAAAAAGCAGATGATGTTTTGGGCTGACTGTATTCAAAAGAACTTGCCAAAGAAAGCCTTTTCTATTTTCTTTACCTACGTTCTCTTGATCAAATAGAAGATATCCCCACAGATCCTGATTATATTCAAAGATCATCACAGCTATAACAGACTAGTCAATTTATTTCAGGGGTATCCAAACTTTGCCCACATCCAGCCTTTACTTTTGTTTTCAGGGATGCCTCCCATACGTGCTACAGGTTTTGCCATCCAATGCTTCATCCCAATTTGACAGACAAGGTGGTTCAAAATGTCATGCCTCATGTTTTGATCTATCATGTAGGAGCCGTACCTCTTTAATATATGAGGATGGCATGCATTATGTTGAAAAACTTTTAATCCTGTACCAGCGATTACAGAACCCAAGAGGTAAATAAAATGCTGACTCTGGGTGCGTAGGGGCTAGCAGACTCTTCAGGGAAAAGGAATGCGTCAGGCCTATAGAGGCAAATGTAGATATCAAGTGAGGCACACAGCACATGCTGAATCAAATAAATGTATGAAGACAGGTACAAAGACAGAGATCAACTGTCCTGTACCATCTAGGCCCTGTTACAGGCATATTTATCTCTAGAGGTCTGCTCTTCTTTCTGAATTGTTAGACATGCCTCTGTTGGCTTCCTGTAATTTGGCTGCTAAGCTGCTCTCTCCRCTTTTTGGATCAAAACCCAGCCTTCAGTTGAAAGTGCAAGGAAATGAGCTTAAACATGACAAAAGAAGAAAACCAGAGCTGAAGAGTTCAGAGTAGGCTCAAGATAGTGTTCACCGACCCACAAAACCACAACTATATAGGCCTTACACTAGTTTGTGTGCATACTGGATGGAGTTTGGTATAGACATATGAAAGTGAATAATTTAGTGAAAGAACTGGCCTTATAATCCAAAAGGGTCAAAAAGACAAAATTAGTGACATTTATTTCTGGTACAAGTTCCTCATATTAGTTTAACAAAAAACAATAACAACAACAAAAAACCCATTCTGTAATAGAGGAGTAAAATTAAGAAGTTGAAAAGAGAAATAGGAAGGAATGAGAAAAAGGGGTTGTAGGGAATGATGAATTATGGTACAAAAACAAGCGATACAAACTGCCAGTGAAGGTATTAAGGAAGGCAAGACATCACCAGAGCTGGGAGAAAGGAAGATTATTTCAGTAGCTAAATTATAGCTAGATTGACAGTCCCTGTAGAGACTTCACCAGACAAGCTGTTATTAAACCCTTTCAGTTCTGTATTCCAAAACTCCTGGAAATATACTGTTGGACTTCTGAAATCACTGTGTTTGTGTGCATAAGCATGGGTGTATTGCATCTAGCACACTGGGTCCAAATCTTGATTTAGGTATGCAGGTAAGGTGGTAAGCAGAAAAAATTACTGGCAGAACATACTGTAACAGAAGGTAAGGACATTGTATTCATTTACATAAAGAGACTCATAAAAATGTGCCAATTAAAATATAAATGGTTAATGTCATTAAAAAAAGATTTAAGGTCCCTATGACTACATTAGGTTATAAAAAGCAGCTAAAATTTGTTAACAGGTAAAGTATGGCAAAAGTGGTATCTTGCAGTTTGATTTCCCATAAGTGTGTAGATGCATGGCTTCAAGTACAGATAAAAGAACAGATGAAATTCCATAATCAGCACTAAATGGCAATGATTCAAAAAATTATTCACTCCTCCTGTCAGCTGAAGAGTGGATCTTTGCTACCTGTTTTCACCACTTACAGAATGGTTTCCCAACGTTTTGGTGTGGCACATCAGTAAGACCTACATCAAGAGTTCAGGCCGTTGTTCAGGGCTTCAGATCACAAACTCACCTGCTCCTGGGTCATCTTCTGCAGCTCTTTCTCCCAAGCTGCCCGGTCATCATCCAGGTGGTAGGAAGCAGGTGGGGTGAGTCCACGCAGAATCAGGGGGTCACGGTCATGGCAGAGGGCTGTCAGATGTCCAATGTACAACTTCAACTTGCTGCGATTCTGATCAAGTTCTAAGAGGGGCTGAATTATCTGAAATAAGAGAACAGAGACAGTGAGGAACAGCCTGAGATCCAAGCAGTGGCGAAGGCAAAGATCAGCCTCTAAGTTACGATCTTGTTCAGCTTCATACTAGAAGAAACCTGAACACCCTCCCTCCCTCCCTCCCTCCCTCCCCCCAGGTACTCCTATCCCATAACCCAGCAACCATCCAGCTGAAGCAGAAAGAAACCAAGTACACTAGGGGAAGGGGATGTAGTGATGATAGCTGTCTGATTAATATAGGAAATAATGATGATATAGGTGAAAAATGAAACAGTATTAAATTGAATGCATTAATTGTACTGATTATCCAGCAGTGCTTGAGTCAACTATTTCAACTCCCTGCTTTAATGAAAATTAATTTTTCTGATAAAAGGTGTCAGTCCACAACTAAGGCAATAGCAATGTAGATTTTAACTTGTTTTGCCAACAAACATTTCATTGTAACTTAAGTATGCAATAAACATGTCCTAAAGAGAAGAGTTTCAAATGATGCCAAGATGTTTGTTTCTAAGATGAACGTATCTCTACTGTAGAAACTGGATAGAGACATATCTTAACCAGAAAGTTAAGATAWACTTTTCTATAGTTTTGAAAAGGCAATGATTTTCATTTATTATGCAAGCCAGATTCTAGACAATAGACTAAAAACTAAAATCAAAGGACTTTAATAAGTACTATTTTACTTCACTATACTTTACCCAATCTGAATCTAATCCTTGTTCCTCATTGCAATCCAAAGTGGAGTTATCCAGTTCCCATCAAAAGTATTTGACGAGCCATTTTTCATTTGTTTAACAAAAACAGAGAGCTCAAGTGCATAAATACATACTGGGAATCCCTCACTATTCCCTTCCACAAGAATACTGTTTCATCTTGTTCTAGGTGTTCATGGGCATGTATTCAAAACGGCAGTAATACAAAACTCTAAGGTTTACAGCCGATGAAAAATTAAGGAAGARTTGGGCTCTGTACCTCCACACCATAAAATGAGGTGCTGAAGCTACAGGCACTGATGTGCACCAGCTGGGAGAGCTGGGAAGCCTTTGCCATGATACCAGCAACTTGTCTTCGTGTTCCCAGGCAGGGGCTGCACCTGCTGTTTGTTAGCAGGCCGAGGATATCTTTTCARTAGGACACCTCTGACCCTGCTAATGAACAAGGGGTGAGATAATCTCTGAGTCAACAGGAACAGGGTGCTGGCACTACTTTCAACAAAGACTCTGGCTTYGACCCCTTTTAATAAGGCTGTCAGGGCTCACTTATTTTGCTTCTAACACCRTTCTACATGGATTAATTTCTGTAGGGTGAGAGGATCTGAGAGCCACAGCTAAGCAGCTAACTAAYGTCAGGCTCCTTGTCCTGCAGAGCGTAGCTGCACTCAGCAGCCTACACCAGAACGTCAGGGTGGCAGCAGCTACGAAAAGCCACAGCGACACGGCAGCCGTGGTAGAGGAGACCGACAAGAAACCTGCAGAGAGAGTGAGCTCATATGCCTTATTAAAAACCCTACYGCTATGTGCAGCTTTGGGGCAACATCTGTTTACAGATGTGTGCACATATAAAAAGATGGTTTGATRTGTCAAGACTGCAAACTGCAGCAGGGCAGCATACTCTGTTCTCTTGCATACAGGGCAATAGGAAAGGATATTTTAGTAGCATCAACACAGTTACATTTCACTTCCATCACCTAGCACAACTGTATTTAGCCAATTATATCCATCAGCTTTGGTTGTTTGCTGAATTTGCACTATTTACCCGAATTTCTTATAATTTGGGTTACCAAGATTATGATGTGAAAGTGTATTGCCTGTGCAGGTAAAAAAATGTGATACTTCTAATTTAATTGACATCTTTCCTATCTTTCTTACTATTCAGTTTGCCCACAGAGGGTGGAGTGATGCAATATCACATCTTAAAAAAATACTGTTTTATAAAAATGTAAAAATTAAGTAGTCAATGTCTAATAACTAGCTGTCYAATCAATGTAGTAGCTGCTTTGTATTCTTTTTCAGATACCACAGTGTACTGAATATCCATCAATCAGATGGATATGTGCAGATTTCAGTCTGAAAAGAATCCGACTTGCCAACCTCTCCAGCTGCTCTTTGTGAACAGAAACCCTCCCCGATAAAGAGAAAGCAGAGCTATCTAGCAAGTAAGGATGGAATATTTTCATACAACAGTCGAATTTGATCGCTGGGGGACAAGTCCCCTTTTGAAGCACATTCCTCCAAGCACCCTTGCCCCCTTACCTCGAGCTGGAAACAGGCCAAATGAGGCGTGTGAAAGTTCTTAACTAGCAGCTCTCCCAAAGCTGTTCGCGGAGCAATCATTCCTCTCACTTGGGATCCATTAAACCCTGCCAGTCAACTCGGAAATGCCCTTATATCTGCGTTCCTGCCATATCTAATTTGAACTAGCCACTTAGCAAGAGGTACTGTGCTTCCCACACAGCAGAGCTGCCACTGCCTTATCTCAAGAGGGTGTAAGAGCATTTGCTAAGTGGAAAGGCAGGGCAGTGCTGGATTCATAAACCACATCGTGTTCTCATGATCAGCCCAGAGCTGTAGAGCTTTCTAGGAAAACAACGGGTAAACAGACCAAACCCTGGAATATCTTCTAAAGCAGCCAATCTTCATTAATTGCCCTGACAGGTTTAGGTCATCCTCATCAATGCATGGAATGAAGTCTGCTTAATGTACCCTCAAGTTCAGAATATTGTTAATGGCCAGCTAAGTTTGACAACGTGTTTCACTGAAAAAGGCAATCACTACAACGCTGAAGTAGAAACATGAAATGCTTGACAAATCTCTGATACAAACCCAAACCATCTCCACCAACTGATAAAGACATTTGGGAACATATTCCAGAACGAATTCAACTCAAAAACAACATGTTCAGGTTTTTTGAGATTTCACAGATTTTTTTTTATCTTTGAGCATGACAAATGTGAATCTAATTGTAGTTTTGCAGGTCATTGGGGCAAAAAAATGCTTTAGAATGAAATTAATACTGCTTCTTCAGTGGTAGTCCTGCTGATGCTGTATTAATGGTCAGCTGAAATATGAGTAACTGTATTTAAAAGTTTTTTATGATAAGAGTCTGCATTTAAATACGTATATATATATACACAGCATAGATGAGAAAAGGTACTTGTAACTGAATGTGCTTGGAGATACCTATCTAAATGTTTGGTCACTTTTACTGTGGAAGATGAATACACCTCCCATACAGAGACTGTGGTGTCTAAAGTTTTGTCTGAGCAGTGTCTAATGTAAATATGCATAAACACATAGGTGGTTATATGAAAAAGAAAACCAGTGAATGTGTGGTATAAGTGCAGCATGTCGATCCAAGACAAACGCAATATTGACTATCCATAGAATAGATACATTCTGTGGAATATAGTATGGTTTTAATCAATGTGTAATAGGACTCATTCGCCACAACCACCAGCTTTAAATTATGGGTTCTCTAGGCAGAAGGGCTAATGACCTGGTCACCTTTCTCCCTGCTAACATTCCCTTCTTCTCTGAAGGAAGCAACCACTTTTCTTTTGCAGAACCAAGTAATTAACTTTACTGAGTTAATTTCAGAGAATACCTTTTAAATTTCTACCTAGCAATAAATCTGCAGCTCCCGTTTTGAAGGAAGTCTTATATGCACCCCTAAAAGCTTGTCTCTTTTTCCAGCTACACCAGTTGATCTTGTAAAAGTTACCTCCTTACACAACTTGCCTTACTCATCAGAATCATGCACCAACATGCATGTTGATCATGGATCAACAGCAGTGACCTTTTTCTTACAGATACACACCTATGATTTCTCTGAGTAAGCAAAAAAAAAAGGAGAAAATAGCATCTTCTTGACACAGCAATGCCAATACAAAGCACCATACGTACACTTGGCACTGGCATGACTGCTGTTATACTCCCCTATTAGCTTGACTACCCTGCTTGCACATATGCTGCATGTACATATTCACTACAAGGCAGAGTAATGCAGGTAAGTGATCTTCATTTTGCAATCAAATAATTCAGTAGATTTTTCTCAACTTACCCATAAATCTTTAAATATTTGAGAAAAATCCCCGGAAGAACAGCTATATCAAGAAGAAAATAAAATAGAATTGACAAGTAATCTCGGGGTCAAAGTAAACAACATSAGGTCAAAATTTTACTGTTTTTGTATCAAAAGTGTTACAAAGACGTGTAGACAGAATGAATCTGAAAGTTTCCAAGGAATTAACAAATTTGAGAAATGCTCTAGCTTGCTAGCCTGGTCTATGGACCTTGAGTGTTCTTTGTAGATCCTGCAAAGGCACAAAAAATAAGGAATTCTGAAAAAAAACCAACCAAGAACCCAAAACACCACCAAAGACCCCCTCAAAACTTCAGATTGGTCATAACAAATATGCTTGGAAAACAAGTTAAATGGAGGTAGCCCTTTATCTCCTATCACTCACATTTTTCATGCGAGCATGGGAAATTATTTTCATACTTTGTTACATATAGATGCAAGTATGCTACCCAACAAAACCTACTTCCCAAACTACCATTACACAGGAGAAGATGGGCTCAAAGTCTGGGTAAATACATATGTTTGTTAAAAAGAAATTATTCCAAGGAGGACCTGACAAATCTAACAAAAGACGGAGTGGGTCATAGTGGGTCCTCAGATGCCTCCCTGCATCTGGGTTTTATTACAGATATTACCAGACAAGAAAATTTTTCCTATATAGCAAAATATCTTATATTGGGAGATACGGAAATAAACTAAGATACCGAATGATACAGTCTGGAAGTATTTGCATGGCAAATTGAATTACACCTTCTTGCTCAGACCATTTGTGTGTGTTTGGCAACAGACACAAGGGTTCAACTACAATCATCTTGTAACCATTGAATGCAATGGATTTTTATGAGGCATGAATTTGGCTCAGAAAGTGAAAAGCTTTCCCAAATTCAGAACAATTTATCACTGATGTCTTCCCTTCATTATTTTAAATGGAAACAGAAGAAAGTTCTCAAAAAGACACAGCCTGACCTCAGTTCAGTTCAGCTCAGTTCACTGCTGCACAGAGATACTTGGTTTCTTCAGAAGACCACAACACAACAGCTCAGGGACAGGCTCAGTTTTCTTTAGATTTATTTTAAAGACAAAAAAAATGGATCTAAATCTAACCTTCATCATTTTCTCCTCATAAACAAAAACAAAACAACATGCGTGAGGAGCTGAAAGAGATTCTGGCTATTTTGACAGAGCTGTCTTACTCAGTTCATTTCTGACAGAATCAATTAGGAAATCATTTTTATATAGCAAATTCTTTTTGAAATCTTTATGCACCATGAACAAATCCCATGGATTAATGATTTCCAGAATTCACCCTCTTCACCTTGGGAAAAATCCAGACCAGAAGAAAAGAACAGAGAAAACACAAAACAGGGAAAGTAGTTTTGTCATTAGTTCCCTCTGTTTAAATAAAATCTTCCCCATAATGTAGGTGAAGTAAAGAATTGCAGTGGGTTGGTAGGATTCCTAAAGCACTGAAAATGAGCCAGTAGTTCAAAAATATTTTTCTACATAACAAATCCAGAAGTACTTTTTCATGACACTGGCAACTTTTGCTTACATGGGCTGTGGAGCAAAAGCTTGCGGGGAACCATGTGTGGAATAGCAGGGACTACTGTAGATCAGAACTGAAATACACTGGCGGGACTGWGAGAGGCTTGTAACTCGACCACTGGGGAATACGAACATTCAGGAACGAGGTACCTTGACACAGCTGAAGGGGGTGTCTACATACAGCTTGAATTTTACCTGGTTTGTCCATCCCTTACTTTCAAAAGTAAGAGCATTCGCCCAAAGCCTCACCCTTAAGTGTAACTAATTGCACTGTGCACATATCGCATCTCTTTCTTCTGTAACAGTCCATATGCCTCTTCCCTAGCTGAGGCAGAGGAGGGAAATTTGTGGCTTAATTGCAAGATGAGATCAGAACATACAAATTCAAATGCTGGTTTTATTTGTCTAAGTTTTCTTTTGTCTTCAAGTTTCTTGGGAGTCCAGCAACCCAGCAGCTTAGTTCTGGAGCAAAACTAGGATGGGCAAAGTAGGGCGAGATCTACAGAGAACCTAAAATCTTCCACTTCAATATATTAAAATCTCCTTCATCCAAGAACTTTGTTCCTGTAAGTTGTGTTAGTTATCAGGTTAAAATTTTGAATAATAAATTAAATTATAGAAAGCTGTGAAACTGAGTAGTCAGACTTACGATATTGACAATTAGAATATCATCAAGAAAAAAAAAAAGTATTCCCACAGCAAGTGAAAATAGTTTAACAACTGTTTGCAGCTTGTACATGACACTATGGATTTAAATAGCATCCTCCTGATCAAACTTTTGTAGGTGTAATTAAGCAAGTGTTGATTTCACAGAATCCATTATAATTTATGCTGATTCCTTCTCTGCAAGAATATAGCAGTCTGAGAATAAGTAAGAACAACCTGCTTATATTTTTAATCCATTCAAGCCTTCTAGCACTTGTTAGCTACGTAACAGTGAACAAGAAGGCACAAACATTCCTTGCTGTACTGTATTTTGTCTATTGCTTCTTCCTATTACAAGGGATAAAAGGAAACAGTGGCTAATACGCTTTTGTTTGAAAGCAGAACATTGCAGCACATACACCAGGAGAGCGTGTCCATGGGAATGCTTATGTATCAGTGACTACATTCTTCTGCCTCCCTGCAGTCTGTTACATTGCTAATGGAAAACAGAAAGTATTTCTTAAGTAGTCTACCAGAGAACACAATCAGTGCTTTTCCTGTTCAGATGAACTATAACCTCGCTGTCTGCAGGTGATATGAATCTTTGTCTCATCCCTCTCTAACACTGGATCTTCATTCTGCTCTTCTAGCTCCCTACCTGCTACACAACACTTTCAAAGCAAAGCCTCATGAAGCCACCAAACGCCTGGTTTATCCGTCTTTAGGAATTCTTTTTAGAGTTGTTTGCTCTACATGCAAATGCAAAATCCCATTAATAAATATACCTATTTATACAGATATATATAGTAATTATTATCTATATGTTGCATTAAACAAACAGATGTAGTTGGATTGCCTGTGGTGAGCCTACTATGAGTTGGAACTGTAAATCCTGACATCTCCGTCAGCAATTATGAACTTTACCAGCCAGGAAAATATAGCGTCTAGATTGGCTACATGCCCTTGTCAGTTTTTATTTTAGTCGTATTTCTCTCGAGCGTATTTTCATAGTTAATATGTTGGAAAGCAGGTTTGGGCTTGATTCTTTCTCTACTCTAATATTGTTCATTGCCCCCCCCCCCGAGTTTCTGTCCTCCTAACTTACAACTAAAAGGTGCTGGCAGCGACACCCCCAGCCTGGCTGCAGCTATTCCACTTCTGTGTCTATCCTGCCTGTGAGTGCCAGAGCTCAGCTCCACTCTTCTTTAGGTCACCAACAGTTTGCAGAAGCATAGTTTGCAGAAGTTGCTCACCTTGCATTGTTGCATTCTGGGGTGTGGACAAGTGCTATAAGAAATCTAAATGGCAGAGTAACTGGGAGATAGTACAGACTGTCACACAAGCTGTAAGTGACAACTCCCCTGGAAGTGGCCAGAAACAAAAATGTTTGAGTACAGAATTCCTACTTGCTACAAAGACCAAGCCACTAGTAGATCATGTTCAGCTGCAAATCAAAAAAGAATATAAGACACAGACCTGGAATAATATCATTTGGTAGAAATGAATGATGGCCTTTTTGCAATTGTTTTGCTGAAAAGCACAAATCTCTACAAAAAGAAACTGGCCATCTGTTTTGAATGTTTTAGGATCTAAGTATCTACTTGTGTTCTTCTTTGATCTGTTAGAATAATAGGAAGACAGTGATACAATCCAGTTACACCTCTGTTGTGAGTGCTTAATTCATCCCAGAGCTGCAGATTACAAAATTCCATCTGGAAATCTTAGTCTTATCATTCTGGGATCAGGAAGAAGATGAACAGTGTATCAAGATCAGTTCTTTTGTGCTGGTACATATAACATTTTTGGACAGAGAATATATACTTCAAACATAAAACAGTTATTAAGATAGCAAAATAGTAGAGTTTTTTAAAAAAAACAAGCTAGCAAAAGAACTGTTCCCAGAAACAGGGAAAGGACCAGGAGCAGAAGTTAACATCATTTTAAGGACAGCATTTTTCTCTAGGTTGGCCCATCCCAGTCTAACAGTACTCTTTACTTACTGGGTCAAAAATTACATGCCAATATGAGTATAGAATAAGAGACAAGGTGGAAAGGTGCCGTTTCCACATTGGAATGGTAGGAGATTAATCATAAAGCAAAACACTAAGTTTGATATCAGCATTACTGAAGTTGTTCACTCCACCATAACAGGATTGTTACTTACACTAAAGTGAGAAGGTCACTACAAAAGGCTTTCCATTATTCAGAGTTATTACAGCCAAAGGAGAAAAGGTTATTCTCTGAAGAAAGGCAAAGCTTGAAAAGGTTGAAAAGAATAGATACTTGCAAGATAGTTAAATCAGGATTTGAATTGTACTTCCTCAGAGCAGTAATTGTCAGTCCATGAACTCTTTGTGTCTCCTTGCCTGAGCTTGACGGCACAGGAGTCTTTCAGTTTCATAATTAATGATGATGCCCGCATAAGCAGGGATGGAAGGCAGGTCCTGTGATTAACCAGGACAACTGTATTCAAAGTGCTGCCTTTGTAACGATTGATTAGTTACATCACCTTATTTGAGTGCATCACATTAGGGTTCTTACTAAAGGGTTACCCATCTGGCAAGTGGGAGCGAGGAGCCCTGGCTGTCACCAGTATGACAAAACAAATCTGGCATCTTATCCCTCAGTCAGGCCAAGTGATAATGTTTAAGTAAAGTAAGATTATTTCATGTAGCTGCCTTCAAATTTTGCACAGGGTATGTCTCTAAGGCAAGCATAAGACACATTCTTTCACAGTGTTTTTACACATATGAATGAAGAACTGTAATGGACATATTATAAYAGATTATTATACACCACATAATTAGTTTGTAGATTTTTAGAGAGGGGAAGAAATGACCCTTCAGAGGACAAAAGATGACAATGAAGAMGAAGAGGCAGCAGTCTAAAGAACTTTGTTCAGCATGCTGAAATGGCAGCTCCTTGAAATGTTTAACATATGGGTTATTTTCCCTTTTTTGGGAAGGAATAGGATCTTGGAAGGAAAAATAATAAGTATTAATAAAATGAGTCAAATACAAATCTAATATAGTTTTGGGAACAAATTAAAAATGAGGTATTAGAATCACCATCATATCACTGTAACAACACTATTTTAGAATATTGTGTAATAATATTGCCTAGCACTTATAGAGTACTTTTCCCAAGCAGAACTTCCACTTTACAAAAACTTCATCTCATTTTACAATTAGAGAATTTGAGACAGGGAGAAAGGGAACAAGTGAGTGGTTAGAGACGATGCCAGGAAAGAATTTATCTTCTGAATCGTGGTCTAGTGCTATGTCCAGTAAATTACACTGTAATACGAGTCAGGCACGAAAGCTTGGTGTTTTTGACCATTCTGCATGATCTAACAATTAAAAAGACCACATTGAAAAGAAATTTATTTAAAAGGCTTATGAGGTCACGGTGTAATAAATGATAATACTGAAATACTGAGAACCTAAAAGAAGTGTGACAGTAGGACAAGCAGCTCTCTACATGCTGCAAGCATAAAATGTGTCTCATGTGAAGAGATCACATTTATGCACTGAATTAATGCCTGTGTAATTGTTTGAAAATGGAACTCACCATGAATAAGATATTTACTTTGCTAAAAGAAATCAGTATATTAATCCAAACACCAAATAATGTAGGAAAAAAAATCAAAATTCTTCTCAAACTTCCCAAAGTATAGACACTTCTAGTTCTGTAGTGATCTCAATGAAAAGTTCATGGGGTTTGACAGCTGTGGCAAAGGTTAAATTAAGTCCCAAGATGTCCCGCCCTATCTCCCTCAGTGCCATTATTTYTATCCCTCTTACTCTACCATCATAGTAGTCACAGTTCTTCAGACTACGACCTGTTGCCTGTCACCTACTTCTGCCACGTTCCTCTAGGTGTCCCCTTGTTGTGCATTTCCTTTTAGCTGTAAGATGGAAATAAATAAACACCCCCTCCAAAACAAGCRAAAAGGAAATTGTGAATGCTCATCCTGGGCATTCCTAGGGGTGAGACAAAATTGCTCTGCAGACATAAGTTAGAAACATATGGCTTACAACCTTGAGCATTTAGATGGTTTTTGCATATGCCTAGCAGCATCAGCTTCTCTGTGAGATTTAGCTGTTTCTATCATTCTTACTTTAATCCTTTTAATACCTTTGTCCTAATAAACAGAATACAGAAATGTCATTCAAGCTCCATTACCCTTTAATAATCACAAATGGCTGTTTAGAATGAGTCCGCTTTCAGAAASAATATATTCATTAATGATGTCCTTTAGAATATTATGAGCTCTTGATTAAAAACTATAGTTAAAAAATTCAGACTGAATTCATTTAACATTCTTCATATTGATGACTTTCCCTCTATTTCAGTTCTTAGGTTTAGATGACTCTTGTCTACAGAAAAACTCTTGGCAAGGTCAAATTACAACATCACATTTGGTACACAATGCATACATGTAATCTGGTGATGCTGCAAATTATAACTTATACTTTTTTTGACAAGGAGTCTATGAAATTTACTTGAATTGACTGTTTTTCAGTTCTTAAAAATGATTAAAATATTCTCCTGTTATAACTTACCCACACAGACATCACCTCTGAAATCTTAAGAGATGTGTCAAATTACGCTAGTGTCTTCAGCACTCAACTCGCAATACTTACTGCTTCTGCATTAAAATTTGTCAAAATCAAGTATTAAAGAAAAATGTCACCGATAAGAGGCTTTTTGTCTTGCAATATTTTTACTGTAATAGGAACTTGTCAATATTTTCATCATCTTGAAAAATCCCCATTTTTATGCACTCCAGTTCAATGCTAGCTCTTTGACCATTCCACTGTTACTCTAATAAGCATAAAATTCATTTTCAGATTTTGTTCCTGGAATTCAAGCACAGCAAGCTCCTTAGCAGGCATATCCATGACTTCAGGATTTGTTGGCAACAGTTAATAGAAAATGCTTCCACAGAATGAGTTCAAAAAGCTTGTCTAATGACAGCATCTACTAGGCTCCAACTCCTACCGCAAGCTAGAGCCATGGAAGATGRGAAGAAAAATGCTCTACAACAGCATGCATACTTAAAAACGCACATACAGTACGTATAAATTACATACCATGATAAATCTCTCAGTTCTCAGAGTTTCAGCCTTTGTTCTTGCCCTTAGCACTTTTATTCTGTCCTCGCTTTTCCCTGTGTCCTTTAATTTGATTGTCTTTCACTTTTCCAACAGTTTTTTGTGATCCTATGCCCACTACACCCATTCAACAAAAGCAGTCCTCCTCACTTCCGATGGGCAGAGGTGACACAAGCAGATTTCTGAACCACACCCACACTTTCTCACATYGTAGGTAGCATGGCTGTGCTTCACAAGAAATCCAGGTGAACTGAGCGGCTTGGGAAGTTATGTATGGAAGCTTTGCTTCTTCTTTCCCCCATATAGCASACACATGGTACATATTTACAAGAAGATACACACGCATACACACATATCCTTTTGTATGTATTAGATATCATGACTTGTACATTCATATAATTTTTTAAAAGAGTGAATAATAACTAATTAAGCCATTGGCCAGACCATTGTAGCATTTGAGAAAGCAAAGGGGCAGCCTCATGAGAAAGCACATTGAAATACGCTTGCATATAGAGGAGGATAGACCTCCACCTGTGGAATAAAAGGAGTCATAAGAAATTCAGACAGCAAGGAAACAAGCCTAGAGAAAAAGGCTAGGCAAAACTATTTCAGGATGAAAGATGGTATTTACATTGAACTGTAAACTGAAATGTAAACTACCATTCWCTGAAACTACAGGAAGGGTGCATATGTTTAGAAACAGCGCTCCATTTCAGAGGAGCTATATCTGATAATGCTGTCATGTACAGAACTGGCATAATTAAATATTAAATTCAGTCAATTCCAGAATGCTGGAGGGGAAAAGCCTTAAACCCCAAAACATAAAAATAAAATAATGTAGTTTGCTATTGTACATATTTGGTATGGTCATATATAGAAATGGTCTCCATTTCATCTTCAGTATTTACCAGAAGTGATTACATCCTCAGACCTAAAGGAACTTTGAAAAACAAAATTATTGCCAAATCCTATGCTATTAGTCACTTTTTTGTCATTGTAATACATACATTTAATTTAACACATGTAGGTTAGGGACTCTGTGACTTAYATAATCTTCGCTTTTACAAAGAGAGTAAGGACTTTTTTTTTTAATGTACATAGAATATCATGGTAAAAACATGTACTTTGTTGGGAATAACTGGCTTGGGAGGCATCAACCACCTTTATACTTTCCCTGTTGATGCATGCAAGACAATCTTGAGGCTGACATGTTTCTCAGATGAGATGCATGTAAGGCAAGGATGCTGGCTGCCTCATTATTTTGACTAGAATATTCTGTAACACGCTTTCCTGAGGAAAATGCCTCAAGTATAAAGTGGAGATATATGCTGTATTTAATGTGAACCACCCATTAATTCAGTAAACTAAGAGAAACCATACTCTTCGCACAGTCGCRTTCATGAATGTATCAGCAGATGGGAGAGGAAAAGAGAAAGATCTTTCTATCAGTGTTTTCTACACAATGTCCATGTTTGCTCTAGAATGAAAATCAGAATTATTCCTACCTTCATAATGAGCATCTTCTTCCTTTTCATAATTTACTTACCTGATCTTTCCTGTTTAATTGCTGTGGTTCAGCAGATCTTTACAAGCATTATCTCTAAAACTTTTAAGATCATATACTAACACACAACCATTGCAAGAGTGGTGATTCAAAAAGAACATGAAATCAGCAGCGAGTGTAAATTAATGAAGCACTTTATCCATTTTTCCACTAAAGAGGTTTTCTCAGTTCAAACCCCAAGGCATGAAATTCAAGTTTGACACTCCCACAGTTGGATTAAATTTTTTAGATGGTTGACTTGAAAAGAGAGATCTGATCTATACAGTTAGACAGACATGTAAGTCTGCAGTTAATTGAGCAAGTGTGAAGAGATGAGAGAGTATCTTATTCTTTCATGAATATTTTACAAATCTAATATAAAGTAATAATTTTCAGAAATGCAAGCRTCCAAAATTTCCACAGAAATTTTCAGAAGAGTTTTCTTTCAAATAATTGATATGGAAAAATCAAATCCCGAGAAAAACTGTGAAGAAACTCATGTGAAATATTTTTTCTTAAAAGGATAAGTGAAGAAAGAAAAAGTTTCATATAAATTTTTAAAATATTGTCATCACATCTCAATCCTTTAAAATACTTTAAGTACTTCAAATAAATTTATTCTGCTTTAAAACTGATACTGCAAGGCATAAATGAATCCTATGTACTGTAGCCTAATAATCAATATTTAACTTTTGTAGGTCTATATCAAAGCTCCTGGTCAGTAAAGGATGTTTTCTTCTTTGCTAGAGAACAGGCATAAGGGGAAAGGCTCTGTCCTGTGTACTGCCTCCTCTTCTGGAAATGGGTGTTGTGGAGACAATTTGATGGCAGAAAAGAGAAAATTGTGGACGCAGACATAGAGAAACAAAACGTACTTTAAATGACAAATAGCTACCAGTTTCTCCCCCATTGTTTTGAGAGAACAAGGGAGATGGAAGGGAGAGGGGAAGGTTAAGGGGATATTCCTCTTTGCATTCAAATTTACAGAAAATTTATATTCCTAGTTCATATCAAGAATCATCTATTTTGAGCTGATAAATTTCTGCGACTAGTTAGGTCACCATGCATGGCAGCAATCTTGGCAGCAGTCCTCAACATGCTTAAAACCTTCAGGAGGAACATTATCTTCAGGAGGAACATTATCTCTGAGCAAATTCTTTACTAACCAGAATCGAAAAAGCATACATATAATTGGCTACAGTGCAAACTGCTTTGAAAAAGAATCCGACTGAAAACATTTCCTCCATGAAGTCAATGATAAATGATATGAGAGACATTTCCTGTTCTCTCGTATGCATTAAGAGTTCGCTTTGCATAGAAACTCAATTACATGCCCTGGAAAGTTCTCCCCACAACATCATGAAACAATGACACGATGATTAGAAGAAGAAAATCACAAACTACATATAAACACACGAGAAACACCCTCATGCAACCACTATGCAAGCAAGGGGGAAGGAGCACACCCAGGTTTCACAAAGCACATGGGAGCGAGATGTGAGAGTGACTGTCGGAAACTCTTCTATTGGCAAGAAAAGTTGATTCTCACCGTTCTGAACAAAATGGCTGAACTAACAGCATCTGACTGGTTATGCCCAAATACCCTCCTCCTCATCCTAGCGGTGCAGAGGTGGCAATGGGAGAAAAGCCCCAGAGCAGCATGGGAATGAAATAAAGAGTTGGTTAGTATTTAAAGCACATGTGTAAGTACAAATAGTAGTAAAAAGTGTTTAATTCCTCATGTAACATTCTGAGCCACTTTGAGATACAGCTTGCTTTGCTCTCTTATTCGCTTTGTCAGCTTTTAAAATGCCYCTACGTAAAGGGAAAGTGCAATCAGACCCCTCTCCTGCCCTCTCCTCCCTACTGCCCTCCCCTGTAAGGTCTTTGCAAGAACTTCCTTAAATGTTTAAATTTTATCTTTTCTTTACATTTCATCTTTTCATTTCATCTGTGAATGCTATGCTGCATTCATTTGCAAGCATGTACTACAGTTACATTCTGGCAATGGCTTCATTTCACTATAGACTCACAATGTAGAAACAAYGGATATTTTGACATTTCCTCCAAATTAAGATTAGGAAAGGCATTTAATTGCAGTATTAACAATTGCACTCTCCCAAAGAAGGTAAGACCAACATTTTCCAAAAACCTTGCAAAAATTCAAGCTAGTCAATTTACAGTTCTTTATTTATCATCTGGAGGAGGGTATTAAAACAAGATGCAAAAGGAAGTTGCTCTGAAAATATGAAATTTTCCGCTTTGTATATACCCCTTATTGTCTTCTGATACAGACATGAAAAGAGATTTTTAAAGATCTATTTTTGCCAGGTGAATATGTAATTGTTTTTTGCCATTTTTCTCTTGTACCTTACTCATCATTTCTGCGTATCACTATGTTGGTGCTTAAAGGTCTACATTGAGATGCCTTCCTTCAAATCTCAACAATTTCTAGATGAGCCAGAGGGCAAAGAGGAGTGCCAAACATTCCTTCACTTTGTCAAGGCAGTGATTAACGATCACTAATATTTTAATTAAACTGGAATGGATGAGATTACGACATGGGATATGCAATTATGTTGGCATTTTCTGTGCTACCCAAGGGATAGGTAATCTCTCTGATAGTTATCAAGCACATGGTTGTGCTTTGTAAATGACACAGGAGGCTCCTCACTGCCTTGGAGATGGTAAATTGATTTTCCTTCAGTTCACGGCCCATTGAGTTTGTGAGGGAGCAGCCTGTGCTCATTTGGCACGGAGGCCCAGATTTCCTCATGGGAAATGAAGGGAACTGCTCGTATGCAATCCATAGATCAGAAAGCTGATCCTGGAGCATGRTTTCCTGCTACTGAAGACAAGAAACAGTCCTGGACACTCCACACACTCAATCAGTAAACTGAGTTACTAAAATCTGAATATGCCAGACAGGACTCCAGTCTTGCATTTTAAGAGAGTAACATTTCTTTCTTSCCTTTCATTGCCTGCCCCCTCTTCTCCACCCACATAATAACAGCTTGGTACCGGGAACTGTTTGTTCACATTTCAGGAGTGAAGACGACACAACAGCAACATCCATTTCTGGTTTATAACTGCACTCTGGAATGCTATTTTTGTTCCAAGGTACTGCAAGCGTGTCAGGGAAAATTACGTATGACTCAAATTAATCAGCCCCCATAGTAAAAATTATTTTAAAAGTGAAAAAGAGAGACACATTACCTGGTCAGGGGAGGGCTTGTGGTTGGTTTGGTTGGAATGGGATGAGGATTTGAGGTGGTCATCCTCATAGTTGTCAGCCATCAGCTTCATACGGTTCTGTGTCTATTAAAAAAAAAAAAAAAGAAGAATCTCAGTCTACCTTCTAATGTGATCATAGGGACTAAAGGGAATAGGGTATTTATGCTATTCTGTATATCCAAAATCCATACATGGAAAAAAATAAGACACATGCATAAAACATTAGTAGGTATTACTGTAGAGAATTGGTAAAAACTGGGAGACACATTCCAACCACTTCACTTTGAGGCTAAATTAGTTCTTCAATTAAGTGGCTCATCTGACTTGTACCTACTAAAACTTGTGCTGTACATGTATGTACAAAGAAACTAATTTCTTCTTCTAGACCCTTGGGATTAAGGTTCAAACACCAATTTGGAGAAAAATTCAATTAAAACATCAGTTAGATGCCCCTAAGTCAGTTAAAAAAAAAAAAAAAATCAGTTTTTAAAAAAAGAGTAAAAAAGCTGAAAATAGGTTATTACTTARGAAGTCCATCCAGTTTCAGTGTGCAAATCAGTTTTCAACTGATATACCAAAGAGTAGGAAAATTCTGAGACTGGCCAGAAAAATGTGAATTATAGAAAAGCCTTCCTGTGAGGAAATTAAAAAGTTAATAAATAAGTCTTTGGGAAGAAAAGGTGACATAATAAAGATTTATAAAATTAAAAACTGTATACAGTCAAGCAAAGAATTAACAAAATATGAAACAAGTTTCTTAGCTTTTCTTCAACGTCTCAGGAAATTTCAAGTTCCAGAGGATATATAATTTTTAAAAACACAAAATATAAAATAAATTGTGTAAGAATAAATGGAATACCTTACCTTAACATTACCATTCTAGGTAAGCAATTGCAGTGAACTTTAAAATACACTACATGACTGTGTCTGCAAAGGACAGATAAAGCCCTTTTAACATACTATCCTGAAATGAGGTCCCCAAGCACCTACAAACACACACACACAAACAATGAAAGAAATACACCCGGGCAAAATGTCTCCCCTCCCCAGCAGGGCTTACAAAGACCATTCAGGCAGCAACGACGCTCTAGGAGCAGCCTAGAGAGGACTACGAAAGAGCTGGGTCCAGGGTCTTGCAAAGTGAACTGCCGTCCCTGTGTCAGCTGCTTCACGTCAAGTTATTTGGGTGCCACTGTCATTGGGCACTCACACCTGGAGCAGACCCAAAATGGAGTGACGGCATTTCTCCTCCCGGCTCCTAAGGTAGACAAAGCCCCATTTTGAGCTTTGTGAAATCCTTGCATTCCAAAAAAATAAAAAGGGTAGCCAGACCTATGTTAGATACGATACACAGTAAATTACGTACAGCTAGACATATTAAATCATCAGAGATGCACTAAAGTTAAATGTCTTAAATGAAAGCTCAAAGCTCACTGTAAAAATGCCAGCTGTTGATTGAATCCCTTCGTAACTGCATGGTTTCTCGCTGAAAACTCTAATTTTAATGAGCATCTCGAGGCTAGAGAATGCAGATTCTACTTGACTGTACTCAGATCATTATAGAGAAGGTCCAGGCTTTGAATCTGGATTTGATTTTATTTTGGATTAATTTAACAAAAGCTAATAGTAAATTGAGCTTGAGCAATAAGCAATTTAATCATACAAAATCTTTATATTGTTTGCTCTGTTTTGTCAAACAAGTTTTGAATTCCAAGTCTGACTCATCATTCATAAATCACTACTTGAAACATGCTACATTAATACTTAAACAACCAGTTCATTGTAAAGGTGCTTTCTCCATATTTATTATTTTATTATATTTAAAGTTGGCTCTTTAACAATTTCTTCTCTGCAATGAGAGCTACTGATTTTAAATGATTTCACATTTCCTTGGAAATCTTTGATTTTGATAATAAATGATAATTTTCAGTGTGTATGTGGAAAAAATCTATTAAAAAGCTGAAGTTCAGCAGAATGTTAGTACACCACATTAAATTTTCTGAGAGAAAAAGTAGCTCTTCCCAGAGAGAGGCAGCATGYTTTATGATAGTGTATGAAAAAACATCAATACAGGAAGAGAAGAATATAAAGATCTAAACATTTAAAKCACAGTATCCTTCACAGAAAATTCTGAAGTGGAACTGAAGAGGCTGTGTACTTCTGTCACTTAACTTCAAGTAGAATAACCTATGATTAATACTTGGCAGGAGGTATGAGAAGAGGCTCAGAGAATTGGGCTGATTTAGTCTGAAAAAGAGAAGGCTTCTTTAATTACTCGATAGGAGGAAATAGAGAAGATGAAGCCACACTCTTCCTGGAGGAGATAGGAGAAGAGACAATGGATGAAAATTGGAAGATGGAAAATTCTTGTTAGAGATCAGGAAAATTCATTTCATAATGAGGCTGATCAAACACCAGAACAGGCTGCCAAGAGGCTGCAGCATCTTCATCCTTGCAGATACTGAAAATGCGACTGGACAAGGCCTTAAGCAAGCTGCTCTAGTTAGAGATGCTCTCAGCAGGTGGTTGGACGCAGAGGTCCACTCCAATCAAAAATATGCTGCAATTATTTTTTGGGCTTTTCATCTTCAGATAATTTTTATAGCTATCAAGGCTGGAGTTTTCAAAAGAAGAGGGACCTAAATTCCAAAATTCCTCCAAGTTGCTAAATATGATTTAGCTGCTTAGCTCCATTACAGCCCTTGGAACATTTCAACCCAGAACAATCTTTGCAGCATCCCGATGATGACAACCATACARGATCAGTTAACCTAGAAAGACATTTTCTATGTTCCCCCTTTAATCACGCTGACCGTCCACTGCTTCTGCCGTTAATCTAAGAGTGCATRTTTGTGATATACAAGTCTCGGCAAGAAAACACCAAAATCAGTATTGTGATTTCACGACAGGAACTAATTTACACATATATTGTTGGAATTAGGTAAAAATGAAGAGAAGGAAGAAAAGCAGTTTATTTCCCGATGGATACCACTAAAAATTATTTTCCAACATTAAAATTCCAAGCAGTGTTGCAAATATATAATATAATATCATATAATATAATAATATTTTTCTAATTCTCTATGTCAAACATGGAAATAAAAAGCTTCTGCATAGGACCGGAATAGCAACTGATGAACTTCTAATTGCAAATTTTCAAAATAAGTGGAAATACATGAACTCAGTTTCTCTCCTATTGCTCCGCTCCAGAAAAAAATGTTCAAAACGATGGAAATTTCTAGAGCATATGGCTGTTGCAATGATTTAAAAACAAACCGTTTACTTTACTGTGGGGAACCACTCCAACATCCTGCAGTCCTGAACTGCTTTGTCATGGTGCTATTATACAATCCGCTTCCACCTTATGAGGTTATGGCTCAGATCCTAGGGCAAACATTTCTACATCACTGTAAAAAGTATGAACAACAAAGTGGTTTAACCACTGTGTCCTGTGAGAAAATAAATGAGCAGTGCAGACAAATCGGTTGTGTCAGGAGTGCTTTTGTCTAAAACCTCCACAGCTTGTAAGCAGAACCAGTGATGATAAGAACCGGATGTCAGATCCAAATTTTGCTTAAAAGATACCATGCGGCATTACAGGTACCTTCTTTGCGCATGTGCAGATAAAATGCTAGAACAAAAAAAMCAGGACTAAACTCCACAACTCAATAGGTTTCTTGATTGTTTTCCAGAAGGTTTCTTATTTTTTTTTGACAGAACAGATTTCGTAACCTTATTCCTTGCCCTCCAATTGCACACCCTGCCAAAAACCCCACACCTTGTCAAAGCTGTTAACAACACTCTTTAGTCTCCCAAAAATCACCGTGCAAAAGAACAGTCCCAAACCCTTTAGACTAGGGTCAATCCTCAAAATTACTAAAGAGCCATCGCCACTCTCAAGCTCCTAACTGAAAGCCAGGAATAACTGTGGAGAACTTGCCACAAGAGGTCTGCAGACCAGAGTCTGTGAACGGCAATTCTAAAGCATAACATTTGCAACGGTATTGTATCTAAAAAAACCTCCACTTCTACCGGTTATATATTAGACTATACTCTAGTACTATCAGACCTTGCCCACCCTCCCTTTTTTCCTGCAGAACTTCTGCAATTGTCCTTTTGCTTCTCTGATACACTTATTCTTAATGCCCTTCTTGTGTTTTGTCATTATTTAACCCTGGCCTCTGCCCTATCCCTTGCTGCAGCAGGCAGTTATATTAAAAGAAAAAAGCACCAGAAGAAAATATGAGATAAACTCGTTTTAATCATAAATGTGAATGGTCAGCATCAGCACTTCTTTTAAATGCGCTCTCTTTTCTTTTGTTGTTTTGTGGTCCTGCAGGGATTTCACTATATTTTCACCATGCTTTTTCTGGTTATCATATAGTTTACTTCTGCCTGTATTCTATAATCACTAAATGTCTGGCTAAACAAGGAAATTACCATGGAGTAGACTGTTTCTAACGCAGCCAACACCTGAAAACTTTCATTCCAAACAGTACTTGTATAATATTTTAGCTGCCAAAACTGTAGCCATGGTGAATTTTGTTTAAGAATTAAGTTCCTCCTTCACGGATGTCCTGCTTCAAAGCACACTCTCACCTGGAGGTTCCTAAGAGTAAGTTATGTTCACTGCAGGCTACACTGGTAGCTTGCTTGTGCACCTCCACTCTAAAGACCAAATTAATAGATTTTATCACAGTTAAATTATTACATGAGAAAAAACAGAACTGATGCTGATCCACAAAGTGTAGAGGAAAGTCAGAGACATATTCTGGAATACAGCTGGTAAAAGTTAGAGGAGTCCTGCCCAGGTCTGACAAGATCTTTATAGTGGAATTCCACATACAAATTTGAAACCAACAGATTTAACTACAGACATTGTTTATAATATATATTTTAGATAACGTTTTTATTTGGAAGCTTGCACTAAGTTGTACATTATAATGAGAATACATACCTTAAGCATTTCTGAAGGATAGCTAGTCTTCTGGTAACCATTACCCTGGCAAGTTTTTGAAACCAAATTTTATTTGTAGGAATAGCACATTTCTGTATCTCTAGACAAGACCTCTAATAAACAGCAAATACTAGCTCATAAGCTCTGCGTTCACTATATTAATCTAGCCTGCTTCATACTCGCACTGCAGTAACTTACTCAAAGAGTTCGCATCAAATCTGCTTCTCCACCATGCAACACAGTGGAAACCATGACATCAGTGACTACTTTCTCATTTTTTGTAAAATATTTGAGTAGGGTAATTTCTGGCTTTGCTAACCAGTCTAAACAAGCTTTATTAATCCTTTAATGTAGAGTTTAAAAAACCTCACATTAAGTAAACATTAATATAATGACTGTACTTGTGACAAACGGATACGTGGTGGAGACAGTGTGTCAGTGAGTTAAAGGAGTCACCCCATTTCAATCTGAGTTGAATGTTTCACTGGAAGCATACACATGCAAATGGAACAGTTTAGAAACCTTTTYACCACTAATAACATAGAAATATAATGGAGAAACTCAGGCGATTTTTTTTTTCTAAGTCRTGAGCCAAATTCAGTATCTCTGAAAATTGTGTTCTTAAAAAGACTTTCAGATAGTCCTTTTCCATTTGCTGAAAACACGCAGTGAGCTGTACTCCCTGTAAATATCCAACCAGCTCCCTGCTGGAATCTGGCTGTCAGAAACACAGARAGAATAATCCCTCCCTGCCTGTTATTAGAATGTGATACCCTCCGCAACTACCTTGAGTATATCTGTACCTACCTTGAATATACACCTACCTTGAGTGTAAACCTACCTTGAGCACAGGTCTCTGAAAGATTGTTTCAAGTATTTTACTCTATGCCCCCTTCCCATTCATGACATTTAATGACCCGAGAGACATTTTTCAAATTTGTAAAGAGATCATAGCTGTTGAGTTGTTATTTTTATTTGTAAGGTTTAAAAGACACATCGTTAGTTAGGTTTGGCTTTTCCTTTGACTATGTTTAAGATTAGCAACTGAGATTCCTCTATTAGCAGCAAACAAACACAATGTTCGCTGCATACCTATGAAAGCCATTCCCGTTACTACGGTTCTGTACATCCTGGAGCCTGAGTTTTTGTGAGCCCAACAAAGAGCACGTGCGGCGTGCAGCTGCTGGCATTTGTCAAAGCCTGCAGGATTTAACACAGATTCTACCTGAGATACTGGCTTCTGCATCGACTGTTGGCAACGTTACAACAATGTTACATTATAAAGTGAAAGACTTTATCAACCCCACTTAATTTCTGTGTTTWATGATTTCATTTTTCTGTTCATCGCCCCACATGTGATAATTACGGAGAAACTTCATTCTGGAGAATTCATATTCAAAAACCTTTGAACTAAACTAAAGGAGGCAGATCATTTAGATATGGAGTTCTCTCTGAGGCTTGACATATGTAGATATATGTGAACGGATTTAAAAAACTAACTTTGAACTGAAATTTTCCCTGTACAGGAATGCGTCTCTTGGAGCTGTATTAGTTCCTTAGGAGATGAACAAATAACTAACTACAGGTTTGCCTGATGACAAAGTTTATTGAAATCTATTGCTCTGAATCCTGTATAGAGAAAACTAGTGACACAAAAGACAACCCACATCAGATCTTGTGTTTGGGACTCCTTATTGTGTTACACCACATGAACATYATAGTATGTGTTCCTTTAGCTCTCTTGTACTCTCTTTAGAGATATGTCAAGCTGTGTTTAAGACTGACTGATCAGTGGTAACAGAACTTCTTTCACAAGAGTTAGAATCTCTCCAGTCCCAGATTTAAAAGGAACATTAAAAAAAAAAATTAAAAATCCTTCCTTCTCTCATGGCTAGCTACTCAGAAGCAAACCAAGTACGTTAGTTCCGTGGCATCTTTCCCACCGCATGTAAGGGTCTTCAGCAGAACGCTCAGTAAGGTGTGTTTTCCTGTGTCTCAAAGATGTCTGAGCAAGGGCTGGACTCCGAGAGCATTTACCCCTGCATTGTAAACCTAATTTATACTGACTGGGTGGCCTATGCATCAAAAAAACCTTTCAGGCAAGATCAAAAGGACAAATAGTATCCTGTGACAACAGCCTCAAAGAATTCTGGATCCCTCACACTACACAAACCCCAAAAAAATTATTTACTGAAATTGATCTGAAGACAGCAACAGTAAGCTGTTTTAATTCTTAAGATGAAATAAGAGAACTGCTTTGCTTATATTCACCTTCCAGTAGTGAGCATATAAAACCTCTGTACTCMAGGTTTAAAGTAAGCAAGTAAGTAGTTTTTGTGTTATGAGCCTGCCCGATGGTGCAGTTTGTTAGGGCAAGTTAGATCTCAGTTCCACACCATGGCAGAGAAGAGGGACCTTACTGCGGAATTTCCTGCCAGAGCATATAAGATTAGTACCCTTTGCTGCCACCTGCCTTGAAAGCAGAAAAGACTAATTTATTTAAATTAGCTTAACAGCAACTGGTTTTTGCTAAATCACAGTGCTACATCCACTCTCCATCTATTGTGCCATCTTCATTACTTCTTTCATCAGTTAAGAACTGATTTCTTTTGCAGACAGCATGGCTACCCTTGAAGAGCATAGGAGTCCACTTTATTACCCATTTTATGCTGGCTAATGAAATCTGCGTGCTTTGGATTTGTATTCTACGTCTTCTAAGCATGGCCTTCAACCCTATAATAATCTCTTTCTCTAGCCTGCCTCCCCCAGGTGTCTCCAGGCAAGAGTCAGCTGGGACCAGTGTGAAAGTATGYATGTTCTGAATGGCCAGCCAAATGTGTATGCTACAGCCAAACAAAATATATCACGGCTCAATTCTTCTTGCCTTTCCCTGTGTGGGAGCACTACTTTGGGCTTTTTTCGCCTCTACCCAGCTGTGGATGTTAATTAAGTTCCTATATGTTACACARTCTTTGAGACTTCTTTTCCTCTGTCAAATTTGGTTGAAAATGGTCAATAAATTGAAAAGCTAGTTGGTGCGAACTACAGCTCAACTAAGCAGATGGATAGCACTGTCATTTAAACTCTTCTTTGGAGGACTTAAGGATAAAAGCTGRTCCAAACTAGGCATGTTTTGTTCAAGTTGTAAGGGCTTGGATGTAGTCTCTCAGTATACCCTTGCATTAAATGTTGCATAGAAGTGGAGTTTTCTGATACAGTGCTACATGCCTTTCTTTAAGATTCTGGGAGGCCAAATTGCTACAAATGCTCAAGTGAACAGCAGCAAGCCTCTCATGTTTAGTTCATGTGTCTGCTGAATGTTTAATATATACAGTTTATTCAGTCTTTTCAACCTACTTTGATACATACCACCAAAGACAACTCACTTGAACAAAGAAGTGAAATGCTACTTCTATAGTAACGTGAAAGGAAACACCAGTTTTTGTCATGGTCCTCATTACTTAAACTGTTGAAAACTCCTAATTGTACTTCTCCCCTTGCTCATTTTTCCCCTCTCACGGTATGTTCGTGGGTCCAAGCTAAAAACTTCATCTTATATTTTATCAATTGAGAGAAAAACAAAGACAAAAAGGCAGCAAGAAAAACAAGCTGAAGTGTACTTCAGAGCATGAACACTCCCTAAAAACTTTGATAGGTTGGTGATAAGTGTGTTCTACAAAGCAAAACATAAAAGATATCTCAGGTTATGCTAAGGTTGGAAATGCATTCCAACATTATAACGATCCTGCGATTACTTTAAACTTGTGCAATTTAAGCACCAACATTAAGCACCAGATATAAGTTAGTTTTACAAAAATCTATAAATATCTGAAGGCAAAACCCCTAAATTACCTACATCATATCCCATAGAACAGGCAAGTATTTCTATCAAAAATAGAACAAGCTTTGTTTGACACAGTTGACGGGACTCCTTCTGTTTTGTTATGACTATTTACTTGAAATTTCTMCTTCCCTTTTCACTTCAGCTTCACTCCACACCCTGCCCATCTTAACTATCRTCTACCTTACTCTGTCCCTCTTTCCTTTGTTATTCTATTTGGTTCTCCTTTCCAAAAGAAATGCACTTGCATATGCTCAACTTCACAAAGCTGTCTGTATAACACAACTGCCTTAGTCACTCTGCTTTYGTCTCTTACTTTTTCTCCTAGTCTGAAATCAGAAGGTTTCTCAGTTCAGTGATACCTATGAAAAGTGACTGACAAAATCTCATCTAGGAGTTTATATACAAGATGCATCCTACTGTAAAATCTTAAAACCCAGTCATGATTCCCTGCTTTGACAAAATCATTTGTAGCCCATCTGCTCACGATMTCTCATACACCTTTCCTAGCTGAAGTAATTTGGAAGTTTTCAAATCTTTGTCTATTGTGACTGTGTCTTTACAATAAATATAGTAAAAGCATTCCTTTACCCAGGTATTTTTATTTTTGGAAGGTATATACCAGTGTTTTTATCACAGCTCTTTTAGCCTTACATATTTTTATTGTTATATCACCACCACTTCAATTGCATTTCAATGCAGCTTCAAAGAGTTGTTAATAGCAACCTCCCTCTATACATGCTGCTCTTGGCAAAAAAAGTAGTTATGTACAGATACAAATTCCTAGATGCTAAAGTGATGTGAGCTGCTCAGTATCAACTCAACACAGACTGTCTGTAACTGCCCAGAACCCAGCTCTAGGTGTATACACGAATGTGTCTGTGTCTATATGATATAAACAGTGTTGATAGCAACTTTAAAAAAAAAAACAAACACAACGAAACCTCAAGACTATTTATGCTTGTTCTGAAATTAATTTTAAAAGCTGTTGCATATAAAAGAAAAAGAAAACCAATATTATTCTTTTTCTGCCTCACTTTCATCTTTGAATCTAGGCAAAATCCTCCACAGTAACTGCTGGAGGGAAGAGTTGAAAGGGCATTTCCTTTGACAACCAACAGAGCTTTGCTACCCCAGACTAAATTAAAGCTAAGAATTTTCTCTGTATGGCCAATTATTAGGGCTGACATCCACGTAGAAGAGCCCTGCCTCATAAGATCCATACAAACACACAGACATTACATTCCTGTCTGTCCACACCATCTGCGCGTGTGGTCTGCAGACACAGGATTCCTGTCCATCCACACTGTCCCTGTGTTTGGTCCACAGAGGCAGGATTCCTGCCCCAGCACACAGCAGCACATGTGCAGTACAGAGTTGGACAGATGATTCCTGTCCATTTGCCCCGCTCTTGCATGCGGTACACAAGCAAGGAGGATCGCAATAAACCAATGTTTTTTTTTTCTTTTTCCTCCTGCAGAGGTTGATTCTTCCTATTAAGTCTGCATCAAAGCTTAGATAACAGTACTAGCTGGAAAGACTGAAGAAACATTCAGGTTTTCTACTGTATTTGTGCCAAAATTATTCTTATCAAGGAAAGAAGTTCTCTTCCTTTCTACAAAACTTGTGGCACACAGTGTGTAGAAATGTGCCAGTTTGGTCAGATGAATTTCTCTAAGGTGTCTGCATTTCAGACAGTATTCCCATCATCACCTTCTCTATTCCTCATCCGTTGTCTTTCTGTGACTTACATTATATTATACCATTACATACAAGTAGGGGCCCAATGGGCACCATAAAGCACACTGTAAAGCTTAGAAAAAAATCTTAGAAAATTCCATCTCTGCTACAGAACCACCAAAAGAAAAAGGTTTGTGGAACAAGATGAAAAAACAGCCAGTCATACCTCCGGTGTTTTCTCCTTAACAATCCTTTTACTGCAAAGTCATTAAACTTAGATAGGTGATGCCACATGTTAAAGAGCCCTGACAAAGCAGAGGAAGAAGTAGAGATGAATGAATAGAAGGACAGGGGCAACCTCAACTGATTTATTTGCAACTAGAAGACCTAGGAGGAAACAAGGAAGCCTTCATATTTTTTAAGCCCTCTTTTGTTTCATAAAACAGATTGCTGGCTGACAATGGAGAAGGACTAGCCAGTTCTGGCAATCAGGAAAGGGGGGAAGAGAGGAGGAAGAGACATCAGGAAATCTTTTCATCATCTGATAGTGATGAAAAGGATAGAGATGGATAATAAAGAGCTAGTCTTAGTCTGCACTTCCCAGTCTGTGGATCCTTCCCACCAAATCTGTGAAGCCTTCTTTTTCCAGTCCAGAAGAACATATTGATATCTTGCCTGTCTCTCTATGAGATATGGAAGAGACCTGAAAGGTGCACAAAATGAAGATCTGTGTGTATAAATAAATACATTTCCCCTTAAAAAAAAAAAGAAGAAAAAAACCTAGAATGAGAAGGTACAGTACTTATTACTTCCACAGAGCAAATAAACCCATGCAGTCTTCCAAGTTTTAAACAACTTATGTATGTGTGTGTTCTTAAGGATCACTATATTGCTTTTATTATTTTTTCAACACCATTAATGTCAGCAGTTGGCAGAAGTTTGGGTTGCTAGCTGTAATAARGGAGGCGAAGCCAAGGTTATATCTACTAGTGTTTTGGAGATGGAGGGCACATTGGCTTGGTATCAGAAATTACAGTTACGTTTCAGGTTAATGTGAAAAAAGTGAGAGGAGTAATTTCTTAAACTATTAAAAGGATTAAGTGTGGTACAACTCTGAAATTGAATGTTTAAAAAAGTTAAGTTTCCTCCCCCAAATGAAAATCCACTGTAAAAACAAGAGATACCTAGGTTGTTCAGATCCTAAGAAGAACTTGGCTGGAGTCAGCTGTGAAAGCTCCATTTATTTTTTGTTTACTCAACTACAGGAAATATTTGTATTCACACTAAGACAGGAATTGGTGGTAAACAGAAAGAAAGAACAAAAGACTAAGTTCTGYGAGTGTAAAGTTGTGCTCAAACAAAGAGAACAAAACCCCTAATAAAATGGCTACCCCTTAACCAGGGCTGTATTCAAGATAAAAGACCATTACTTCCCCGAGGCACTAGTGCTGTGATCGGAGTTTAATATATGTTTGGGGACTAAAGCCTTATGGAGGGTGAGAGACTAATATTCACCTACACTATTGACAACCTAAAATTGTGCAACGTTATTGCAAAGGTAAATTTACTCGTATTTGAAACTGAGGGTACTTGACCAGCAAATTGATTATGCTAAGTAAAATCAGACAGCAATCTTTCAATAACCGAGTTTGAGACTTATTTTGTCTWTACGCACAATCTTGGACTAATCCCTAAAAGCATTTCTTGGTACTGAAAAGACTCAAACCTTTGGTACCACGTTTAAGGCAAAGAAGGGCCTTTATTTTGTGTTCARTACAGGTCCGCTCAGAGACAGTGGAACAGAACTGCCCTAAAGATGAGTCGCCAAAATCACTACCTCATATTTGACAGCATCGTCTGCAGACTCCCATTCGAGGGAGGGACTGGAGGCAGGATCTCCGTCAGTATCAGCTTTCTCAACTTTATCTTTYGGAGTTGGCAGCTGTTACCAAACTCCTCGCAGCTTCCCAAGTTAGCAGCCAGCAGAAAAATCTCCATCCCCTCCCTACACACATTCACAAATGTCAAGTGGCAAAAACATTACCTCTAGGGAAAAACTACACACCTTTTCTTTGGTCATGAATATTTTTTCATCTTAGAAAAGGGGCGTAGAAAACAGCAAGTACCTATTAAGGAATAAAATGCATAATTTATTCAACACCAAAACATGAATAGCAATTTTTTTAAGACTTGGATTCTTTAGAACATAACACCATGACCTTAACAGAACTGAAGGGAATCTGCAGCCATCAGCACCCGCCCATCTGCAGAAGCTATCATAAGTAACTGATGCCTAATTTCATACATCTATGTCTCCTTTTGATAAATCTGATATACTATCCTATCAATTTCCACAACTTGGTATGTAAATTAGTGAAGGATTAGTATCAAGAAACTAGTCCTAACTGACAGCATATATCTTAGATTTCCAGCTGCAACATGAAACTTCTGTTTTCCCCTGCATTACCTATTCATTAGCCTGAGATATGGTGTACTGGACTAGACTCAATCAGATTGTTTCAAAAAGGGAAATTATTTCCAGAATTCTAAGGAGCTTAATACAGTGGATGAGAAAAAAATCTGTAGACTGAGAGGCACTTCAGTGCATAAGCTCAAAAATACCAGAGACCACTGTTCATCAACAGCTCACTATTTACTGAAGCTGAAGTTCATTCTGTATAGTTAAGACTTCATTTTTCCATTATCAATTTTTAAGATGGTGGGGATTAAAATTCTCTATTGCAGACTATGTATTTTTCTCTTCTCAAGCAAAAAAAGCATTGATTTATTATGTTACTACCAAAATAACACAGTAAAATCCCAAACATGCAATATATTCTATCTTATAGATCATTAATTTTCATTACATATTTCTAGGTGCACAATTCTTTCCATCATTCCTCCTTCAAGTGAAGAACACATCACTGACATATTAAGTCATGCAACTGTTAATCTGTAATCTACTTGAAACTTTCCACATACTTAGTTTATGAAACCAATCAGTCACCTCATATCTCTGACTTCACCTTCTCCTTACATGTTTTTGGAACACACCTTGCATCACCTATCACCTCACCAGTTACAGATCTTACACAAATTAAAACCAATACTAAAGATGGTAAAATGCTTTTCAGCTTTCTGCCACTACCTTTCTACCGACTATCAATATGTGAATTGCTTTTCATATAAGATAGTTGTTCAAGTCACAGGTTTGTTAGGCTTTTCATCCAAAGAGAAGTAACCACAAATAAAGTCTTACTTTATAGCTTTAGTGTGAAAGTGTTCAGTGTGTTGTGTGTTCTCTGGGGAATAATGCCAATAAAAGTAGGAACAGATAAGCATAATGTACCAAGTTAGCACGTTTTGAATGGAGATGAGGTAAAAGGACACACATGTCTTCTAGACAACTGCCAGTGCCAGGTAAAACAGCCCAAACGAACAGAAGTAAGTTAGTATAGAAAAAGCTGCATCCGATCAATGAAATTTCAGTAAGGATGGTTACACACTCATCTTGGAAAATCACAGTATTTTTACTGAGTTCAAACAATTCATTCAAAATCTTCCTGTATTTGAAATTTCGGTGTGAAATTCCTGTTTCTTCACAAAAAATATATTCACGGGTTTATATCATCGAGATTATTTACATGTTTAAGTGGAATCCTCCCTGTCACCAAAACTTCAGAGTTCCCTAAACAATGTGTCTAAATGACAAGATTTAAATGTAATCATAAACTCACTGTATTTTCCGGTCAGCCTTCAAACACCATCAATTCAAATACCAAAAGAGTGATGCCAAACCAACCCAGCCACAAGAACCAATTGTCGGAAAGTCTCAAATATTTTACCCCTGAGGCACATCCTGCTGCTGGACAACAAACAGGGAGTAGCCGTGTACGGGTCCTTCCCCACTACCCCACAAACTGTAGAAGTTAAGCAAAAGAAGATGGACCCATAATTTTATTCTTTGAATGAACAACTATTGGCAATCTTGAGCTCTTCCAAACCGCTCTTTCTATGCTTTTGCATCTATCTCACAAACTCATCAGCTAACACAAAGACTGTCAGAAACTGAGGGAGAGTAACTGTTCTCAACMTAAAATTTGGAGCACAGAAGTCTCATAGACATAAATATATAAATGCTCTGTTGGATGGATGTATTAAAAAGCCCTGTTCTAATAGATTCTCTTTATTTAACTGAAAAACAGTGTCTATCAGATCAGTGGTTTGTGCCACGATAACTACAGAAAACCACYATATGGTACAACTGTGACGTGAAATGACAGTGACTATATTTACATTGCACCGATGTCCAGAAATACTATTCACAGACAAAGGAATTATTATTTTTTGGGCCCAAAATTAGATTTCCTAGTGCAGTCTTCTGGAGAAACCCAAGCTCACCCAGTGTTCTTTACTCTTTAATACCACTAACAAGCCTGGTCCTCCCAGTGTAGTCTTAACAGTTTTAACCGATATCAAACACCAGCAGATTGGTTGTCACTTACAGAAATGGGATMAAGGGTTTCTCAGCTGCTAACCTAGACTTGTCCAGCATTCCTGATTTTCTAGTCAGGGACAACGTTGCTTAAATAACTTAGTATAGGAGTTCATAATCCTTGAATGAGAGATACTGTAAATGTGGCAGTAGATGCTGCCAGCAACTATCCAATTAATTTACATTCATTTGTGCAGTTTTAATGAATAAAAAGCTGTAGAACTATAATATGAAAATCTTAATATAATTAATAAATGGAGGAATATTTCTAATATAATGAAACAGGTTTTTGAAAACTGAGATCAAACTTGGGAAATATTAGTCCTTTAGCATATTTTTTTAAATGTTACGAATGTCTAGAAAGAAAGGGTAGCAAGTACTTTATTGYCATCTGAGTTGCAAAGTACTTTTATAAATCTTAAAGCTCAATCTCTCAGTGAGGCAAAGCACCTTCCCCTTCAAGCAAACCTACACAGCTGCCATTGCAATGCCCTAAAAACTACCGGCTGAGACATGAGTGAAGGTACAAACAGAAAGCAGACGYGGCTGTTCACAGCAGGGCCAACAGGCAGTTCCCTTCTCTGGCACTGAGAAGCCAGTGACAGCAAGGACCTCACTTGAACATCCATTATTATTTAGTAATACAAGAGGCAGACGGTAAAGGTAAAAGGAGGAGGGAGAGGGGAACGAGAGTCTAAGTAATACCACGGGAAGATGAAATGCTGCCCCAGAAAAGACTGCTGACGCTGCACTGAGTGCTGTTACTGTGGTAACCGATGATTAAAAATGATGGGAAAAAAGTCTGGAGAACATGGCAAAGAGAAGGTGCTTTCTTTTAATCTGCGAAGGCTTCTTGTGCTGTGCTTCAGGAAGCRGTGTTCAAGGGCATGACAAAGCCTCGCTTTCTGTGCCTGCTCGGCTGCTGTCAGAGTGCTGGGGTCTGCTCCTGGCAGAGATCCCCCCTTGACAGAAACAATTACCAAGGAGCAAAGCCTGGCAAAGCAAGCAGCACTGTGATTGATAATCTGGGTGGATTACAGGTCTTCGACAAAAGCCACGATGCTTAAATTTGACAGCTGGCAATGCTTGATGAGAGCCAATTAGTGGATATATATTCACTTCAGCCCGTTTTTTCTGTTTCTAGTCCAAGAGCTTCCTGAATAGGAAGTGTACAGAGTGCTTCCCCCCACTTCTGCCTGCTCACGTGTATGCCAGCTACACTGTCAGTCCAGCTAAGAAGATACTATAAAAACTACGTATTTTGGCATCTTTGTACATTAAAGCCAGTAGATTCAATTTTTTTAAAGTTGCATTTGACCCTACCGATAGTGGTGGTACAAGAACCTGAAAAAAAGGTGACTTTACACTGATTCTACAAACCCCGCAGTGTGTAAACGAGGCTGCGACTGCACTATTTAGGTACCAAGTCCACTACAAGTGACAATAGTCCTCAAAATGCTTCAGTATTCCTTGAAAATTTCCTGGCAAAGTACATTAATCTGTCTGTTGCTGTTTCGAATAGGTTAACCTGGCATTCAGAGAATACCAGAATTCACAAAGTACCTTCTGTTCTGTCCAATACATGCAGGAACCTCTGACATGCAAGTCTGCTTCAAACTCGCCTGTCTGTTCTTAACTTTCTTAACACATAGGTTTTCTTTCCCCACTTTTGCATCTATTCCCACTCTTGCTAGTGCAAGTATGTGGGTACTGTGGTGAAGAGATCAATAAACAAAGATGGATCCAAGTGCTCTGAATCTCATCACTCGTTTCAAACGTTAAGTTTTACTTTGTTTCCTCAGCTATAAAGAAGCCAACACCACCACACTCAGACAACTTAAATACATCTTCCTAAGACTTCCTAAGTCCCCTTCTGACAATGGTTTGAGAGGTACCTCCACTCATTAAACTTCAGTGGGCACCATCGCACCACTGGGACCTCTCAGAAGCTCTTGGAGAACAACGGTAGTTCTGTCACAGAAACAGCACTGCATTTAGCAATTACCTGCAGTGATTGTATCCATGTTACCTGAAGAATAAATTTGTTTGCTAACAGGGTAATCACTCTCATCAGACATGGTTTCAAATCAGGGTAGCTAAGGCAAAGCAAAGACTAACTGCATGCCTCACAGAATCTGTACTATTTCATCAGGCAGGGTGGTAATAAAAACTGCCAGAAGTGTGGTCATGCTGACACAGCTCCATGGCAGTAAGAGGAAAACGTTTGCCTGTCAGTCTCCTCTGACCTGTTTTACATTCTCCTGTTACAAAGAGAAATGACTCCAACCAGTGGAACTTCACTTTGGAAAAGTTCACAGCAGAGGAGTGTCAGGTRTCGGTGTGCGGGGTTTCCAGGGAAACAAGTAACAGTGGAAAACTACATTTTCCGGGGGAGAAGCTATTCTGGAATCTAAAATTCTTTCATTTTCCTCATGATCCCATGAACCACATTTACTTGAGAAACAAATCTTTGCAGTACCTTGGCTTCATAAGGAAAGTCAGCCAAAATCTTTGCAGGGAAGAAGCACAAAGTAGCACAGAGAAAACAGCTCTGGGACTTGCATGGCTAGATGAAATACATATTCAATATTGCATAAATGCTAACTATTAATACTACTAGTCATCGCCAAATAATTCCTCTCAATTTATGGRAATAGTAAATAACAGCCCCTCAATTCATGCTCAATTCAAGCAAGCTGACTACCTAATCCATACCTTCATTAGCATGAGGTTTCTTATCTCCCTTTACTAAAACAGAATGGAGTTCTTTTCACTAAGTTAAGTGTAAGCRAACAGCAAGAGTGTATACGGCAAGAACAGGAAAGGTGAGGGAAGTACTAAGGGAGAAAAAGTAGACATTAGAGATGTACGTTAGAATGAAAAGGAAGCTGAAGACAAAGGTTAATATTCTACTCAGTCAAAAGTGAAAGCCATCAAAAAATAAAGCCAAGAAGCTCAAAGTGCTCATGCCTTTTCTGTGTCAGTCTTCAGTAAAAACTGTACTCAGGTGACTAACAAAATTTATTTCAGTACTCAGAGAATATAATTTTAGATCAGAAAAGGAAAAGAACAAATGAGATGATACTCAAAAAAAATCAGATGTCTTCAAATTTTCTAGCTCTGACTACACTATACTAGGAAAGAGTTTATCTACTATAATGAAAGCTATTAATTATTTTAATATATTATTTGGGAACCTGTGGGAACTGGTGAGATTTTGGAAGACTCCATTAAGGTTTCTGACACTGTCCCACATGACATCCTCATGAACAAGTTCAGCTAAGGAGAGGCCTCCTTTTGAGCTTTGTCCAGTTTTGGATACCACACTTGGAGAAAGAAAACGACAAATCAAATAAAATCTAAGAAAGAACAACTGCAATGATCAAATATCTAGAAAACAAGACGCATGAAAACTGGAAGAACTGAGACTGCCCGGTTTAGAGAATAACACAGAGGAGATACCTCTGTGTAAACCAAAAGSGCTGCTAAAAAGTGCAAAGAAATAGTCTTTTTTTTCTATGCCCGTAACAAATAGAAAAAGTAGCAATGAGCTTGAATTGCAGTAAGGGACATTACAGATGCACAATGACATTATAATGATAAAGGCAGATAAGCCATAGAAAAGAATTCCCAAGACTGAAGGTCTCCTTCACTAATAGTCTTTAAGAAAAGACTACAGGTACAACTGAATAAATCAAGTGGGTTACACAGAGTTCTGTCCTGAGCCCAGTACTATTCAGTATTTTACATTAACAATCTGTGTGATAGAAGAAAATATATGCTTATGAAATACGTGGAGAAAGCTTAGCTGGGTGGTTCTGCGAGCATGCTAAAGTGTAGGATCAAAACTCAACATGTTCTTAAAAGACTGAGGAGCTGATCTGAAAATTACTTTTATTTAGGAAAAGGCAGCATAATAAAAACGCACCCAGTATTAACCTAACCTGGAGTCACACCACTTAAAATGAAAATTTTGAGATCCCATCATCAATAACATTGAACCAAGCTAGTTCCTAGTAACTTCTGCTACAGCGTATTAAAATAGAATTGGGAATAATTATGAAACATTACATAATAATACAAGTGAATACAGTGATTTACAAACAATTCAACTGAATAATACTCCAAGCTCTCAGAAAACAGACACTGATACAGTTCAGAGCCTCTTAAAAATTTCACGACTATTACTTAACATTTATGGCACAGTAGTGGCTCGAGATGTTGGTCAAGTCAGGCCCCCGCTGTGCTAGACACTGTACAAACACAGAAAATGACAATCTTTGCTCCAAACAGCTCCTTGCAGAAAACCCCAAGCATTTAAGACTCAAAGCCCACAGACAGGAAAACCTCAGCCCATTCAGATATGCCTTCCCTTTACAATTCAAAGCTGCAGAGCAGCGCTTCGCCCTGTTACAACAAATATATCCTGATCGTTAAAACTTCGCTTGACAAAGAAAGGAATAAATGGCAAACAGGCTGCTTTCTAACAGATGAGCGGTGGATGGGCTGCCACAAAGCAGGCCAAAGCTCCTTGGGTCTCGTCAATTCCAGCGTGACACACGTCGTGGGGGCTTCTGTATGGCGTACGATCCGAGCACGCTGGCTGGCGCTCCCCACGCTACATCTGGACTTTGTTAGACAACCTTCAGCTCTGTTTTCTTGCATCAGCCCCGGCCCCCTCTGGTGAAGCAGCCTCCCAGCCACTGCTTCTCCACCAACTACTCACGGAGACAAAGTACTCTGGGAGGAAGTAAATTGGGACCACATTAGCTGGTGACCCTCGCCCTGCAATTGGCCTGCCTTTCCGATGATAGAGGAAATCCCTCATACAAACTGACAACCAATATGAAACAGGCAGCTCCATTTACTGGACAGCCTGGTCAATGCCGAGTGCCTCATTAGGAAATGGTCTCTATATTGAGGCACATTCCTGCAATTCAGAGCCTAGAAACTCTAAATTAAAACAACATTGATGCCATATCCTCTTTCTGAAATGCCTCTCTTCATCCAAACTTTAATACACATACTTAAAGAAATTAAAGAACCAAAATGTCTTTGGCAGGACTCCTTCCCTCTCTTTCGCAATAACACTCGTCCCATGCGAGTGACCAGGAACGTGACACAGTGTTGGGAAGGGACAAAGGAGACTTAAAGCAAGGAATAATGGCAGAGTCCTCTAGAATCTGTACAACCCTTCCTTGATGAATCTATGTGTCTTCACCAATATTTTTAAGTAAATATAAATTGCCTGAAATTGCAGGGCTGAAGAAGTTGGAATATTTTTTTTTTCAAGAAATAAATTGAGGCTCATCAGTAGAATGAGTTTTTGTTTTGGGAGAGAGTTGTATCTTTCTATGCTTTAAGAAAGGTCAATTAACAGTAAGTCAGTCTGCTAACAGTGGTAGCCATTGTAGCAACTCAATGATAACCAGCACGAGCAATGAAAAGGTATAATCCGAATCCTATCATACACAGTTGGATCCATTCACACTCACTATTGCAATGTAGCAGAAAACTGCTTTTCTAAAGTGTTATCTCTGTCAGAGGCTCTTTCCAGTTTGCTGTGAGATTCAAAATCAGACCTATGGTACCTACCACAGCATGCATAAGTCTTCACACAAACCACCCCCTTCCGATATTGCTCAGCATTTCTATTTGCATCCTATGTACACGGAAACGGGAATCTTTTAGTCAACGGTGCCTGCCAGCCAACTGAAAGAGCTGTTTTCCCACCACAAAGTCTAAGCATTTCCTAGAAACGGGATGGACTGAAATACCAAATACTTATCAGGGAGCTCAACAGCTCTGAAACAATGTTAAAGGCAGAAGGAAGGAATTACTGAGGTTAGGATCCCAGCTCTGAATTTGAAGGGTTGAATAAACTTTTTTAGGCTGCAGAACTGCTTTTCAAAGTCTTCCAGAAGATCTTGATTAACRAGCATTACTTGCCTTTCTTGAACAACTGTGTTCAATACATATGCAAGTCTGAAAGATTTTTCATTCACAATTTCTACTGTAAATTTAGGAATTACAGCTAAATGTTTAGGAAGTTCCTGAAATGCTATGTAGTCCTGTGGAGCTGACAAACACAGATGGGCCTTTGTTCTCAAGATGTAGAAAAGGGTCCATGTAGAGAAAGCTTAAACTGATGAAGCAGCACAGTTGTTTTGTTGGAAAATATGAGGCTGGTGACCCGTAATAACTGAAGAGGACCACAAGGGCCAAGTACACAGATTATCTGCAAAACGTGGAAAAATGAGATTCTCTATGACTATATCAGTAAAGAGGATCCTGTAAAATCTCATAGCCTTCTCTTCTGATCCATCTCCTATTTCTGGAGCTGTCAAAGTTGGTATGATTTGAATTGATGCAGCAAAAGTACATACCAAAACTATTAGTACTGAAAAAAAAAWTGTGATGTCAGATCCCCTGCAACTTACAGAGGTGGTGAGTATTACTGTCCCATGTAAGTAACTCTGAGGAGATTTTCTGTCAATGTGTTGAAAGCTGCACACAAAAAAGGATAAAAGATGATACATCCTTAAGATGTAGGATAGATTTTAGGGAGGATGTGTCAAATCTCTATTAGGTCAAATAAATATTTCTCAGGTATGGTTTAAATATAGTTTAGATTGTATATATATAAACATATATTCTGCCTTTGGGATTGGAGATGCACTGGAGAAAACCTTGCAGCCCCATTATCTGTGATTTTATATTTATACTTATACTACTTATATGTAGCTTGTATTTATACTACTCATAGCATAGATGTGTTGAAGAGATTACCTTCTGCTTTCTTCATTTTTTTTTTTAAGATGACAATCTTAAACGATCTTAAACAATGATGAGTCTTTATAGCTGATGGCAGTTTTGGAACCAGAAACTTCAAAGGYATTTGGATATTCCAGTGAATTTTTTGAAAAAGGACTATTGCTCCAACATCAGCTCAGAATTGGTCTCATTTCATAGCAAGAACAATTTCAAATTAATCTCCTTTGCAGTTTTAGTTTATTTGGGAAATTAAGTATCCTACACCTTAGAAAAGCACTTAGAATGGGCATCCTTAAGGGAAATGACCATATCTTTTTAGGAACAGCACATGATATTGCAAGRCTTATCAGCACTGAAAACTAACGATATGAACTACAACAATGTTAAAAAAATCACCTAACTGAAACCTAAGTCACAACCTTAATACATAAATTAAATATACACAAATTTTCAGCAGAAAAAAAACCACCACAAAACACTAAAGATTGTTCCATCTACCCACAAAGGTWATCAGAAGGAAACTAGGAAGGGCAAGAGGCATGAAAGTGCTAGAATTTAAACTTAGGACAACAAGAACTGGCATTAAAGTTCCACGTTCTCTTGGAATTAATGGTAAGGTATATTAAGGCTGCTACACCTACAGACAATTACATGAAGAAAATAAGCACTTTACATTGCTGTGACCACTTCTGAATCCTGTTCTAGTAGGAGATCATCTGGCTGACAAGTGAAAGTAATTACAACTGTYGCTCAAAAGTAAATGATACAAGACTATAAACTATACTTCTTGCTTGTTCTTTTGAAACTGGTATAACAATCAAAATTACTGTTCTGAAATTAAATCTTAAATAATTGTTATCTTAAAAATACATGGCCAGTAACCTACTTGTGTTTCCTAAGGAAGAAGCAGATAAATCCTTTATCAGAAAGCAGACCTGGTTTTGTCTTACTGTATTTGACAGCAACAGAAATCATCTGGTTGACAGATGAAATGTTGCATGTAAAACTTTATGAAAATGGAATCGGTGGCACTGAAGAAGTTGATACTGGATTGGCAGCAGCATAGGTGCTATTACAGGGAATGTGGCAAGGGAATAACTCAGAAAAACTCACCAGAAGTGCTGAAGTGAAAAATATACACAGATTTTTCAGATCCTAAATCTCTTATTGCCAGGGATCCTCTTGCTTCCTCTGTGTTTTATTGGCAACGTATTTTTCTCATTGCCGTTAATAGTGAAACACAATATTAAATGCTTGAATAGAAACACACTTTTTCTGATTGTTATGACAACACAAAAAGATCTTAGAACCGGAAGAGACCAGAAATAGAAAAGGACCAATCTCCTCACAAACACGAGACCTCCCAAATTCCACTCTAGTAGCTGGCATTCCCATACGGTGCTCCTGTCRCAGATTAGAAATCACAGTAGAGACTGTGTGGTGTAACACATTCATATTTGAGCTTTACAGCAAGGAAAATTTTTTTCCATGTATGCTTCTTCCCCAACAAGGCAGGAAAAGAACTATCACTACATTTCCCTGAATCTGTGGTTATTTGTGCCTGTAGAAGATAATAACYAATGTCCTTTTCATTCACAGTTTCCCATACATTCTATCACACATTTACTACTCAGGCAGTGACACAAAGAAACTTCCCTCAACATGGAGATGACTTCTCTCCCCACCATGTTTTACAGGCTTCATGACTGGTAGCTAGTTTGAAATCGTTATTTATGCACTTTCTAACCCAACATATGACAGGATTATGCATTATTAGTTCCATAAATCAAGATAATAATCTCACACCAGACTATTAACCTGTTTCTTTCCTAGCCCTCCTCTACCCACCTGCTGCTTGAGCTGTTGCACAAGACGGTCTTTCTCTCGTTTCAGTGCAGCCACTTCATCTTGGGTCTTCTTCTTAGAGGATGAAAGTTCTAGCAGAGCAATATTGGCATCTTTTTCACTAATGGCAGCAAGAAGGGCTTCTTGTCTGAAAAAAACCATTTAAATACATTATTATCCTGCAAAATGTAGAGGAAGCCTCTACAAAGAGTTGAACATACCATAAATGCTGTAGCAGCGTGCAACTCCAAAGAGCAGTAACAAGTATGTTTGTCACAGTTATATGTCCGTTGGTGGAGCGGGAAGTCAAGACTCASCCGCCTCCCCCTAAATGACTGTGCTGATACCAAATTATTGCTTATAGGATAAGAAAAACATATAATAATATGTTATTATTCTGCACTCAGCTGCTTAGTTTTTAATAACTACCATTTATTATTACTTTGGCTGAACATTTTCATTCTTTATAATGTTCTAAATATTTCCAGAACAGATTTTGAGAATACGTGYACAAATACTGGACTAATCATAAGACTTCTGTGTTAAATTATATTAGGTTATGCTGCCTATTCACGCAGCTATTTTAGAAGGAAGGTGGAATGTGACAAGTTTATTGAAATCACTTGAACAATACAGTGTATTCCCAGAAGAAAATGATGACACAGACACTTTTGTGCTACATGACAGATGTTGAAATAGATGCCTTCAAGGATGCTTGAGCTATTCTCTGACTTTTCTTCTGAGTAACCARTATAATGAGCTTGTTGGATGCGTGTCCTGAGTAACTAAGACAAAGGTAGGCCTGCCCTCATCACAAACCTTTTGTAGCCTCGCAGAAATGGTGTAAGCAAGAACTTTCTGTAGCAAGATCTTGAGGCTAAAGCACTAAAATATCTAGACATAGAARCACAACCTTGCCATACTCTTTCCCAATAGCAAAAAACCTCTTACAAATAGAGTTCAGAAACATTTTATAGATACTGGGAAGAGGGAAGAGAAGAGACAAAGACAATAGCCCTGATCATAAAASAGCGTTCTCAAATGAACTCAAAGGATTGCTCTATGTTAGGGAAAACAACTATTTCTATCCTTTCACCTTAATTCTCACCTTTAGCTGATGCAGCCAAATCARGATGTGCAACAGGTCATAAAAGAAAACTTTGGCCTTATTGCCCAATAGGCGTGGCTTGTCCCACCTCTCATCACCTTGCAAAGAAGGAATAAAATGAGGTCCTAACCATTTGTGGCAGTGTGAAAGATGGCATCATGCAGAAGCGAYGATGAAAAACAAACTCTGAATACTACAGATTTCCTATCTACCTTKCATCTAAAAATTTAGTTGCAAATGCAGTTAAAGTAGTAAAAATTCAAAATTCCCAAATAATCCAAATTTCTACCTGCTCTAGTTTATAAACAAAAGCATATTAATATTGCTAATTTCAGAGAATGATTTTTTAAAAATAATCAAATGTGTTAAAACTATTCTGCTAATCATGTCAATAGCAATTATTATGCTAATAACATTGCCGTAATGCTTAGTCTTTTATTARAGATGTAAGAAAAGTCATAGAAGCTTAATGTAAACTATTAAGATTGCTTTTAATTGTACCAATACATCTTTCTGTTTGTTGTCAAGATATTTTTTAATAAAGACCCATCACAATCTGGTGACTTAGGAYCACACAGGCAAACTGTTGAGGGTAGCCGTGACACTAAATCTGCTTTCTCTAATTCACCTGTTACCACTCTTTGAGCAGACTTCATTTGTAGTAAAACAGCTTTCTCTTTTTCTTCCTGTATCTTCTTTCTAAACAACTTAACTTAATCTTAGTTAGGAATTTGTAATTGTGGCTAAAACAAAAATACTTGCTCCAGAAAGTACTCATTGAGCTCCATGTGAAAGAATACACGACCGAGAAAATTTGAGAAGAACAGGACAAATGGACAATGCTTTTATTTAATATTGATGTTTTGAACATATGCATTTAACATACTGGACTTTTAAACTGAAGGCTTGAAAAGGGAAAGGACTGGTACTACTGGARTACAGAAATTTTTACCAGTTAAAATGCTGAAAACTTTACAAATTTTATGATCTTGACGAGCATGAAAAGATGTATTTAATATTGTAACGTTTCTGAGGATGGAGCATGAAATAGCTTCATCAGGTACTTCATGCTTAGATCAAGGGTKCAGGGAGATGCATACCTAAATATGTAGGATGTAGTCAGATAGCTTGCATTGCCTGCAGCTCAGCTGGACGAAGAACTTACTCTCCTGGATGCTTACTTAGTAATCCCTTCTCCAATCTGAGAGTAAGACTAACTGCATATATGTTTGCTTTTTCACCTTGTTCTAAAAAGCCTGAAYAATACTGTTTTGCCTCTTAAAAAAAACCCTCAACACATTATTTTAATAGAATGGGACCAGGAATCGACTACACGCGCAGTCCTGCTGACAGATCTGAGAAGACGGTAGCCTCTGAGAAGCAGCTCAGGGCTACAACCTTTTAACCCAGCTCGGCAGTAGCCAGCACAGAACTTTTGSCCGCAGAGTTATGTGAACGGCACGCCGTCTCCACAGCTCCGCAGCAGAAACCACCAGGTTCTGAGGTTGTTTCTCTTTACGAGTTGTATGGGTGAGACACCACATTTAAAAAGCTCTTGTTATTTTTTACAGGTGGAAAAAAAATATACTGCTCTCACTTGAAAGGCGTGAAGTTTTGCTAAGACAGTGGGTGAAAATTGACTCAATGATGAGAAAGTCCATGACTGCTTTCAGATGAGTGATAGCTGGGATGGAAGAACAACTTTTTCTTACACATTACAGGTTTAGGTGAGAAGAGGGTGACCGATGTATGACCTGGCTTCTTTCTGATCCCAGTCAGTGACCGAGCTCTTAGAAATWTTTATGCCAGTGAAAGCTTAAGACCTCTGTCACTGCACAGCAGAAGAAACCATAGCATAAAAAAAACACTTCTGTGATCTCTGTTCATCCTCTCAGTCACTCCAACGATTGCTAGTTTTGCTGAAGCTACCCGTACACAGAAGTTTGCTATTGATTGCTCAACTGAAGCCATAGATCCTGCATCAAAAAATGTGAAAGAACCATGTATTTCAAGAGGAAAAGGTGTGTTTCAACAGCCAAAATTGTTCACCATCTGACAGCAAAATGGACTTACACAACGGACTTTTTGTGGGTGGAATTTATCTCTGGATTTATACAAGTGTTTCTTGTGCACGCTAAGAGAGTAAGCTTGCTTTTGGTGGACTAYCAGCATATCAAAAATCTGACAGATCCAGTTTAAAGAGTACTTGGATCCTGCCTAGATCCTATCTAGAAAAAATAGCACCTTATATTATTCCTTGTCTTTCAAGACGTGATACCACAMCGTTAGGCAATTTTTTTAGACACTTTAGGATAATCTAAAGATACTCTAAATAAATTTATTCTATRAAGAAATACAAATATTCTGATGACTTAATGGAGACAAAGAGTAGAAGAAAGGAAAAGGTGCACRTCAGATTCCCAGTTGTAGTGTCAAGATTGTAGGTGTGGGAACGACCGATAATGGGCGCATTATTATTGCCACTTTGTTTCTGTTGCTTTTGCATTATGGAAAAGTATCCAATTTTGGATGTCTGCCTGAAACATGAAAAATATCAATAGAGTGAAGTGACAGAACATGATCCATGACCTCTGCTTTTTTCTAGCTATCGGTATCCTGGGAAAGACATGCTGGCTTGGAGCTCTGGTAATTTTCACTTTCTTTAGAGTAATCTGTTTTGATTCTAAAGAAACACTTATTCTTTTAATAGTAAACCCACAATCCTCRCTGATGATTCAGGACCAGAGCCAAGAATATCTCTGTAACAGTATCTATGCAGCCATTACTCTGGTATGGAAATTGGAGGTGCCTCAAATTGCACATAAAGCATACCTTCTGCAATCAAATCCTTTGTTGCCCATCTCTACTTCTTAAGTGAAAACTCCAGGACCAGGACAACGAGATATGGATAGCAGTCCATTACTTATTTTTTGCTGAATAATCTTTGCCAYCATGCCTTAGAAAAAAACATCCCACTGGCCAAAGCTTAAGTGCTATATCATCTGTGAGACAGGGGTGCTGGTCAAGAAGTGGGGTGAAAGGCATTGTGGCTTTCTGCCTGTCTTCTGGAACTGAAACAAGATGAAGTTTGAACAAAAGTAAGAAAAATATCCTGTGATTGATACGTGCATTGTAGCTGCATTTTTGAATTGTGCAAGCTAGATGTACACTGTTTCATATGGGAGAAGTGCAGGTGTCACTGCTAGCTCTGTTGAAAGGAGACATGTCTGTAATGACAGGCTACTGTTCTCAAAAGAGCTTGGAATTGCTGAAATKATTCTAAAAGACCACAAAAAGCAAATATCACCAAGCAAAAGACAAGGTTTGTGATTGAAGAGCAGTACAAAMCAGACTTGTTTCCCTTCTTGAAAGCTGTTATCCCCAGGGAGACRAGAAGAACATGCTGTAAGACAGGTGAGGTGGCAAGAAGGAGAAAATGGGCTGCTGTGTGAATGGTGCTAGTAGCACATGAACAGACCTATCTGTCAGGGATGCTGCAGTCAGTCGTAGAGGCTGAGCTTCAGTTTAGGTAACAGTCAGTGGTACAGGCTTAGCTTCCTCGGCAAACTGCATGTCTTCAGTTCACAACATCGGAGGTCCTGAAATGTTCTAATAGGCAGGCAAAGCATGTACTTGCTGCACAACCCAAGGTGGTTGATCTTTTAAAATGCTAGCTAATGCCAGAGTCACTACATAAACRTAGCTCACTTAAGTTAGTTCAGGTATTTCAGGTGGTGGTAGTAGCGTAGCTGTGGCAACAGCAACTCAGCAGGGGAGAAACTGCCTGTTTATCAGGGCAGGCTCTGTAGCCTGAACTGAGCTGTATAGCAGCTCACAAGAGGTAAGCAGACTTTAAAACAGACTGAATATTACCGAGGGCAATAGTGTAGAAAATCTAGTGAAAAGAGGCTTAGGATTAACTCTGAATTGGACAAAAAGAGGAGGATTTTTTTTTTCTTCTATTTATGCTGAAACCTTTCACTGAATGTAGATCATGATCACCACAGACTAGAGTGGTACCAGTAGGTTCAACTGGTACTCTTAAGAGATAATGGCGGATATAATCTGAAGATCAGTATCAACATTATTTGCTCTGTTTGCAGTCTTAAAAAAAATAATGCAAAGAAAGATGGGTTAGATGGCTACGAAATAGTCATATGGCAGTAGAGCTGCTTCTGGAGTACTTCTGATTCATCCACGGTCTCCATTCTGTTTGCAGTTTAGCTGGGATTGAAAGTTCTTATAGTGATGCCAAGGACATAGTGATAATGAATGACTCCAACTCTGAGACACTGACGGATCCAGAGGACTGAAATGTCTTATGGAAGGCAGCGATGACTGCAGAGCTGAGAAGCCATTGAAAATTGCCATGACTGAATTCTTCTGATGCCAAATATCGTGAGGCTTTGAAGCATTCCTGATGAGGTTGTCATGTTACATTTACTGGCCTTCCTAATACTTTTGTCAACACACAACAAGGAATAGTGTGCAAAGGCACATCTCCTTCAGACCTTGAATGGAAATGTCTGATTTGGGGAAGATAACTGGGCAAGATGGCAACAGTTTAAATTGCAGCTCGGTTTTCAGTACAGGCTTGAATCAAGGCAAAGCTTTAAAAATGTCCCTCAACCACAGAAACAGTATTTTTTTTTTTTAATGAAAGTTTAAAAATCAGAACAATGTAGTATTGTACTACTACATATTACTAATACTACAAACTGTAGGAATAGAAGGTATCCAGCAAAGCAATATTTTCTAAATCTTTCTGTAGCAGAGAAGAAAGGGCTTAAAGAATTGTACAGCATTTAACTTCAGATGCTGAACAATATTTTTCTTAGAGAATACTTCAGCTGCGGTGACTTTAGTAAAAATGGCAGGTGCTAGCACCTCATACACATGCTTACAGAGCCCCTAGAAAAAGACATACACAGCACAGATGAGATTTCTTGTATGGGCTTGGGTGAGGATAAATAAGTGATTTGGTAGTTTGAGTGATGCAGTATTTGAATGAACCTAGAAAATAAGGAACTACAGCTCATACAGATTCAGGTACCAAGTCCATTAGCACCAAAATACCCTAGTGTGCAGTGTAGTCAAAACTCCACATCTCCCTGGAGTACTGCAGACACCAGTCTTGTTTCATTCCTCTTTTTCCTCGTTGGTGAACCACAGCATATTTTTGCAAATGGGGATGTAAGACTTTCTAACTACTCAGTAACCCTCAGCACTCCAGGACTAATATGCTGTATTCCTGGATAATAAGCTGTAGCAGGGTAAGTCCAATAAGTAGTAATAAAAAAGGTTCATCCACAACACTAAAAATGTTTTAACTACCAGGGTAGCCAAGTTTGTCCTCTGGCTTACAAATACTAATAGAATCAAGATGTCTTTAAATGGTTCTCTACAGCACTTGGTTTCAGGAGRCTATGTAATTCCTTCACAGCTCCTTCCTAGTAAAGGAAAGGAATCCTTTYGGTAAAACACAATAGAAAGTGAATTTTAAAAAGCAGTTTTGTACTTTATAATATAAAGACATATTGGGATCAGCAGCAGCTTTGATTTTAATGTCACTGAGGAACTGGGATAATCCCATCAGGCCTAGTTTCATTATAAGGATCAAATCTGTTTTCCTTCYGACTGGCATTAAACTACAACATTTAAGGGTCTGACACAAATTTGGAGAGCTCAGKTAGCTACAAGCTCATAGCAATCCAGTCAGTTCCTTCAACAGAGATTGTTGCTCTTCTGTGAGGGATGACTGTCCTGCCAGAGTTTTCAACCTGGCATATTAAGATAAACTGTAATTACGGCTGTTTTGCCTTCAATACACAAGGCTGCAGWCTGGAAAGGTTCTGCTGTTTCATAAACTTTACTCACTCCAGCAGTAAGGGCATCAGTCGCCACAGAAGCAAAGAGCTGGTACTTGCGCAATACTTGCTTCCATTGTCTGATTTTTGTCCACTGCATTTACTCAAAGCCTACAGAAAATGCTGATCAAGCTTTTAATGCTTTTCTATCACAGGCATGTATAAGACTTACCATGGTGAATCATCATTACAATAAGAACCGTATTATTTGCATATGAATAAAAAAACCCTCCCATGAAGTGACAASAACATAAAGAACTAGCAGGGAAAGAGATTCGGATAAAGTATTGCAGTATTATGAGAGCTAGACAGACATTTAAGCAACAGCTTAAAACATAAAGGTGTTAGGACACAGTACATAATAATTTCATGARTTTGGTAGAATGACTCTGTTTGGGTGGGTCGCACTTGATAAACTTTTAAAAAGTAATTAGTAATACAACACACCAAACAGCTGATCCAACGGGACAGTTCTCCTGGCGCTAACATCACCCTTTTCATCATAAACTGTGTCAACACATCTGCAGTGGTATGTTCCAAAATGTTCCAAATTCAACATTTTTTTCTACTTTTTTTGCTTGTTATAGAACATTTTCAGAAAATTAAGAAACTCCRACTGCTCTGAACCTTGTGGAGAGTAAATTCCAGTTTCTAACACCCTGAGACGCCGGCAATTACCAGCCACATTCCTGTCAGTGAGCCTGCTGTACCTCGCAGGGAGGAGGCAGTCCTCGCACAGCTCTGGGTATCAGAATTTGGTTCTTAAAAGTAACCTTGAAAAATACTGGCAGTCATACCAGAGAACACCATTTCAAGATGCTAATAGACCAGTATCTTACTTAACACACAAGTTGCCAAAATCTGCACCAGGTACAATTTCTGCAGTATTTAAGATGCAGCTATATGAAAAGCACAAAGTATCCCAAAGTGAGCAAAACATTTATCCAAAAGAAACAGTAGCAACCTCTTGCTGCAAGAAGGTGGGAAAAAATGTAACTTGGCAATATGTACTACCTGCTCTTTAATTACAGCTGGGAATAATCAGACCTCAGGCTTCAAAYTGATTTCCCAAACACAGCCTTACACCCTCAGTCAAAAGGGATAATACCACTCCTTCCATTCTTGTACTTGTTTCCTGAATCAGCAAATTACCTTTGCCTTTTCTGGATGGCACATCAGCAGTCTTTCTCACCCCTAATCTACACTCTCACAGCTACCAAAAAAGGAATTGCAAATTTAAGCAAACCAAGTGGGAAGAAAATAAAAAGTTGTTTGTCATCAGCAAATTGAAGCCTCTTGAATTTACATCTTTTTACTGTTCTTTTTGATGTCATTACRTACAAGTGACCACAACTAGAAAACAATAGATAAAAATATAAATTCTTTGTGAACAGAGTTGTGTGCCCCTTTAATTTTCCATTGTATGAATGGTGTGATAAAAATCAATGTTAATTTTAGACACAGGAAGCATTACCACTTGCGCTGTCCTTGTTCAAAAAGAAAAAAAAAAAAGAAGATACTGATAACATATTTAGACTTTCCTATACACATTTTCTGTAACATCCTAAATGTCTAGAACCACAGAAGCATCATTCCTTACTGGGATTGATAAGGAATGCTTTTCAAAGTCCTTTCCCTCAACATAGCTGATATAGTCACAAGTAAACCTATAAATATTTYATATTACCTTTCCCATGAATGTTTTAGCCCTTCTTTTACTTAAGCTTTCCATCTTAATTTTACTGCTTTGGCACCTGAGGCAAAGATTTGCAATTCCTAGTCCTGCTCGTGTCTGAGCTCTGAGTACGCAAAATTGCAGTACAGCTCTAGACTGTGTCTGCCAGCATGTCCAGAAAAAAATCTACAGCTTTCGCAGAGGGACTTTCCAACCCACTACTAATTTCCTGAACTATTTTTATTGATAAATTCCTCCAGTGAAAAAGAGGCTGCTGCATATCACAGCTGCTAAATTGATAGTATATGAGTCTTACCTACTTGCCTGTGAAGAGTGGGAGTTTTCGAAGATGGTACATTTCAGAAGGAACCTTCAATCCTAGCACCTGATGTTATGGGAGATTTGTCCCTATAAAGGGTAGGGATTTTTTTTTAAGACAACTTTCCATGTTTTACCAGCCTTCGGTGCAGAAGCTGGATGAGAGACAGAAGTACTAACAAGGCTCTTGAGTACCACAGAGCTGGCTTTTCCGAGAAAGAAGTCCTGAATCTTGTGCTGTCTTTCCTCATCTGCAGTTTAACAGCAGTGCAAATAGAGCACAAACTTAAAGTATAATTTTCATCCAGGCAATAGAGACCACCAGAATACATCCACCAGATTTTGAAAAATGACCATTTAAGAAAAGCAGCTCTTGTTTCTCTTCCTGTGACACGGTGAAGTACAGGTTGAGCTTTAGCTTAGCATGTGGCTTARGCTGACACAAGACAGGGCTCTTGCTGAAAGAGATGGTTCCGCCCTCCCATTTTCAGGTTCCTGCCCCCTCCCTGGTGTTAGCAGCACTAATTGTGTATCCCTGCAGCCTGGTGATCCAGTTAAAACCTAGCCCTGAATAAACAGGAGGAACCCAAATCTGACCACAGGTTCCTTATCCCTGGAGGAACTGCAGTTCTTCAAGATGCTGTGACAGTGTCAAACCCTTAGATGCCAAAGCCAGCACCGCCAAAACATAAGAATGGAAAGTGAATCAYGGAATTCACATTGATTATAACATATCAACCAACCAGAATTACTAGAGTGAAAACAATTGTTCTTTAATTATGTCTTCATGAATCAGACTCCAGGTGAAAGATGGTAGAAAGAAATTTCAGCTATATCAGTCAAACAATGAGAACAATACTGCGGTCTTAGTGTGGTTTCTGATCATGTGAAAAACCCAAGTCCTGATTTATAACATAGTTGCTTTAAGAAAACTATCCAACTCGAATCAAAGATAGAAACTGATAGAGAATTCACCTCCTTGCTAAATGACTACCATGACTGTTTTTTCTGGTTAATATAATTCATCTCACTTCTTTCTGCATCTCTCTTGTTTCCATGCTTGACATACTCATTCTGTTAGGTCATCATACCTTCCTTTCTTTATATTTTATCTGTCTGCTCATTGGAAACCAAGGCAAAGGCATTCATTTAATTTTGGGACCATATGCATACTATCGCTAATCCTAGCCCTGTCCTCAGTGCATTGTGGTACCACTTCTTTTCCTTATCTTTTTATATCTGGCTATAGAATGTTTTACTATTTGTTTTGATTTCCTTTGGAAGGTCTAATTCAGCATGAGTTTTCACAACTCTCATTTTATTCCTGTTATTTCTGCCTCCCAGAAACATCTCTCTTTCTTGACCAATTTTTAAGTCTGCTGCTAATTTCCGTTTGGATGCAGATACACAGCCAGTTAGATTTGTAACTCTTCCTTACACTTTTCCCCCTTTGTTTGGGATGCAAAGACCTCATAGTTTTGGACTTTTGATTTAAATAAATTCTCTGCTTCCTCTACACGTGAATTTCTGAGTCCTTCTGTCCAATTTACTTGCTACCTAGTATTTTTAATTTTTCAGTTTACTACTTTGAAATTGAAAGCTTTACTTGTTTAGCATAGTTTTTTTATTTAAATATAGGTGTACTCAATTCGTGGTCACTACAGCTGAAGTTGGTTTTGGTGATCATTTCTTCTCTAGTATCATCAACACTTATTACAATCCTGAAGTCTTAAACCAATATGACTTTTTGGTGATCTAGTAAATATTGAGTTAAGAAGTCCAGCAGTTTCTCTGATTTGTAGCCAATAAATAGATGTCTCCCATAAAAACACATTTCTCTGTTGTTATTTACTTCTACCACAAATCTACACCTAAAATCCATAGCAGGCTACCATCCACTGGCTTTGTATAACTCCTTTTATGGTCCTTACATTATTTTGACTCAAAGTAATGCTATTTCATTCATGCTATCACTTTTTTATTTCCTCAGAATCTCCAGTATCATTAATATATGCCACCTGTACTTTCATTTCTAGCTTTCCTGAACAACTTGTACCCACATTCCAGCTGTGAATATTATTCTATTTCCCATTAATTGCCATATTCCCTGTGACATCTGGTTTCATGTTATATACCAGATGCGTAGAGCTACTTCATTTTGTTGTTCTTCTACAAACATCCCAATTTTCCTCTGCGTTTCAACAAATTTTCTTGCTAGAGTTACAGATTGCTTTCATTATTTATTGTCTATCTATTGACTACCAACCTGGATGCGTCTCACCTAACCTCCTCCTCCCTCTTCTCTGAGGGTTCTTTTCTACGATAGTCCAAGCCGCTCCTTCAGAACCACCTTGTTTGATTTCTAAAAAGATCTATTTCCTGTAAGTTCAGACACAGGATATGGGACTGCTTACATTAACTTTGCAAAGGGTGTCTTAGCATTTGRCGGTAGTAACAACAGCAGCACTAATGCTGACATCTGTTCCATCCTAACCTTAATGCTTACTACCTGGATTTCAGTCTTTTCTGGTTGCTGCTGCTGCCCAGGAAATGGCCTGAAAAGGGAGCACAAGAAACGCCAAGTGTCTGGATAAGGCCAGGAATAGCAGCATCAGGGGAAAAAGAGGATAGAGGCAGTTTCATTCAGCACTGAGGCATCACTTGCCTCCTGCTCCTGGTAGCTTCAATGACCACTGCTTAAGTAGTRCCAAAAAAGCATTTCTAAGCAAACAGAAGTTGTTGAAAGGGTTGAGGACAGGAATGGAGCAGGTGTCAGGGGCTATGGATAAAATTTGGATATATTTAGTTCCATAATTGCAGCAGAAGGGGCCTGAGAGGTTTCGTTTCATTTCCTTTTTCAGATCCGGGTCTGAAATTAGGTGTAGCTACTTGCAGTCTCTTAGTGCAGAAGATTTGTTTGAATTGGCACTACAGTATATTCTGATGAGCATTGAAGATAAACAACTTTCCAAATGCTTAAAGCAACTGACATTCTACAGTAAGTAGGGAGCATCCTACCGTCTTCTCTTCYGTTTTTCTCTCTCTCCAGTGCCTGTTTTTCATGGGAAGAATGAGAAGAAACTGGAGCTGCATGCTGTAAGGAGARTTTAGGAGACTAAGCATGCGTACTCTGCTCCAGAACAAGGACTGATAAGCCTGATCTAAACCATGGAAACAGACCCTTGACAATCCTTTATTATCAGATCCCTGCTGAACATAACGATACATTCTGTTATACAAAGCCTTTTTCCATGTACAAATTTAAAGAGTTTTTATAAACAAACTAATGAAGCTCAACAATCTCAAAGCAAGCTGTTATTGTCTATGTTTTGTAATGAGACACAAGTACATGAAATTTAAGCAACATGTTGAAAGTCAGAGAGCAAGTCATTCATATGTGAGGGAATTGGAAAAACCTCATTTTAGCACATTGCAGCTACCAACACCTTTTCAAGTGAACAAATTTGAAGCTGTGTTTATCCTGTGGTTTAAATGAAACTCCCATGAAAATTGCCTTACTGAGGAAACATCACATGTAAATTTACAGATATAACTCTAGTATCTTAGAAAAAGTAAAAAAACTCCAATTTCAAGGTTATGAAAGAGAAGATACAAACTTAAACCAGCTTGTATCACACAGAGAGACTGGCTCTCATGAAAACCTGTCTAGACTATAGATAAATGGAAGTTCCCCTACCTTCTTTTAAGTAACCTCTTGCTTGTTTTGATATAGTTGCCCTTTAATTGGTTGCACCATTGCTAAGAAGTATAACTTGGCATCTACTTAGGTACTAATACTTGCGACTAGGCTAATTTCTTGAAACAAAATTTCTTGCTAAATTTCAAGATGTTTAAATTTTACCTACTTTATAGAAAAATTGTGCATATTTTCCAAGGCTGATTTCAGGATGAGCAGGTTAAGGCAGAAATTTGAGCATCTTGCAAGGAAGAGGACTGCTTTACAGGTTACAGTTTCTTCATTCTGACAGTATTATTTACAAACTACTAGAGGAAAAACGACTCTTTCTGTCAGTTCCCTATAATGTCTAAACTATTTAAAATTATAAGATTAAAAGAGACAAATTCATGGCAAAAATATACAGTGGAGATTTACACTTAGTTCTATGGAGATTCACAGGGGACAGGGGCAGAAAATAACAGCAGCAGGGTGACGTGAGTGAATTGGACAACTTTTAGTCCTGAAACTATCCTTAAGAAATGGGTATTTTGCACAATATCAGGAAAAATTCTGAGCATTTTCTGAAGTGTATGGACCAATAAATTTACAGGAAAATGTAAGGATGCTTCACGCAGAATAAATCTTTTAAAAACTGAGATRGAAAGACCACCAACAAAGTGTTAGRTTTTTAAAACTAACAACTGCTAACTGCAAAACACATAAACAAACACAGTCAATTGAAATAGAAACATGGCTTAGTGGAGCTGAGTCAGGATCTATTCTTCATGCCTGTCACTTGTGGTTTGACCAAGAGCACATAATTTAACTACCTCTGTAAATGCAAATACTACTATTTACTTAAGAGAGGAATCGTATGAGTACGTCTGGTAACGTCTGTAAAACAGTGACATMCTGAGCTGAAAACAGTCAGGTCTCTTTTTTTTTATTTATTGTTAGSTTAAAGGAAAAAGGGGATTACCAAAATCTTGCACACTTCAAGCTGCCTTATTTTTGCTAAGAGTACCAGGATTGCACCAAGATTTTTCACTTCTTCACACARGAAACTCGAGGAGCTACAAGGCCACAGAACTACGAAGGGAACACCTGAGCAGCAAGAGGATTCCCCTGCCACCAAATCCCGAGCAGACACAGAGCAGAGAGCTCTCGGGMAAGACAAGTGGAACTGCCAGCTCGAAGCAAACCTGCGTTTATGGATTTATGGCAGCCTCCCAGTTACAGGCCCATCTGGGTTGGAGCGGGGGGAGGCTGGGAAGACTATGCGCCGGTTACATTTTTGCCATTCCTGCTGCGGTATGGCGCAAATAAATCACAGGGCTGAGGTCAGAACAGCCAGCCCATAAAGTGATTCATGGGCCCAGCAGCACATTCCCCCAGGACTATGTACTTTATTACAGTAAACCTCAGAACAAGATACAATTTCCTGTCTCAAGGAGCAGCCTTTAAATCAGGACACCTGGACAGCCCTGCAACCACTTACGGAAACAATAGGTCTCAGCCCCACCGCTGCCTCTCCKTGCTGGCCCGCGCTTGCCCGAGGCCTGCTGCATTTAACGCTAAATACCAGCTTTAGAAACGACCTCCTCCTGCAACAGATTACTGTGGTGACAAGACCATGGAGTCAACTGATATAATCCTATTCTTCAGCCATAGCTCCCCATCCAAGAAATAAATATTCTCCATCTGKTTTTTTTCTTTCCATTTTAGCTTTTAGGTCTCTTGTGCACTGTAAGAATTTGACCCAAAATGTTAAGGCAACAAAGGAATTGAAAGGTAACCCACTGGCTTCTCTGTTAGCAAGCAGATCCTTCACCGAGAGGGTTTTTTTTYCTTTGCAAGCTGAAGAACCTGCCGTGCAATTTAGGTTGTAATATGGATGTTCTCACTGTAATCAAGGACTGTGATCTGAATTTTGGGTTTGGCACCTGGAAAGAAATTGAGGTGGTAACAGAGATGACGGTATTGTTGGACTCCTGAAAATTCTCACTCTCAGCTAAGAGTAATCTTGCTCTTAGGCCAAAGGTTACATTTTCAGGAGAAAGAACAACAGAAAACTCATTTTAAGCCATGAAACAAAGCAGTGGGTATTTTCTGCTCTAAATATTCTGGGGAGCCTTATCTGTAAACACTTAAATCACACAGGCCTCTCCTTCTGTAGAGGAGCAACCTGCCATGACTGCCTCRTATTCTAGTTGTCCCTCAGAGGCATGTGCTGACTGTACTTCTTCTGTTCTCCTTGGAAGTAACAGGACACTCTTCAAATGGAGGCTTCCCATGTTCACGCAAAGTGGGACAGAAGGAAAACTTTCTTTGCCTCCTTYAGATCCATAATGGATCACCGGAATGAGAGTTTCACTCAGGTATGGATCATTCAACAATGAGGGGCATGAATAAGAAAAGGGAAGGAAGCTTCTCTTCAAGTATTTATTGGCAAAAGGCAAGCCTTTCCTATGGCTTTGCTGACAGTGAGTCATTCTGTACAATCACTCTGCAAATAGTGGAAGAGATCCTGATTATTTTCACTCTGCAAAGTTCTTTCATATCTTAAAACTATAGACATAACAAGGTAACATGTCCCTGGGAAGCTGCTTCATGGAAAACATAGCTAGGAATAAGAAGCTTAAATATACTGAGACACACCTGAAAGACTTTCAGAGGACAAGAACATAAGAGAATGTGATAGAGGAGGGGAAGTTCTGGGGAAATTTAGGGGAGAATTCATCAAACACTGAAAATTAAGAATGCTATTGAACTAGTCAAAGTAAAAAGAAAAAATTTAGATAAGGAAAGAAGAAAAAAGAAGGATTGATAAAACAGATATAAGTAACACGAAACCCATCAGATTTGTCCAAGACTGAATCCTCCTGAAGCTATTTGTTTCATGATTACTTTTCCTACAAGCGAAACCAGTGTGTGGAAAACTACTTCTTCCACCTGCTTATTTTATTTTGTTTGATCCTACTTAAAGGATCTCCTTCACTTTTGTGGATTGTTTCAGAGCTTACAGTAGGCAGAATCAAGGCTTATTCACTGATTTTATCCAGTCTGATTTCCTGTAGAGAACAAATACATCATAACCAGTTGCTCCCACCGAAGCCAATAACTTATTCTGGGGGGGGTAGGAAAAGGACATCCACCTGTGACTGAAAGCCATGAGGAACTGGCTGCTATCCTTTTGTGACTTTGTACCGGTGGTTAATAATTTTCRCTGTCAGAAAGTCATATGTCTTTCTAATCCTAATTTTTCTGTTCTCAGTTTCTAGATAATGATCCTTGTTTTGACTGTCTCTACTGGAATAAACAGTGTTTAATATCACTATTATTTCATTTTCTAGATATTAGAACTATACAGGGTATTGTGACAACTGTATCAACCACCCTATAAAACAGAAGTAAAATCCTCATTCTATTTGTACTCATTAATCCTACTTTTATGTAGCAAAAGTCATTTTGCCGCCGTCACACTGCTTTTTTCCATAACATTGCTACATCTTTTCCAAGTCATTCCTTTCAAAATAGTGTACAATAGTCTCCATATTGTTCTAATTTATATGCCTAATGTTCAGATGCACTTTGTGTAAATGAGTTCACATTAAGAAGCAATTTAAATTGCCCTACATGTCTGTTCTCACCATTAGGTAACACTGTGCCATCTTCTTCATCACCTGCAGGTTCCATTGCCCGTCATTTTATACTTACTTCCAGCTCACTGATAAAATGATTATTAGCATAAAGCCTAGTACCAAAATCTATGAAGCTCAAATACAAATATCACTGTACAGTTTTAACTGTAATTGGTAAATGCTGACAGATAATGCTCACTTTAAGCATATTGTCTATATACTGTTAATACATAATGTTGGGAATTGGTCATTCACAGAAGTCTAATTATATTTAATGCAAAAAGTTATKTCTATTAAACAAGTTAAATTTTTTTTAAGCCAAACTTCGGAGATTATCAAGGAATCATATCACATTTCTTTGACATTACACATCTTATACAAATCAAGTTGGCTGGTATTAACTAAAAGCCTATTCTTTAATTCTTTACATTATCAGAACCTTTATCAGCTTATTCATTACTTTGCTCACAAATTGTAACAGTTAATCACTTCATAGAAGGTAGTCATCCTGCCTGCTACTCTGCAACACTTCCAGAACTTCAGCATTTCCATAACTTCTAGGATTTCACCGGAATTTCAATATTTATTAAGCTTTCCAGGAGCCAAAATTCCYTTCGGCCAACTTCTCTTAGTGTTCTTAGATACCAGAAATCTTGGCGTGCCACCCCCAACACATGTCTAACATCTTCAACAGTTTCTTAYACTGAAAAGAAAGAGATATGGAATGCCACAGTGCCCTTCTAAGAAGAGAGGCAAAAACGTTTCTGTTCAATTTGTGTGTGATCCAAATTAATAATAAAGGATGYCACAAACCAGTAAAATAATATTTTAGGCATTCTGCAAATACCTCAAATGGCTTAATGAACTGAAGAAAAAGAAGGAATATATATTTCTTGACTTTGTTTTTCCAGTGATTATAATTATGCTGGCTATTTTACTACCAACAGAAAACTGCARATTTTTATAATTGAACAGGTTTTTAATAATTTGAATGCTGGCATTAAGAAAAAAATAGTGGCCATTTCATCACCACAGCAAATATGAATGGTGTTCTCTCTGAAACCAAAGACAAAATTCCCATTGACTTCATATAGTAAGAGCTGTATTAAGGGACTGAATTCCCTCTGCCTTCTAAATGGCTTTAAATATCCATTAAATATTCCTGAAAACTTCCAGCATTCCATCTATCTATTTAAAAATACACATAAAATCATACTTAAAAAAGCATTTTAAGGTTGCAAAGTGAAATTTGCGGAGGTTGAGAAATGTAATCATAACACTATCTACTTGTGGGGATGATTTATGCTATTTTAGTCTTTTATTAAATTAACATATACAGGTTTGACCAAAGAACCTATATGTCATTTCATCTTGAAAAGCTTATTTACCCATGATAGTAATATTTTTCAGGGACTATGGCAGGAGAGCACCTTAAGTTATTTAACAAAATCATCTTCASATAAAATAGAAATTAGCACTGGCAGATTGGTAAGAATTTTCCAGCTAATCATTTGCAGCAAATTGCTTAACTGTGACATACAGAATGGCTTTAAGGGTGGAGTGAAAAAGCAAGTTTTGATTTTTAGGTTTTATCTAGAATGTGTAATCCCCAACCCTATTTTCAAAAACTCTGACAGGTAATGTYTTATTACTAACATGATTTCAATGCAAAACAAAGTAGAGAAGCAAAAGGAAGTGTAAGCTATACTTTTTTTTCCCTCACACGTCTTGCTTTTTTACTTACTRGTGTGATAGGGACAAAGGGAAGATACTGGTAACTAAGTAGAATAAATGGCAGAAATGAGAACAATCTCCTCTGTGCTCTCCACTTGATGGCGGTACTCTATATAATCTTCTATTCAACTGTAACGGTATCACATCTGTGTCGATCAAGACATCCGTTCGTGGCCAGGGACGCCAYGAAAAGCTCGGTAACATGCCAAACTCTCTAGCTTTTCCAGGTGATTTTTTTAGGTTATAGCAAATACCAAGGGAACTTTTTTTCCCCTTCCCTCCAGACGAGCGTGTCCTATGAAAGCGTTACCCGTGGCGTAGCGTGGTAACCAAAGTCTACCACAAGCCATAGCAAGRGGATTAACACCGCTAACTTTCATGTGGCTCCAGAGCCGTCATTGCACTCCTCAGAGAGATCAGCGCCTTTTCGTCTGGCTGCAAAGGGAACAGTGTGTTCAGAGATGTATGAAAGCCCCTCTTCCCCATCAAGATGCTGACAGAGGCCAGTGCATGTTCATAGCAGAGGTCACTCTGAGGGGAGGAAAGCAATAACAACCTGACTGGAACAGGCACCTTCTTCACAGAAAAGTCAGTCATTTAYGTTTTTGGTCTTGTACACCTCACTGCAAAAGATTTTGAAGTAGTTCATTTAAAAATAGAGCAGGGAGTCTGCTCTCGAAGCAGAAATAAAGTACACACACACTAAATATAACCTATTCCAGCCTATAGAAAATACTGCTGAGAGTAATGGCCCAAAAGACTCTCTGGGAAAAAGAATGTTTTAGAGCAAGAAGGCTATCACACTGTAACAGCTTTACAACATTAAAGTTAATGGCAGTTTTTCATTAATACRGCTAGTCAATATTATTTTGTGTAAATTAGCATTTTACCGTTTTTTTGATGTCTCGAGTTAGCTACCTAACTGTAGACATTTTCTTTTCCTTTTCCTCTAGTAGAGACTACYGAAAAGAGTGAAAGAATTTTTAGTTTCTATTAAACCCTTTCAGAGCAAGGAGTGATGTAGGCATAAACCACAGCAGTGGAAGWAAAAAATGGCAGCTGAGAAGAGATCCCCGGTTCTCCAGGACAGACTCAAATGGGTAGCAGAGGTCTGTGCGACCTCAGACAGCGCATTGCTTCCTCTCAAAAAATGCAATTTATGACCAATGAGCAATTTAACCATGAGAAACAAGATCAGACAATTAGCCTCCTCAAAGRACACAGACAAAAGCTGTGTTTATATTAATTGACATCCTCTCCTTAATTTTCCGTGCAGCTGAATCACTCCAAGCCCTCATACATTCTTTGGAGTCCTCACCATCATGAAAAATCAAATCAAAATCCAACAATGTAGAATGAGTATGTATGACACTCACCCACACATATATGGGACTTCAAACAAGCGCATCCGAATAAGACAGTAACTCTCCCTGATTCTAAACAGCATTTTCTTACAAAGTCTGAGAACTTTTTCAGATTCAGAATAGGTAAAGGAGGAATGTCCATGCTACTCAGTAATTTTGGGAGGGGAGGGTGTGAGTAGAGAAGAAGGGGGGTTTTCAGTGCAATTTGGTTACAAAGCTTGTTTGCACAGGGCTGTGCTGGCCTCATGGTGACTATTCATAAGAGATCCCCAGAAGAGCTGTAAAGTCTGCCTATAGCCCAGGTGCTATAATTGCTGTCTGTCAAAACAGTGCTGTTTTCTCAGCAAACATTTCAGAATGCCCAATGCTAAGCTGATTAGTTTGGGGTTTTCTGGGGAGGAGTATAAAGATGATGGCTGAGAGACAGAGAAAAAATGATGACTTGGCGACAAAACTTTGATTTCATTAAAACACTCCAGAGAGCGTTTAATTTCTCAGTTAAAAGAGAATTCCTATCCTCGGAAGGGAAGTGGGGAGTAGGAAGGAGTTATTACCGATAATGTCCAATTCCCACTGTAAGAAACATGAATCAGTTCAAGAACCAAACAGAGAGGTGTTATCAGTACAGAAACTGGCTCAGYTGCCCCTTGAGCATAGTTATTCATACAGCGAAACGATTCCCACGTCGCAGAGATGACTCCCCCTCAGAACACCCTGCACCCAGCACCGAGAGGTCTCTCTCTCGGCAAGTTTCTGAAGCTTCTCCTGTGCACAAGAGCTTTGAGAACCTCCATCTTCACAGCAAGCCTATTTCGAATTCAGTCTGCTCTGTGTTGGTAATGGGGAAAGACAGACCCGGTTCCCTCAGGTGCTGGCAGCAGCGCTGACCACACAGAGCCTATTCAAACCACATCATGAGATCATCTACCAGATCTGTACACAGGCTGAGCCTGTGCAGGTCCCAGACACCTGAGGATGTGAACTCTATAAAAAACACTTCTTGCACGAAGCCGCACACAGAAATGTCAGGGCTGGGAGAGGGGGATAGCAGGCGGAGTTGGAACGAGGGAAAAAGGAAGGAAATGAGGAGCATATAACAGAGCGAGGCTTCAGCCATCTTTTGCAATTAAAGAAACTCTTCACAGACCCTTAAAGTGGCAGAAGGCATTAGTTGTGTGTTTAGGCTGTGACTTACAACTTCCTACCTCTATAGCGTGGTTAAGAAAGGCCACGCAGATGTAAGTCATCGACAACCATAGCGGTCCCTTACAAACCCCTTTAGGAAGGACTTGCTGAAGCAAATTCATAATGGCTCTTCCTGTACATTATCTGCACTTCTGTATTTTCCATCAGTAATTATTGCTCCCGAACATCCACAGTATTAAAGCAACTTCATTTGTACTGCTCAGGTTACATCAATGTCAGCGCTTACTTGAAGTCCCAGGGTTTTAGGGGTTTGGAATTTTGCCATCAAAATTCACTCCAGGGTGAAACGTGGCAAAGCAGGGCTCTGCCCCTCCTCATTTCCCAGGCAGTTTCATATAGGGATTTTTACAAAAAAACCCTCTGCAAGCATTTAGGATCTTTTTGTTTTTCTCAAACTAGAAGTGTCTTCAATTATTACTATTATTATATTTGACAAASGTTAATTGTGAAGTCTCAAAATGTACATTAAAAGTTTTAATTTAAAACAAACACCTTGTTAAATCCAGTGCAGCATATGTTCCTACCAGAGCGCACCTCCTTATTTTAGCAATAGYTGATACATCTAAAGACTACAGAGGGCATGACAATGGGTAATTACAAGGGTAGCTCAAACAGTACAGGCAATAAGTAATAACATTTTATGATTATTTAGAAAAAATATCGAACAGGTAACTGCTTAGGCATTGCAGTAATTTTAATAAAAACTCTAATAATGCAATGGACTGATTTACCAATTTCTGAGATTTAATACTGATTAACTAATTTAATGATTTTTAACAACAGCCTGAGAAATACTTAGCTAATATTATTACCAGATTTTTTTTCAAGCTAATGGTCATTATAGAGCACTCTGAGAATGCACCTGTGAAGCAGACATCATGCCAAAGGCCTTCAGCAAGCTCTCTGGCCCTCTTAAAAAGGCATTTATTTATGTTATCACTCTCAGCATTGCCTCAAACCAGGCACTTGCTGCACAAGTAGAATTCACCACCCAGAATTACATGCACAGGTTCCCTTCGCAGCTAACGAGGAAAGTCACACACCTCATAGTGGAATTAACGTCAGGCAACAAAACAGAGGAACACTTTAATCAATAGGAGGGAGAGATAGAACTTGTTTCATTCCTAGTTTTAGGAATTAAAACTATTGCCATGGGACGATCTATCTGTAAAAGTGGGATCCAAGCCCACAAGTGCTCCTGAGGATACACGTCTAGAACAGGCATATGCATACAACTGACTGCATCAACTTCTTTTACAGCATGTAAGTGAGAACTGAATGATGACAGAGGAAGGACACGGTAGTGATGACCTTATCTACAGCAATCTGTTTCATATAAGACTGCGCRGGACCTGTGAAATTTTCAGTCTCAGAAAGTTCAAACCCACACTGTAGGACAGCTACTGGAGTAACCAGGCTATATAACGTATTCTAGGATGATTTTTCATTTCCTATGCAGAAGGAAATACAAAACTGGGGATCTTTACTGGCAATACTTAACAAGGTTCCTCACTTCATATTAAGCTATTTTAAATGGTATTTTATTTTTTTAGTCTTTTGATGGTGCACTTATGATCTTTATGTTGTTAAACAAGCTCATACCAGATAAACAGTATGTCCTCTTCAAGAAAGTGTAGAAGACAGTTTTGCATTTAATAATGGTAAAAGCACAAGTGGACTCTGCAAAGTCTCCTTTGCACATCCAACCAAAGGTGAAGTTTGAAAGTTAGTCCTCTGCACTCTGAAAACAAATGCATCAGATATAAGGAATTGCCACTGGAAATATTCTGTTCCTCGGAGTTATTTTCTAGATTAAACATTGTTTTATTGACTAATTCTTAAGGATTAAGCCTTCAACTTCCCTACTTTGCTTCGAACCATAGTCACCACAGTTGCATAACAAAARCTGTTCCACCCAGCTCCAGAAGGATCTGAAATACCACAAAGGTGAGTCTGGACTGCTGTGATGTAGCAAACCAAGCACYGACAAAAGTTGGAGCCAATGCCACTAAAAACATGGAAGACCTGAAGAGCAGTGAAGTTATCAGCCAGTGTAGTGCACTTTAYAAATGCCAAAGAACATTTTTGCAACAGGATAGGAGATTCTATACTGCAAATCCAACTCAAYAGAAAAAATGGATCAAGTTATAAATACGGAATTGTATTAGACAGATTCTAGTAAGTTTTGAAGAGCAATAGTCTAACAAGCTGATTTCCATTCTAGAATTTGTTTTTCTTCCAGCTAACTTGCATGCAAACATTTCTCTTTTTGAATCAAGGTGCAACCACACCGATGAAAACTTATCATTCTGTCTCCTTTTATATAAAGTTCCACAATCAACCAAAGTTACCAGGGCAGCATCATTTGCAGTTGCACAATCGATGATAATACCAATATGTCTGAAATTGAAAGTCTACAACTGATTCCTGAACTGGCACAGGACCTGAGGACTACAGCTTCAACATAGCAGTGTTCCAGCATCAAATACATTTATATAATGCAGACTAAATGTTAACCAGATCAAGACCTTATACTACATGCTAAGAAGCTACAGTATTCATGATTTTTGTGTGTCTCAAAAGAAACAAGTAACAGACACTTCATGTGGCTCTCTATGGATATCCTTTGTCTAAATCACAGGTTAGTGCATAAAAAGGAGGACCACATGTATGACCGAATTAATGTCTTATTATCTAAATGGCTGCCACCTACATCGATTTTTCTGTCTATTCCTATTTTAGTAAGTTCACCGAGTTCAATCCCTTGCCATCACAGACAACCATACCATATAATCACTTTCAAGTGCCGTACAATTTCCTCTTCAACCCACTATGGCTATCACAAGACTTCCAGAAATGACATCGGTCTGCTGTCTAAGACAACAGAATTCTAACTAGAACCAGACTGGGGCCCATAGCTTGAATGGGAAAAGATTTTCTGAGGCTTGGTGTACAAGATCGAGAGGTTTACCATTCAGAACTCCTCTCTCTGAGTTTCGGTTTATGATTAGGACGGATATTTCTAGTTAGAGTCACATTGTACTGCACGTTGTGGTGGCATCACACATAACAASGGGAACAGCAGGTAGGAGAATTTTTCTTATGAAGTTCCCTGAATAATCTAGATTCATATGCCAGCGGAGAGGCAATGCTTCCCAAACACTCCAGAACTCTTAACTGGCATGCAAATGGCAACTCCTCCATATGTTCAACAACTTCCAGTGAAAATTACACAGCTCAAAATATTGTATACAAGAATCTGAAATACTGCCTTGCAGCACCACTAATTTTAAGTACTAAAATCGAATAAATCCAGGATTAGGTTCCAGTTAATTCTGTAGCCCCTCTAGTATCATGGATATAAATTCTCATGTTCTGACACTTCAGCAGACAAAAGGACCTCTGTGATAACCTTTCCCACCCTAAAGATGCTTCTTTTAGATACAACTCACATGGCTTTTTGTATACACATAAGCAGTAGCAAACGGGATATGGTGGGGAAAGTTCACCCTGCAAAAGCTAAGATGCCTCATTGCTGCAGCCACAAGACAATAAAAGAGATCGGTTGAGATTTTTACAAGTTCTGACAGCCAATTCCACTACTGCTGGCTGGCTCATAGGATTTAAATATCTGCATCTCAAGTTGCCTCCCTAAGGAATTACTAAGCTTCTTTCCAGAGTCTGTTTAGAAGGGAAACCATTCACTTCGGAAAAGACCGGACTAATGCCCTTACTCTGGGGGCTCTGGTTTTGGCTTAGTCCCCTCTGTTCCCTGTCAGACACAACAAGAGTRAACCTGATTGCTGTGAGTCAACAATTCTAATCCATAAAGTTCAAACATCAGGATGGCAAGGACCAGGCTTCACTCACAAGYATTACCGTGTCAGGCTCTTATTTCCTGAAATTAATGGAAAAATCTGAGGTAAAGCAAGATAAAGTTACAATAAGAAGGAATGAAAACAGTGATTGCAATTGTAGCAAAAGGGAATTAGATATTTCCATTATAGGGAAAACTAAAGCAAACGTAATTTTTAGGTTAAAAAAAATCACTGTGTGATCAATCTRCTTAAAAACTATTTGTAGGCACTTCTGAAGAAACTCCAAATCTGCTTCCTCCAATCAAGTCTTGCTGTTTTTACTAATAATTAGGGTAATTGAAGSGATCTCAACTCCAACTAACCATTTAGATCTGATCCATTTCGACACTTGATAATATACAGAAGCATTGTAGAAAGAGGCATTCTTAAGAGAAAAAGGATTAAAGCCAYATGACAGAAAGATCCGCAGATTTTTAGTGTTATAGCACACTCACCTACGGCAGAAACAGAATTCTGCCGCTTGTCTTTTCAGGCAAAAAMCCATGATTTCCTCAGCATCTTCCCTGAACCATGCCACTGATTCCAAATTCATTTGGGCTYAACGTTGCCTCCTTAATTTCAGTACCTACAGGGATCTACTCCAGGTTTCCCATRAATTTGGTCTCTTTCTATTTGTTAACTTCACGTTACATAACACAAACTTTTCTTTCACAGTCTAAAACTACTGTTCTGACTAATATTCAGTTTCTGCTCCTTAAACAGACTAAYCTTCCCTCATTGTCTGTATCTCTAGTTCTCTTCCCATTTGCTATACTCCTCTTTTTGGCATTCTTTATATTGGCATTAGTTAATCTTAGTTAATCTTTTTTTTTACAAAATCTTTTAAAATCCCTCAATGTTCTCCAGAATACTTTTTGTAGTTGSAACCTTTCAGACCTCACTGTCATACTTTTCTCTCGGTTGCACTTTTTCATTTCTAATGTAATCTATAACRTAGCCTATTGGTCTATTCACCTCATAGTCTGCCAACATTGAGAATTATAGTATTAAGGATATTATAGAGCACATCCCTGKCTAATCTCATTCTAATACCCACTTACGGACCTATTGTCCATGAATCTGTCTAAGCCACGTTTGATCCTGCTGACACTCTCTACAGCGCTCTGTGGCCACAAAGCCTCACTACCTGCTGCATAAAGAAGTGCTTTTACATGTTTTAAACTGATCTCTAGTTTCACTGAGTAAAGCCCAATTGTATTGCAATGAAATGCAGCATCAGTCCATGAGAAAGATCATCTGAGCTGAAAACAGACAATGCTCATCTTCACCTCAGTCCTCCACTTAGCAGAGGAGCACAGCCTCTCCATGGTAGCCCTGTCCTCCTGTACAAGCAGCCTAGTCTGCATCTGTGCAAGGGTTAAAGCCCAATGTGATAAATAAATTCCTTCTTCCCATGAAGAAAACATTCTTTTTCACTCAGCAAGTGGCACAGTACTGCATTAGTAAGCATTGTTACACTGTCGTAACTTCCCCTATAAATAAAATTTTAAAAATCATTTGACACTCTATGGGTGTCCATGGCGAGGTGTTGTCAGCTGAGCCCCTCAGCCAAGCTGGTGGCACCTCTTGGAAAACATATTTCAGAAAGGGCAAAACCTGCCACACTGGTGGAGGAAGGGAGTGGTGGGGGGAGAGAGTGAGAAACAGCAGTGGGAACACCAAGGTGAGAGAAGGAGGAGAGGGAAGAAGTGCTCCAGGTGCCGAAGCACATATCTGCTGCAGCCTGTGGACAGCCCATGCTGAAGCAGATATCCACTGCAGTCCTTGCAGAGCCCATGCTGGAGCAGATTTTTTTCCTGGAGAACTGCAGCCCCATGATAAGAGCCCACGCTGGAGTAGGGGAAAAGTGTGAGAGGGAAGAAGCAGCAGAGAGAAACTAGGTACTGGCCATACCCATCCCATCCCTCCCTGCACCACTCAGAGATGTGGGTCGAGGAGTCTAGAGTGATGGAGTGAAGTTGAGCATGGGAAACGCGGTAGAAAAGGTGTTGTTTTATTGTTTGTCTTTGTTTCTCACTACCCAAATCTATTTTAATTGGCAATAAATTAATTTTCCCTAAGTCGAGYTTGTTTTGCTCGTGACAGTAACCAGTAAGCAATCTTCTTGTCTTTATCATGACACATGAGCCTTCTCATCCTATTTTCTTCCCCTGTTGTGTTGAGGAGGGGGAGTGAGTGAGCGGCTGGGTGGGAGCTTGGACCTTAGCCAAAGTTAACCCACCACAGACATATCTGTATGTTCAATCACTAGCTTAGAAACATACTTTTAACACGAGAAGGTAAAGTCTCATTGGAAGTAAGCCTGCACATTCACATTCCAGAGGTGGCTTTYAAAGCTCCAGGTAAAGTTCTAGCTATGAATTGGGGCTCAGAAGTGGATTTGCTTAACTTTTCAGGTTGGAGGAGAAAAAGATCAGCTTTTTATAAAAARAGGCCGATTGCAGTCATGGGTATCACGGAATGTGAAGAAATGAAAGAACTGTCACCATGCACCCTGGCACAGAAAAAAACCCTGTGTTGGAACAAGCAAGATGCAGATGAGCCAGTAGGAAAGATCAGGGGCATCTGCTCTCCAAAATGAAACTCCCAAGAAGCAATGAACCACAACAGTGAAGTGCACTCAGTCAGTTTACTTTTTACTCATTCTATGTATTCAGCGCGGACATGTTATTCTTTAAATGCTGTCTCACCCAGCACCTCTGCCATGAAATGTACTAAACATTATGGTGTTAAAAATTACCTTCATTTCTAATATGATACAAGAGATACAACAATCAACTCAGTCTTAACAAGTACTCTTTTTTTTTTTTGCCAAAAACATTTTAATGTTGTCTTTTTTTCTACTCAGCCAAAAGCAACAGTGATTTTAGCTCTACGCCATTACTACAATTGGCAATACCAAGAAACTTAATCACAATGGCAGCAATGTCAATAAAGCCCTGGAAGAAGCCAAAGAAGTTTCTATACAGCCTTATTCAAAAGGAAACATTTCCTAGGCTAAAGTGCTTCTCTTTAGCTCTACACAGTGCCATGAAACATGCCCTGACACTATTCACATAATTCCTGTGCACAAGCAGCCACSTTGGTTTCTGTGGATGATCTTCCAGAAGGAGAGAAACATTCATTAAACAGTAGTAAGAAACTAGAGCAGATTAGAATGGTTACTGGGCAGGATCAGCAACTCTGACACACACCCTTACTCGTGAGTATAGCATATCGGGGCAGATAATTACTTGGTATTTTCTAACCCATAATCAAGTTTAAAAACAGTGCACTCTGGTTTCCTTGAGAGGAAAAATATGGGAAGCTAAATATGAATGGGCTGCGAAAGTTTGGTGATATTCATCAATGTAAGTAAGTTGCTACCTAGAGCACCAAGAAATACTTTTAATCAAGATACATCTGTTTTTCTACTTAATTTTTTGTTGTAATATATAGCTCTCCTAATTCTCCCAAGAGTTAGAAGATCTTACCTGGAGGCTATAAACCCACAAAATATTGAAAACAGAAAAACACATTAGATAGAAGACAAAGCTGATTGGCCTTTATGCCCAAGTCTTGCATAGAAGAAATCTGGAGATGAATTTTGATTTTTTATGCAGTGGCTCCAGTTTCCAGAGTCTACTTCCCCACAGATCTTGTAGAAAGAGAGGGGAAGGGGAAGGAGAAGACAAGACTCATAAAGATAATGTGATCAAGAGGACATCAGTGTCTTTCTGAAGTGTACATGAATAGCTCCTTTTCTATGACAAAAATTTCTTTTGTGTTCTCTGTATCAAAATGGTTTATATTTTAGACATGAATAATAGGCACATATCACAAATGAGTGAATGGTCATCATACAAAATAAAACAGCAGTAATCTGTCCTTACTATGTAATTACAGAACAGATGAGAAAATTTTAATTCTGTTCAGACAAGAAAGTTTGAACCTGTTGCTCTAAATTATTTTGGGAGAAATTTTGACAAAACTGATCTGATCCAAACAAAAAAAAAACCCTCTTCCCTGTGACAGATTCAAGAATGCCATTTAATAATCTTCCATCCATTCTATTAGAAGAAAAGGAACATTTAAAGATAGTATGGCTAGAAGATTATTAGCAAGTCTACTCAACACCACTGCTGGCTTTATTTGAGGGAGACCCTTGAGAAAGGGTTGCAAGTGGACAGACTACTTTTTGAGATTCATTAGTGGGCAGTTATCAACCACATCTCATTTTATCCTAARTGGTGTAGCTTTTGAACAAGTACCCTGGCCTCCAAAATAAAAGAAGGAAAAAATAGGTATATTAATTTTAATTCATTTGAACATATGAACAACTACAACCATAACACGCATAAAAGGGACTGTGTTTTGCTAGTCATAAATAACCGTCCATGATGCTAACTCCTTGCTACCTCTTCCAAATATATCAGGTTAAAAATAATTCCTTCCTCTTCTGAATCACAACATTCATGATACAAATGAGGCATTGTGAAGAGAGGCATTCCTTGAAAAGGAAATGAAAGTTGTTAGAGCCCTGACTGTATACCATATGATGTGCACTAGTACAGCTAACAAAGCAGAATACTTCACCAATTAAGAAAGGACAGGTCTAATCTGAAAGTGGTTAGTTGCTTTGACTGTATAAGCAGGACTATTTGCATGGCCATGTTTTCCTAACATTGCTAAAGGTCTATGTGAGCAAGGCTGATGAAGTAAGAACTTCAGAAATTCCTGAATTTCTTCCTGTGAATGGAGGGGCATATAGAGACATCAGATAAATTGTATTAAAATATTTGCTTCCATCTGTCTGACTGCTAACAATTAAACAAGCAAATTAAGTTTTTATAAGGTCTTTACATGTTTCCCAACATCCCTCACATCCAATCCCACCCATTAGAGCTGTCATTTCTCAAGGTTGAAGTTACTGCTTTTTCCTTTTTGGACTGGTTTGTACCTACAAAAYACATCACTGCAATTGACATATGCAACCCCATGAATGCAGATGTTGTTATAGTCATATAGACATACTTATGCAGAGACAGTTTGGGCCTACGGGCTTAGGAAAAGAAGCTATATCAATTTAAGTCATATTTATAATGACAAAATTGCATTCAGTCTACGGGTCGTACTAACAATTGTGCTGAGTTAGCCCTTTCTGTTAGGACCAGAAGTGGGATGGGGGAAGAAACACCTCTTACCAAAATAGTTAAAATGCTATAAAAAAAAGTCTGTGTATGCAGCCCAGGTCTTATAAGGAAGTGTTCTTAAACATTTATTTCTTGAAACACAAGGTTTCAATCAACAGCCACCGGAGACTCTGGGGTCATGATCTTCCCTGTACGCAACCCCCTCAATGTTCTGCTTAAAGGTCAGAGAGGTTTATCCTCTACGAATGAAGTTGCCTTCCAAACACTTTGACTACAGAATAAACAGTTTCTAACCCAGCTTGCAAAACTCTTAGCATTGTTTTCTAAGAAAAAGACACTCTTACTAAGAGATTTCATATTCATACTCTCTGTAGACTCTTTACGAATTATAGGCCTGTAAAATCTTGAACCTTTATTAAGTCTGTCAGCAACAAGTAAGTTGAGAAGAACACCATACGTTAATTTAAGAAGCCTGTTGAGTGCCTACATTGTATTCCTCAGCTATCCAACTGGCTGAAAGTGCTTCTTACACCTTGATATGCTAGCATATTCAGACTGTGTTAGCATATACACATAATGAACACTCATGCCTGGCATCAGGTGGATTTGTGTCAAAAGTAAAATATTGTGAGGTTACAGGGAATCTGGAGTATGTTCTGATGAAAGACAGAAGTTTAAAGAAGAAGTAAGAAAAATAATGCTTTGTAGCACCTAAAGCAATGAGGGAAAACACAGAACAAYGCCTTTAGGATTTATCTGCAAATCCCGATTCGAATACTTTTAAGGATTAGTTGTTAGGGTCAAGAAATGTTAATAAGTGCCACCGGAAGTCAAAACTAAAATGGAAGAGTTATCTTCAGCAGAACTTCAGAYAGTATTTTAAAAGAAGTTACACTTCATTTTGCATTTGATAAACTTTTCTGTTTCTGCCATTGCTCCTATTTGATTGGGCTGTCTGGTGCCTGAACCCTACAGAGCTGCCATGCTGCAAGTAACACAATATATATTTCTTTCGTATCCGCCGGTGATAAGTTACATTACTGAAATTTGTCCAGGAAATATACCTGTTAATTTTGCTTTAGATGGATTCTATTAAACTGTGAAAATCTTGGCAAGAACACGGGTGAGACTTGCCCACTGTCTGGGTCCCTTTCCCACCCAGCCAACAGGGCAGACTTTTTAGTTCATTATCACCTCATCAGAGCTCCTGCCAGCTGCCAGCAGTGAGAAAGGACTAAGCCACTCACTAATTCCTGGCCTTCCTGCCTCCACTGAAGCAGCAGTAAATCCAGAACAGATGGATGCGCTTTAACCCTCTCAATCCAGACACCTACTTTAATCAGTCTAATCAACCCACTGAACTCAGAGCAAGGAGCGTTCTGACAGATGCAGAATGACGGAGGGACCGAAGTGCTGCAGCTCGGATCCTTAACAGAAAACACCACTCCATCTCCAATACTCCGCTGGTAAGGGAGACAGCCGGCCAAAGGCAGCAGGCCGATCGGGTCAGGAGTAGGACAGACCTTCTGGTGAAGAGGAGAAAGCAGTAGAGGAAGGGATTATAAAGCAGAAGATTATTAAACATTAAGGTCTCATCACATTACACAAGCGATGAATGAAGACCAGAAGGCATTTACTCCATGCAAAGGTGACTTTTGGTTTTGTAACTGAAGGTGCCGTTCAAGCCAATCTAACAGCTTGCTGTCACAGTCTTTTCTTTACCAGGACACAAGACATAAGCTTCCAACCTTGCCTTACAGTGCCTGAGACTTATCTAACCATGGATTGCCATTGCAGTACGCTATGCCAGCAGAAAACTAACTTCACAAAAATGTGAACATTTTATTGCTAGGTTAGTGTTCAATGGAGTTTTGTGAGTGCCAGATACAGTGTAAAGGAGGAATKGGGAGGGGGGAGCCAGACCGGATGGGTCAGCACCTAAGCCTGCTGTGCAGTCGGAACACAACTCGTCATGTTCCCGAGGAYGTATTTTCAGTCTTTGCCTGTACACCGCAGAGCACAGCTTCATTCATACAATAAGGTATAATGAGRAATTGCACGTGAAGTTTAAAATGCTTCTTAAAGGGGATTTTACTGAATCATAACATCAAGAGGAACTCTTCTTTTTATTTTCATACTCATGTATTTCAACAAGGCCTAAACAACTGTGCAAAGAACATGGCTAATTATAATATTCAGTGAGAAATAATTTTTTTTTTAAGATTCTCTGTATGGTTTTGTTTTCCTTGACCTGCTGCAGAAGACACGAATAAAGAAACAGTATTATAGTGCTCTGGCATCTCAAATAGTTTTACATACTTAAAGGCTTAAAGAAAACCTTCACTGAGTTATGAGAAAAATGTATGAGAAAAAGTAATTGTATATTCATTTTAGAGCTCAGAAACTTTATAAAGTGACTTGGCTAAGGTCAAATTGCACACCTAGAAAAACTTATGAATGCCATTTAGAACGACTACATTTCAGTCTTGCCATTCTGGAGCATCTTATTTACAAAAAACGAAAAGACAAACAAGAGAAAATTCAAAGAGTAGTAACAAAATGGTAGTGTACTTGTAAAACCAAAGTCTAAGCCTGGGAAAAATTTCCAAGTAAGTTTGGCCGTGGACCAGCTCACAGGTGCACAGCACAGAGAAATGCTAGGTCAGGTCTACCAGGTGGCTCTGAATACAGATCAGCACATGGCATGAATTATTAGGAGCACCAACACAGCTTAATCATCCTTCTCAATCAGGCTGCTTTTTAACCTCAGAATTCTTACTTGTGTGATCACAGCTTCTCTCTTTTGTACCTTTTCTACATGTATATGAAATCCTGTTGTAAGGAGCAAGATAATAAAGAAGAGAAACAGAAGAGTCCGTTAGCATCTTGCCCTGTATCATGTAAACAATACCTCCCATTTACCTAAGGGCCTAACTGAAAGCAGCTTCCTGAACTCAGGAGAGGTTGATATGCATGATATGGAAAACAAAGCTTAAAAAAAAAAWAAAAATCATCACTTTTACACAATATTCTTGATTAAAGAGTATAAAGATCATCCTGTCCCTGCATCTTTGATAAGAAAATTGTGCCCTTCTCTTGGCATTTTAATTTTTCAATTATAAGCCATGCACTCAGATTTTAAGGTGAATCTTTGTAAGTTTTTGCATTTAATTTTATAATTGACAACTTTAAAAGTTATAAATGAGGAATATATATCATAACAGCCCATTTATTTACTAACGCAATGCATTTAGTGTACATCTTCATTCACAAAACTGGCCTTCCACATATCATTTGTTAAAATTCATAATTTTGCTCCTTAGCTAACAGTGACCAAAATTTGGAGGATTRGCAGGTGGTTCTGGAATAATGGAACAGCCAGCTGTGTGTGAGCAGGAGAAAGACTGTTTCAGCAACTGGTCAATGAAACCAGATGTCACTCCCAAACACCTTTAAGGAAAACTACAAAGCTTAGTAACTATAGAAAATCTCATTCAAAGCTAGCTTTTTCTTAAGTGTGATTACAGTCAAAAAGACAAAAAACATAGATGAGTTCATTGTAACTGTGAAATAGAGTGGGAAAATATTTGTGCATGTGCCTGTTATAATTCTGTGAATTTTCACTGAAAAAACAATCAAGGACAGCAAAATTATCTAGCAAAACCAGAAAAAAGTTAGAATGACATTGAGAATCCACTGTTCTTTATTGAATAATAATGTACTTAAATTACATAAGAACAAAACATTCTTTTTTTTAAAAAGTAATGTAGTTCAGTCATGGAACAAGCTACCAAATGCATTGTAGCATCCTCAAAGTAGCAGGTGAAAGTTAAGAGTCAGCTACTAGCAATGTTTTAGGAATAAATTATTCTTCCACAATGTGAAAAAGAAACATCTCCATTAAAAGACCCTTTTAGCCTCAGTGATTATGACTAACCTACGGTGTGGAAGTGGCTTGACTGCAAGTGTTTTGGAACTAATAATTCCAAAGCTTTTAGGAAAGTATGTGATCTGAAACGTCATGAGAACAATGACTCCTAATCCCAATGAGCCTGGGAAGCACTTTGTTCCTGAATAAGAAGCAGAGGACCTTGACTGAGAACAYGACTCTTTAGAGGGGCCAGAAGAGATGACAGAATTTCAACTGAAACCATGAGGTCTTGCAGCGTAGAATATATTTATGATGACAAATTTGGGGATATTAATACATTTGGCATCACTTTGAGATGACCTCTGTCAGTGTTGAGAAGCTGTCTGACCAGACTGCAGTCTTGTCTCTCTAACTGATGCTGATGGGAATTGTGATAATTCAGTTGTTCTTGGTGCCTGCTCTGGGATTCCATTGCCCAAATAATGGTATCTAATGCCAYATTCACTGTCCTAGGATACAAGAGACAAGAAGCCAGCAATGTGACACAGGCTATATGGAAGATCCATGCTTTTCTGAAGAGGCACTTGGAGGTCCAGTGGCATAATCTAGTGCAGCTGAAATGGCAATAGACATGTAGGTTCAGACAACGCAGYGCTGTTCTCCTTAGAACCAACAATTAAGCGATCAATAGGCACCTCAGAGCTAGAAATGAACTCCTTTCTTTTCCAGTGTATATCTCATGTGTAGAATGGTGGAAGTCTTGAAAAATGTTGGAGTCAAATGTAAATCAGAGATGGTCACTGGTAGGCAGGGAACAAGGTTCTGAAGGCCAACCAAATAAGGAGGAGAAAGTGAAGGCTTGAGGAACAGAGAAGATGGGAAAGATGGGAAAGAACCTAGCTGTGTATCTCTTGGTCTCTATCCTATTCAAAACAATTTTCCGTTACAAACAAGAAAATTAATTTTAATATTGCCCTTTAAACATTACTTTAATAACTGTCCTTTATCGATTTGCAATGGAATATAAACTGTATTTATGGCAAAAAAAATCTCATTTCCTAGCAAATGAAATCTTAYATTGGAGTGCAGGATACAGTTAAACGACTTAAGCGTGGTCTGGAGGTCACTCTGCTACAAGCAACCCAGACGATTTTTCATGCCATTTAAATTTTTCTGTGCTGAGTTTTCCTTATCCCTAAATAAGATACTTATTTTTTTCAGAGGAGTAGTTTGAGAATTAACATGGCATTTGTAATTGCTTTAACATTCACAGATGGAGAGTGCTATATAATTTGAAGTATCATAATGAGAACTGAATGCCACAGCATAAACTGAAACTATAGAAGGCTGCATAATTAAAAAAAAAATAATCTATTCCTAGAAGTATTTTAAGGTCATGTGGAGACAAGTTATTGTATCCCATTTTGATCAGCAACCTCCTCTTGTCCATTAAAGGTGTAGGTGTGTATTTCCAAGTCCCAGCAGACTGCCAACGAGTTCAGCTGGAAGAGCTGAGAAGTTAGGTAATGAAATACTTCCACTAGACTATCCTAACTCTTACCTCAAATCAAAACACATATTTAAGACATAAACTAGAAAAATGTGCAAACGCAGTGCATGAATTGCAAAGAGGAATGTGATTTTTTTGTGTGTGTGTTCCTTCAGTTAATATTTTTAAAATACTTTTTCTGAGACTTGTAGGATTTCCTTGGGAATGGAGCAACTGAAAAAGGTAGATTTTGTCCTTCACAATGCACGTTCTAGACCAGCCATATCAGTAGATAGAATGGCGATGAAAGTTTAACTGAAAATCTGTGGCTGTTGGTCATGAGTAGTCAAATTTTCCATCTTTTCCAAGCAGGCATTTCCTGATGATGGTCTGCTGATTTATGTGTACAACTGCTTCAAAAATGACTTGGCAGTGGGAACAGGGGGTAGAGCAACTCTGAAAGAAGAGTTGAGGGTTTTATTCCATGCCTCATACTATAACCTGACAGTTTTTAAACAAGTATTCCTACCTTGCATATACGTTAAATTATCATGAAATGGCTCATCTGCTAAGAAACTTACAGAGCTTATCAGAATCTACAGAAAAATAACTATACTTATTTATAAAATAAAAATGACCCGTACTCTAGGCAGGTCAAACAAAACACAAGTGATGCATGCACATTGCACACACATGAGTTTCTGCACCAAGAAAAAGTGTAGCAGCAATTGGGCTAAGGTAGGTGTACACTCAAAAGCATGTATTTCATTATTAGGACTCACTGGTGTGACTAAAGAGTAACTTACTACACTATTTACATAGTAATTCCACATTGCTATTTTATCAGTTAGTGAAACAGAAAATGAAGCCGGAACAGAGATCTATTAAAAGATAATGCACCTCCCATGTATGGGAATAAAGCTTTTATGTTATTCGTATCACTGAGATGAAAACCAGATAGTTGCCCAGTGCAATTTCTGTCCCTCTAAAACTATTTTCATTAAAGGTCTACAAGTTCTGTTTCAGAAACAGGTAACAAAAGAAGAATTTCTTATACTTAGTTGTATTTAAGTTCCATTGAGAGCATGTTTGTCCATAAAATGGAACACGAAATTCAGCATTTGTATAAATAATGTACTTGAGAAAATGGAGATGTATTCATACACATCACAAAGTCTCCCCAAAATGAGGGCACAAAAGGTATAAAGAAAGGTGCTGCCAGTTACGGTGTCTCTAGGCATCTCTGACTGTACTTTTCAACTTCCCACACAGAGGAAGTGCTATACCCATGCTCCATGTTATAWAGGAGGCAAAAGCTACAGCAGTTGAGACCGCTGGAATGAAGGCTTGGTGAGAGGTTGCTTGAAGGGTCTGTGCATGACTACAGTGCAGGACTCTCGTCCACAGGCTTCTTCTGTTTGGGCCAAATGCAACGCTGACACCCTCTGCAGCTCAGCACCAAACACCTTTTCCATTCTCCAACAGYTTACCTGCATTTCTGCGTAAGTGCTGGTTTCTTTTGGCTTCAAAGCTTCACCTGCAGGGTTTCATTTTTCTGTTCGACACCTTGCTGTTGGTTTTCCCTTACTGCACAAAACAACTTACTCCAGTGCCTCTTTCACAACTGCTGCTTTGTAGTAAATGAAAGCCTTACTGATTGTATTATGATTGTAGAGTTGATTAATTTTGACTTTGTTTAATTTGCGACCTTCGCTGAGATCTTTAGGGCTGGGAATTAGAGAGCACACTGTACCACTGTACTTTGGACATTGTGGGTTTGCCAATTTGTTTCATGCCTCATTCATCACAAAACCTATGAAATTGTAGTCCAAAGCCAGCTTCATATTTTTCAAGGAAAGGCAAAAATGTATTTGTTTTTGTTTTAAATTAACATCTCCTGGCTAAATTAATCCAGTTTTTCAAACTCCAAACCAAAGCCCTCACTAACAATGGGAATCTAGCAAGCAAGACAAATCCAAAGATCAGCTTAGCAAAAGAGAACAGATTGCTTCTCTCCAATTACAGCACTAAAGTGGTAARATAAGCATACTCAATTTTATAATAAAGACATATAATAAAGAAAAAATAAGGATGTAGAAAGGATCTGTATGAGAACATGCTAGAAGAGAGAAATAAATTTAGAAGTATGTATCTTATATGCACAATATYTCCTATTAAACATTTGTATCTCAAACATTAAGATACTTGAAAACCTACAAACCTAGTATCTTCAGATTTTAATTCCTGACCTCACTGAAGTTCTGTGGCCACAGGTGAACGAGTCACTTCAGGTTTTTGTTTTCAGTTTACTCCTTTGAAGAACAACAATAGTATTTCTCCATTTTTATAAAAAGGAAGACTTTGACATGTAAGATCCTTCAATGAAAAGAACCAAATTGCAAAGTACTATTATTAATAGTTGCATTATTAATATTTTGAAGAAAATGTGGCTAGCTGAGGTCATAAAGGCTTTCTCCAAATATCAGAAGATATTCTTGGCATTCTTTATAACCTAACCAGACCTAACCCTTTCAGATTTCCTGTCTATTGAGGGCTTGAAAGACAGCAAGAATTCTGCAGCTACCTTGAACCAACAAACTGAATGACGTTTACTTCTTTCAATTAAAAAAAAAAGGTTTCCTTTGCATGAAGAATACTCAAAATAGATTACCTACTAGATCAAAATTCCTCTTTAGAAATTGAATCTGCAAGCCGAAGTCAGTATTAACAGAGAGAACCGAGCCCATATAATATGTAGAACAAGCTCATGTATATAATTTTTACAAGATACATTTTTGGTTCTTACAGACATTCATTAAGGGAAGTATATGATCTGTGCTGAAAAAATCACAAAAACTGCAAGATAACACCCTCTCTATCCTCAATTTCACCTAAACTACCCCCAAAACACGTTCAACTATTTAAGCTATTTGTGATATGTTGGTGTAATTTGTCTGTAAAAACCTCCAGGGAACAATATTCTACAGCCTCCCTAGAATCCCTCTTCACTTTATCGAGATAATTTTAGATTCTCATCTTGATCTCCAAAATACCTGAACATCCACCGTGGCATTTTGGCAATACATACCCTTTGGCTTGTCAGCCACTTCATTAATGGACATTTTGAACAGTAGCAGACTTGGCAGAGACCTCTAAGGAAACCACGTAATACAGGTTTCCATTTTGACAATGAACTATTAATTATTTTCCAGCTACCTGCTTATTGACTTTATAGTAGTTTAATCAGGAACATAATCCCTACTTTGCTGATGAGACAGTTCTGTGAGACGATGACAGAAATCCTCCTGAGATCAAAATATATTGCATCTACTTTAGTAGTATTACCTTATGTAGTATTACCAAAACTACGACCCGGCATATCGGGACACCTGGTTGATTTGTCATGATTTAGTCTCAACAAATTTAGGTTATCCGTTACTTAACACTTCACTATTTTCTAAGCATTTACAAATAATATTTTTTATCATTTACTCCAATAGCTTTCTAAGAACTGAAGCTAGGCTGATGAAATCCTTGGCTGCTCAAAGCTACTTGCAGTAGTCATCTTTTCACAACAGTATCGGTGGCCTTAAATCTTTATTCATGAAATTAAACTAAATGATCAAACTAGTTGATCCTTAGATTGTACAGCAAATATCGGTTACATCATTTAGTTTAACCTCATATGCAAAGCTTGATTCCTAGATTACATAGTGGAAATATACTATTGTGAACCTTTAGTTTTCAGTGTTTTCCTGACATCAATTTTAAAGCTGTAAAATGCCACCAGACTGAAAAAGAACTATAGGTTTACAGAAAGCTATAGCCATATCTATTTAGTGCTTGAGGAAGGGCCATAAAAGAGGCTTTAGGGAACACCAAATATGACATTGTGTCAAATATTTTTTTAGTCTTCCCTGCAATCCTATACATAGTAGCTCTTAGGACCAAGAAGGGTAGTTCTCTTTATCCTCTAATCTGCATAAACTGTAACACTAGATACTGGACTGGGGAGAAGTGACTCAATAGCAAAGACATCATTATACCTTGAAGGATACACTTTTAGAGTGCTTAGTGTCATCTTTTAGGATTTCTAAATTAGCAGTTCCGGTCAATTTTCATGTTTTTAACTCCTGTAATATGTAGTCACTTGCGCTGCACACAAGATACCACCAGACAAACCAACAACTCTCAAATCCTCTCACTATGGAGTTTTCTCAGAAATTCCATAGACTTGCAGATGGTGTTTTTTATTTTGCCTAAAAGAACTTGAAAGTATTGTTTGGGAAGGGAGGAAAACAAAAAGATATACTGAATATTCCCATACAGTATAAAGACAAAGATTGTAGGGACTGCCAACGACTTGACTCGTTTCTCCAATTTTTCTTACACAACTCCCACTTGTTGTCCTCCAGGATTGTAGGGAAGCAATTACTTGCTTCAGAGGTTATTTCTGTAATTAAAGCAAATTGACCTGACTTTCAAAAAAGGAACTCCTGTTCAACTCCAGAAAATAGTCTGAAGTTAGACTTTGCCTTACCTACACCCCGCAAAGCTGCACTGTTATTTTAAAAACAATAAAAGAATGACTTGCATAATGCACAGTGGCCATATGAGCACATCTAACCTTTGAGATTTCCCTCCCTGTATTTTGAACTATGTTGACGATGTCCGGATGGGATTTACAATGGCTCAAAGCTACTATTGTTCACACTACATTAAATCTACAATATATGCAATGAGATACCATAATATTTTCACTTGGAACTTCTATTAACCCACAACTTGACTGTGTCTAATGAAATATGTAGTGCTCACAAAGTTGATTTATATGCATCACTATTTACAGTGCACGTTTATAAAAGAGGAAAAAGCACCCTAAGGAACTCATGGTTCTTTTGACTTTAACAGAAAGTAAAAAGTGCCTGATTTGGTTTAGCTCAGTAACACCCCTGGAAGCCCCAGAATCTTATAGTGGATTAGGGATGGCGACAGGAATCACTGATGCAGCTGAAACAGCTAGCATAGGAAATGTACTGTTGCCACCAATCCTGAGCCAAAACACTGCTGCGTATTTTAAAACAAAAATCACAGTCATATTTATGTTTGTTGTGTATATAAGTATATAGAAACAATAAAAAAGGCATGCTGAAGACCTGGAAGTCTATTTTTGCCAGTGTTGTTCTAGAGGTAAGCAGAGTGGAGGATTCATACACCCAAGGGAAAATTACACAGATTCTCTTGAACAGATAAACCTTTACTTGTGACAGAACTTCTGAATGTATTTAGTTACACAAAGCATATGTTAGAATATAGTAGAAGAACAGTGTTTTGTACTGGAAAAGGCATACAGAACTAGCTAACAGAAGGCAGAATATTRGTGCCCTTAGAGCTATCTTACAAGCAATCTGTTTTATACGTTAGTCAAAATAAAACCATCACTCTCTCCATTCCTCTACCAGTTTAACATTGGGTTAGCTGAGTAATTATTTCTAGAAAAAAGCATAATTCTTGTTATTCTTTTAGATAAGATGATCTGCATGCAGGTTATGGTAAAAACAAACTTTTCCCAAAGCAATGCCCTTTGGGCAGTAAAGAACGTGGGGCGCTAATGACTTCCAAGAAATTATCTTGTGCTGCACCTACTCTCTAAGTGCGTTTGCAATAATGAACTAGCAAACTGAGAAAAGACAAGAAAGGTATTAATCACTAGTGCTAGGATTGTGTAAGCCTAAAAAAAATATACATTTTAGTACTCTGTGTACGTATGTCAAGATGTCTACTGATGAGATCTTTAATGGCAATTTCTGTAAGAATGCTGTAATCTATTAATAAAAAGGAAAAACGTAACAAAACCTCTGCATTCTTAACACTGAGGCTATATGCCATGTTTTTCACATTCTCACCTGAAAGAGGTCTAATCCCCTTTTCACCATCTAGAAAACTATGTTCCAAGAACTACCGAAGGGATCGCTTATGCTAAACCCAGTCCCCGGAAAACATATCCAGAAGGAAAAAAATATCTCCCATGGAAAGGCATGGAAACAAGAGCACTGTGTAGCTAAATTCTCAGGAAGTTAATGACTGGCCTCCTTTTCCCAACTCCTCCCTACAACATTAATAGTCTTAGCAATTACTGAGTGGAACAAACCCCTTTAACACCACCTGGTGCACTTTTCAGCAGTTGCTTGCTTCCAGGCCTGTCATGGCTCATTAAGATAGTACAGTACTTTCTCTCTACAGGACTGTTCTCCGGAATCATAGAATTCAAGATAAAATGAGATATGGAGGTTTGATCACAAGACAGAAAGGAACTGTGACATATTGTGCCAAGACTTTAGTATCTGAAAAGCCACCGAAGAAAAAGTTTTTCAAGGAACGTGAAGAGTAAAACCAAACCTGTTACAAAACATAAACATAACTTCCCAATACTTAAAGAAACAGCGTAAACCACAACAATCTAGTTCTATGTGTGCTCATATGGGGCACCTTATTTACATAGGCTTTTCTAAAGGTCCCGCTTCTTTGCTTTGCAGTTTATTCTTTCTGTCAAATTTTGAGATTGAGTTTAATAGCTCTCTCACCTACTTGAATTATTTAACCCACCCGTTTTGTACTGCTGCCCACAAACAGGTTAAGCTTTTCTGTTTATTTCCATGATTCAGGACATCCAGTATCAGTTGCCCTGAAAACGAAGCAGCAGGCTGTCTCTAATGCTGCCACGACTCTGCGTGTCTCGGAGCGCTCGAAGGCTCATTGACAATGCAGGAGGACAGAAGGGATAACAGGCTTCATTCCTTAATTGCCAAGAGAGAAAAAGTGCAAAAGAGATTATGTTTTCTCTCAAGCTCTCACCTGAATTAAAAAAATGATAGCAGAAGCCACCAAATTTGAAGGCAACCAAGATCTACAATTACATTTATGAAAAATCTAATGTTTCATTACAGTGAGGAGTTAAAAAAAAWTTTTTTCTGGCCTTTCAATAAACTTTAGCCTTAAAAGACACAATATATTTACACGCTGTATTTCAGCTTTCCTGTTGGATTCTGTGTGATTCACTTGAGATTAACAGCAGTTCCAAGGTCAGTTTACTTCCAATTATTTAAACATGTCTGTATTGTCCAATAATTAGAAATRGATAATTTTTCACATTTCAGACTATTGCAACTGAACTTTTTACTACTTAAATGTCAAAATCTAACTGGGTGACCATATACAACTAAAATAAACATATATAATGATATATTTTATGCTTGAAAATTAAAAAGGACAAAACAATGGTAATAGGATATTGTTGCATTCATTTTCACTGTGTGCCCTGAAAAAGACATTTTACAGAAGAAAAATCTAAGCTTACAGAAGAAAAAAAGATACTGACGCAGATGCACTTGTTCAGCTTTGCCCCAGACAGTAAATCCTACGGACATGGAGTGCCCTCTGTGGGATTTTAGCTTATTTAATTTCACACAAAGTAATTATAGGAGGTGCTTTGGTACCACTGTTGCAATCACATGATGGCCCGATATACCAAGTGGCCCATAGACCTTATAGTCCAGTTCAATATGATGAAGAGTTTGCATTGGGCCTAGAAAGCCATATCTTGCAGATGCAAGCTTAACATATTACTGTTTTGTAGCACTGAAAACAAATGCGAAGTGACTTCAAACTACAGAGACAACTGTTTATACACCTAAAACATACACGTACTTCTGCAACCAGGAATCACTTCTCCTCTGAAGAACTGTCATTAAACCATAAACCATAATTTCTCTCAATGACCAAAAAAAAAAAAAAACTTCATTTCCAAGAAGACAGTTTCTGATGAGCTGACAAGTTATCATTGGATGGACATTGATACTTTTTTTTTCCCCCGGTTCTGTTCACCATGGGTGCATATAGCCTGAAATATTTTTGTTTGGTTAAACTGTTTGCTGCGTTTGAAATTACTTCACACCTCATTTTGGATCAACTGAAATAACCTTTCTGGCAAATAAACTATGTGCCAATTAATCAGTTTCTTTTGGACTACTTTCAATTTTAACCTCATACTCGTACCTCCAGACAATACTGCTTTATTGCTGAGAGGATGAACTTTTCAGAAGATAAACGACCTCAGCTTCCACTGACTTCATTTTCAGTTGTGAGTATTCGTGTGCGTGTGTTTGTATTTTTCTTACCTGATAGCCAGAAAATGAACACGTGGACTTATCAACCATCTACCAAATATTTTTAAGTGACTTGCGTATCATGCAGGAAAACTGTAGCAGAGATAAGGAGGAACAGTCTTCCTGCATAGCACTGCCTAGGCTGGCATCTTATTTTTAATAGTGGCCCTCATGTAGCTCTCAGCAGGCCTTCCAACTCCAAGACGAAATAAGGAAGGAATACAACAAGCTGCTTCATTAAGCTACACAGGCCTGGTTCATCTCTGATCACTCCCTACACTCTGTATCAAACGGAACACTTATCTGTGGGATGTAATACTTATCTGTATTCATGTCATTAGAGACTACTATAATTAAATATTCAAAAGACCACTCACATAAAGTCATATAAGACATCAAAAGACATTTTTTGACAGCTTGATTTCGAAACAAAAATTATGTTCTGTTATAACAATTCATTTGTCTCTAATATCCTTGATTACTTTTAAAGAAAAAAGAGGATACTAAACTATTCTTGGACAAGTAATAATCTTTCTGTTATGTGCCAGCAGGATGAAGGATTCAACTCTGAAGCGCCAACTACCTTATGTAAGTCTGCATCCCTTGAATTATAGGGCAAGCAGAAATTGCAATTAGCAAGAGAAGGCATAATTCAGGAAAGGGCTGTTGGACAGTTTTCCAGGTCTGAAAGAACAGATTGAGAAATGCTCCAACTGGGACTTTTCAACCCTGAAGCAGATGACTAGGAAGGATCTTCTGGTCCTTCTGACCGTAACAAAAGGCCTGCCTAGTCAAAAAAAAAAAAAAAAAAATCATCTTTTCTCTACATGCAGACATGGTGTCTGTTCCCCTTCCCTGTAAGTGCAGTGTCCGCTGCTACAGTTTTGGCAATTGCATGAGCTCGGCCCCAGATTAGACTGTTTGTGCTCGGTTATTTTCACACACTGCCAAAATTTGCTGACAACACCAGGAGAAAAAAAGGGAAAGGAAAACTGGTGATTTTCAACAGTTTATAACTCAGCTCAGCCTAAGCAGGTTTTTATGGGACAAAGAACAGAGATTTCTCTGTAGACAGCACTTTATTCCTGCCTAATTTAAAAGATTTGCTGTGAATGATGGAAACATTAGAACTTCTTAAAGAAAACATAACAAAACAAAAATCCTAGCAGTTCACTAATATTTTTTTACAGTAGATCATGTTTGGTGATATAAATAGAGAGACCATTATCTACCTCTCTCATAATTATTTACAACAAAGTTTTTTTTTAAAGAAAATGAAAATATTACACTTAAAGGAAGAGGGCTTCAAAATACATAGTATTTCTTTAAGCAGTGAAATTTCTTCCTTGGAATAATTCATACTTGTGCTATTCTAGTACCACAGTATTCCCTCAGGAGTGTGAAATGATCTTCTCAGGGTTACAGAGTCAGTAGTAAACACAAGTTCTACTCTAAGAAACAGTATTTTAAATATATATTTTCATTAACATAATATCTAACAACTTCCTATTAAAACCCAGAGGTAACCTTCTGGAATCCTCATGTTGCTTTAACACTTTCTTTCAGTCCATATCTAGAATCTCCTACAGCAGCATTTCCTAAGCTATTTTTCTTGCATGCTCCCCTGCCCCATTAGCTGACTGCAGGGCCCAGGCTGTTAAACTTACACCTCTACCAAATCTTCAATTTAATCAGTACTGCTTTTGAGCACCTCAGACTTTTCCCAGTGAAGTATGCCCTAAAACTTGGGAAACAATATTGCTTTACTGTATCTTGGAACAGTACCTGTACAACAGCTATTGTTTTCTGTTAAGGATACCAAAACCAGCTAACTGCTTCACAATATTGAGCCCTCATTCAGTTACTGTTATTTTTGAGTTGAAGTAGTAGGAAACATTTTAACAACATTAGAAACTTTTTGCAAAACTAGAAAACAGATGAGAAGAGTGCTTTTCATAAAAGGCATTGGCTGGGAAAGTAGGGCAACAAAGAATATACTGGGGTTTCTGTATATAAATATAAGATATTTAATTGATTGGGAGTCCTCAGTGGAGACTTGTTTGCAACAGAGCCTCATGGTGAGGGCGAGTTTTTGAAGTCTGGAGCAGCTTTGGCAGCTTTATAGAACTTTAAGACACACCAGCTATGACTAAAACATGCTCGGCGAGTTAACTGTACAAACCTAACGTTTTTTCCATCTTTCTCTCCATGTGCTGACAGCATTACCATTCTCTCCAGTGTTCTTCTTCCTTCTGAGGTACAATGGATCTACCAGTTTATGCAGTTCCTGATACTACATTTCAGTACAACAACTTTCCAACAATAACTTACTCAGCTAAGAAAGGTCATCATTTAAAAGAAGGGAGTAGTTATATTAAAGGCTCTAGAGCTACACAATTCCAAATACATTTCAGGATATACTGTACACTACGTGTATAATTTAATGAGAAGGTTTGGCAGAGCAGTTTGGCAGAAGAAAGTACTGCCAAGTGATTGGATATGGGATATATCTTCAGTTGCTTTGGATTCCCACATCACCTTAAGAGCTATTCTTCCCATCCCCCAATACACCAACCCTCAAGGCAGTCAAATTTATAGCTCAATAAAATTTTTTATTAAAAATAAAAAGTGTGGCTTTTAAGTACTGCAGTCTTCCAATGTCCTTATGCCAGGTCTAGATCAGACTGTTGTAGCTGAATATGAAGCTGGGGAGGCTTGGCCCACTTTATACAGCACTCCTAAGTTAGAGTTTCAAGATCTAAGCCACCTCTCTTTCCATTTTGTAACAGCTGTTTTTCTATCCTTTCATTAAAAAAAAAAAAAAGAAAAAGAAAAGGAAAGAGGCTAGCGTAGAAAAGTTAAATAAATAAATAATGGCTCACAAAACCACAGTGGAGGAACCACCGCTGGTCCTGCCAATAAAAATGTTCCTTCTCTTCAGGGCTGGCTAAACAACTGAAAGTGTTTCTAATGAACTGCTGGCAGCACTATCCATCATTGCACTAAATGGATTCACGTCTCCCTAAACTAAGGATAACTATTTATCTATAATGCACGGTCAGAAATTAGGAAGTATTTAAGCCTTAGAAGTCTAATTCCTCACTTCTCCCCACCTCCTCAAAGCTTGGTTTTATTCAGGCCTCCTTATGTAAAGATGACAAGAGAAGTCTGACCGACAGAGAATTTCACACTCTGTTCCAGAGCTAATGAATCATCCGTGTGAGTCTGAAAAATACTTTAGCAGATCAGACATCTGCAATCTGATTTTAGCATTACAACTACCTGATACTGTGTTTATCTCTTCTCTCTTTCCTTTTTGTCATTTTCTACACTGACTTGGGTCCTACCTTAAAGTAGATCATAGGCTACCCAAAGCACATTCATAAGGCACACAAAATAATTGAGTCCCAATAAYTGTTTAGATCTTTGAAGATGCTATTGTGCAAATAACAGTAGTCTACTGCAAATGATCAGAAGGAATAAATGGTTTTGAGCTCTAAAGAAAGCGTGAAAGTAATGTAGGTAATCCCTGGTCAGAAGTTTCTTCTGAAGGCTTGACTGATTACATAGATAGCTGCTATCTATAGAGACATATTCATACAGTGGTTGACTTTAGAACACCAGGGATCAGAGGAGAATTCAGAGATACCAAYAAAATATGCCTACAAATAATGGAAAGAAACACTTACTTCATCTCCAGGACTTCCTCCAAATGTTTCCTTCTCTCAGCTCGTAGGTTGGTCAAATGGGTTTCCTTCTCAGCCAAAGACTGTTGGGTAGAGGACAATTTTGCTTTCATCGACTCCAGCTCCTGCTTAACCTTCTCCATGGCCATCATCAGCTCTTCTACCTAAAAAATTTTTGGGGAAGACAGGAGAAGAGAAAAATAGTGTAGTGTGATCAACTGGAACTTACTAAATGTCATAACTAAATTGGAGCACAAAGGTTACCAGTGCATGTACACTGCATAACACTTCTGTAGACTGGAAGCATCATCCAGTGCTGTGGACAGGATGTCTAACTTGATTGAAGCAACATTACAGTCTGTGAATTAACATAGTCTGGTCAATGGAATGTTACCATTACAATACCAAATTACAAATCTTCAACTCTTCAGTATTTCTATTTTAGAAAATGCACCACAAGGATAAAAGGATGGCCTCTATATATTAAAATTAGCCCACAAAAATGCTAGGTATTAAATAGAATACATAGATAATATACCAAAAGTATAAAAAACTTTCTCTGTAAATGATGCCAAAGTAAAAACGACACATCCACTTTAAGAACGAAGGTAATGTTTCCAAAACAGGGAGAGGAGTGGGTTCCCATGAATATGTAAGTAAGGCTATTTCCCTCAAAATATCTGTTGAACAATGCTTATAGGCACGTTTTGTGATTTAGCAACATAAAAGACATTCAAGGAGATGCTGACAGCAGACAGGTACAGCAGAACAATGCTCATATCTTCGGCAAATAGGAAAGGTTCAGAATTATCATGACTGTAAATTCTAGCATAGATATTACACAAATGAACATCTTCTGGATATTCTTTTAATAATTTTATAATAACACTCGATGGTACGCATTACTTTCACTGACTTCTTCCATATAGATTTTCTCTATCACAACCAAGTGTTCATAAACAGTTTTACACTGTGCTTCAAATGGGAGAAACTCAGATGCTACTGTTGCACATAATCAAACATTTGTATAAATTTAGTATGACAATACAGCACTGCATTGCATTTATATCCCTGCATAACAATCAACTTGTGCTCCATCCTAGAAGTGAATTACTGAAATTGTATTAAGCTCAATTTCCACTTACATGTTTTTACAAAGAGAGTTGGGCATATCACTTGCTATACAAGTGCTAGAGGATGGAAGGTATGGAACATACCACCCCTTGCTTTAATAAATCCTGTACTCCTAAAGACCAAGCTAATGACTCAGAACAAACACAGATRACAAGATTGGTTTTCATTCTCAATCAGTGATAGAGCAAGAAATACTGCAATTCAGAATTAGCAGATTGATAAAAATCTAGCACAGATACTGTGCAGTGCTTACTGCAAAAAGTAAGCACTATCTACTTCTACCCAGATGCAACTGACAACAAGCATTCTTCTTATGCCCAGCAAATTAAGAAGAATTTAAAATACGCAATTATCAAAAACTATTCAAAATATACAGCCAACAATTCATCCAAGAATCAACAGACCGAAGGAGAATTTCAGTGACACATAGGCCAAACGGGCTAGCATGCATATAATAACCAAACTTTTCCTGTCTTAGTAGTGTTTCGGGTGCAAGACAAGATCAGAAACTCTGTCAATTTTTAAAACAAAGGGGAAACTTTGTTTTAAAACGAAATAGAGAAATATATCAGAAAAGAATGCAAAGAAAAAGTGCAGAAACAATGAATAGCAAAAACACTACTAGGATGGAAACTGATGCCTAGAAAGAGAAAAATAGGAACGTGCTGGAGAAGTGAAGGTGTACTAGTGTATCAGCTTCTAGTATATCAGCTTCTGCTTCTTTTGGGTGGATCAGAATTACCTACACAAACATTTTCCTTTAAACTGAGAAGGAAAGAAGGAAAGAGGCACACCAACTACAACCCCCTCTGCTTATAACCGAAAACAACCTCAAATAAACAAGACCCCACCCAACCGTAACAACCAAAATGGCTCGTGTCAATCTGTCAGTTGCCAAGATAAAACAATCTTTGAAGCAACACCTTTTCCATAATCAGGTTTGAAAGAGTTCTGACATCCTTCATTCCATTCCCAGTCATCAAGATTTGTGATGCTCACACACTCACAAGAAGGGCTGGTTTGCTTGATGCAGATCTGTAGCATAACACCTCCGTGCTGTTACGAAGACACAACGAGGCTAGAGGCTGGTATCTGGGCCAAGGCTCCTAGAGCTAGGTGACAAGATCTAACTCTTCAGGAGTACTTTGCAGTAGTGGTTATTGCAGGTACTTAATATTTTTCTCATTGCTCCATTTGGTAGTTCTTTTAATTCTAAGGTATTTTTGCAGGTTAACAGAAAATTGATCTAATCATGTATTAAGAATGGCTGGAATGCAAGTGGCTTTTAAACTGTGCCAACAACTTAGTTCACAGAACTGCCATTACCTTCCATCCTCTCCAGCAAGTACCATTTGTCATGTGATTTACTAAAGACAAAATTCACCAAAATAGTGATGACTGTGTTCACAATAAAGACTTCATTGTTGAGATTCATCAAGTTATAGATATTCCATGGAAGCACTTCAATTATACTTCYAGAAAACAAAACAACTTATTTGGCAGCTTATGAATCTTAGTGCAGACCTGTCTGTATATGTCCCAGTAAGCAGTCCTGTGAGAAATGATACAGGAATATTCACTGGAAGCAAACTGCTTGCAAAGCACATCTAATCTAGCCTATACAAAAAACTTCAAACCTACCCTTGATTTTTTTTTTTTTCCCTGAGAGAAGCTAATTATATAATAAAGAAAAAATACTTGCCAAGAACCAGAGCTCTTGGCACACTGAGACATTTTCAGAGACACACTGTTGACATTTTCAATTTAACTGTAGGTAAGCTTGTGCCCTGTCAGTTACAACTAGAAAGTTTCCACTTCAAAAGTTTAGAGTGCACTCTTGCTCCTCTTTTCYCTCTGCTCAAATGATAGTATATAAAGCAGAGTATATCTTTGACTATCTATGACTTACCCATCTTTATGTATTCTGAGCAGGATGGATCTGCAGAGAACTTAAATGGAGACTATGTTTTCATTGCTTTTAGGCCCTAAGTGACCTGACCAGGTGACAGCTTATCTTTAAGGAAGAACATGAAGCTGAATGAAGTTTCCATTGGAGGTGAGAGCTCCTGAGAGACTAAACTATGTGAAAGAGAGCAAACTATGTCAATCAGATCAGTATGGGATTCACAGTAACAGAAAAGGGAAACGTCAATACAGGACAAATTTTTTACATAATTTTACATCTCCTTAGAAAGCATGAAAGCAAGGTGGAGGGAAAAGGCARTATAGCAGAAGTTTATCTACCATGTCAATGGCAGCCTGTAAAGAACTAGAAGAAATGATGTAATACAGGAAAAAAAGTCCTTTTCAGGAGACCATCTACCATCTTAACCTCCCTGCTCCTACKAACTCTAATTTCAGGTTCCTCTGATGCAACTGTCAATCAAAAAACAGGCTGTTGCATAGACATACAGTTACCACATTATCTCCAGGTATTTGGTGTTTCTGATAAGCTTTTCTGGCCATTGGGTAATGTGAAGCCAGGGACTTCCAAAAGTTTGGTCAAGTTCCCCAAAAGTCAGTAAAAAGACAGTAAAATTGAGAAAGGGATTGGATATGCAAAATATTAATGAGGCTGGGGATCCTGCCAACCTCCACACTAGCTCCTGGAAAGATTACTGATGATCAGGATAGGCAAGCTCAAATTCCCACCTGTTATGCGAGAACTAATACACTAATGAAAATTTCTGAGACACAGTAGATATTTCAGACCAGGAAGAAGGCTACATAGGCTGATATGGTTGGTATTGGTTGCCTCTTAAAATCAGAACCCAAAGACTCCAATACCTAAGGTCAATCCAGACAGACAGGCTAACTAAAGCAGCCTCAGGATCTCCAAATGCTTCAGTGTGTATAAATTGCAATGTAGTGGCAGCTACCTTTTTCTTCCCATTGTGAACTTCGTCCTCAGTGATGAAGTATCACCTGAAGAGAACTTTTCTACTGCACAGAAAATTGAAAAAGGCCTCCACAGCTCTCTCAGGAAGATAGCTGTGGAGCTTAATTTTCTGCTTACACCTTGTCAGAGAGGCAGAGCAATTTTGGGCCATCATCCAAGCAACAAGTGCATCAGAAATGCTAGTAACATGATGCAATTTACTACAGTGGTACTGTGCAAATATAAAGAGGCAATGGACAAAGCCATCAGTATGACAAAGAAAGAAGCAAAATTCTATGCACTTGAAAAACATTTGCAGTGGCAGAGGATCTATTCTGAAATGATGACCCATGCAATCCACTTTTATATGCTATGTGCACATAAAGAGAGAGGAAAAAGCTAAAGAACACCCTCCACAGACACTGTCAAAGGGAAATTTTCCAGTCTTAAGGACAGGACATGAACGCACCCATAGTTCCAATGTATATGACTGGCTTAAATGATATTTATTAAGGATAGCAAATCACGGGTACACTATATAAAAAAAGTTCTATGTTAATGTTAGATAAGGCTCTTCCCTGCCTGTATATTAACATTTCTCTCTTTGCAGAAGAGACTGTATTTCTCTCCATTATTAATTTTTTCAGAGAACCAAGGARTGGTTTGGGTTGGAAGGGACCTTAAAAGATCATCTAGTCCAACCCATCTGCCATCTTTCACTAGGATCAGGTTGTTCAAATCCCCATCCAACCTGACCTTGGAGACTTCCAGAGATGGGGTATCTACAACTTCTCTGGGCAACCTGTCCCACTGCCTCACCACCCTCATTGCAAAAAATTTCTTCCTTATGTGCAGTCTAAATCTAACATCTTCCAGTTTAAAAAAACTGTCCCTTGTCCTGTCACTGCAGGCCTTGGTAAAAAGTCTCTCTCCGTTGTTCTTATAAGACCCTTTATACATTGAAAGGCCGCAGTAAGGTCTCCCCAGAGCCTTCTCTTCTCCAGGCTGAACAACCCCAACTCTCTCAGCCTTTCCTCACAGGAGAGATGTTTCACCCTTCTGAACATTTTCATGGCCCTCCTCTGGACCTGCTCCAACAGGTCCATGTCTTTCCTGTACTGAGGGCTCCAGAGCTGGACACAGCACTCCAGGTGGGGTCTCACCAGAGCTGAGTAGAGGGGCAGAATCATCTCCCTTGACCTGCTGGCCACGCTTCCTTTGATGCAGTCCAGGACACGGTTGGCCTTCTGGGCTGCGAGCACACATTGCTGGCTCATGTCCAGCTTTTTGTCCACCAGTACCCCCAGGTCCTTCTCGGTAGGGCTGCTCTCAATCCCTGCATCCCCCAGCCTGTAYTGATATTAAGGCTTGCCTCGATCCAGGTGCAGGACCTTGCACTTGGCTTTGTTGGACTTCATGAGGTTTTTCACTGATTCAGCTAAAGTTTCAACCATCCAGATGGTCCAAGGTATCTGTTAGTCTTGTTATTTTTCCTTCTTCATTCTTTTTTTTTTCTTTTGATCAAGCAAAAAAGACTGCATATCAGTCCATAATTAAAAGTCTCAAAGGGCATGACAAAGGGACTTCACTGTTACACTACAAAACCTACTCCTAAACCGGAGATACAGTACTTTACGTGCAGCGATACATGGGAAACTTATAGTTTAATGTTTAATTACACGCCTGAAAACAGACACATTTTTATGCTTCTGACTGAAGGAAAGAAATTATATTTCTTTCAGTGGGCTATGGAATAGCTGTTTATATTCATTATTGTGTCTCAAAAGTTCCAGACGGAATACAAAATGATGAAATTTCAGAGAATACAGATACAAATACCAACACGAACAATTCATTTTCCATGAGCATTGTATAAATCAATCACTAGAGATCTTATTTTCAAAACCATCTCAGCAGGCTAACTTGTATGTTTAAAATTATTGGCTTTCTGAACATAGACCTTTCTTATATAAACAAGAAATTAGCATTACAAGACAAAATGTACTAGAAATCTGTACTTTTGCCCAAAATGAATTAGGCCAGCAAAACAAAAAGTCTTGCAATTACAAGTCAGTAGTAAGAACGCTACAGGGACTGAAAAAAAAAAAAAATTAACGTTTCTCAAAGTGTCACTCACTCTCTCAGAGGACAGTCTCCTACTTTTCTACAGCTCTTGAGTTTTTAAACTATTTTTCATTTCACTGTGTACATTACTGAAATGATAAAGGGACTGCAAATTTCTGCATTATCTTTTACTTAGTTGAACTGATTAGACTGCAGGACAGAGAGAAGGGAAAGAAATAGACATGAAAAGAAAGACAAAGACAAGAGTTCTGGCTCCATGTAAACTTGTTTGGATCCCAGAAAAATTTCCCAGAACAGATGTTAAGACATGGAAAAAGCACAGGCCAGACTTGGGACTTAAGTATGTAATTTAACTGCCTCAAGTAACATATTACAGGGAGAAAGCATTGAGTCTGACAAAACTTGGATTGCCAGCAGGACCAGATGGTTTGCTTAAATCACAAGCTAATAAACCTTTACACAAAATAAGAGGGAAATGAATTATGGTTTCATCATAGCCCCATTTTCGTAAAAGCAGTAGGGTGGCTTTAGGTACTCTTAAAGACTATATCCAAGACACTTAACTAAATTCTTGGCTATTCTGAATTAAGGGAACAACTTTCAAATTCCTGTAGATATTGGGAAAGCTGTTAGGCATAGCTTTTTGAGAGCTAAAAATATCAGAGGAAAACGAGAGAAATAAGTAAGCACTAAGAAGAAAAATCTCCCCCTCCCTCCCCCCCCTGAGAAAATGAAAATGTTTCTGGTTTGTAGGGTAAGGACAGCCCTCAACTAGGAGAACAGCTGAAAGCTCTGCCACACTGACAGCAGAAGGGTATAAAGCAGAATGGCTCTGCCCCACCACACAGGCTGGAGCTCTGGCTCCAATTCAAGCCCCCCTTATTCACCACCGGTGCAGGAGTATGCATACGCCTCTAGGTGGGCAGAGGAATGCATCMCGGCTACTGGCTTCTCTACTATGGCAATGTGACCACCACTAATCCTTTTGAAGCAGATACATAAGGGGYTAAGATCATTTACCTTCATTTTTATTCTGTAATTGTAGGCACTATAAAGACAYCCTAAGTTGAACAGACGTTCACCTAAAGACACTGTTCTTCCCTACACTATACATATCACCTTCTATAACTGCTTCACTTGTTCTGTGTGGTCACTGTTAATGAACATTGCTATAAGATCCTATGCAGACAAGTGAAAAACTTTTTTTTTCTTTTTTTCTTCACTAGTTGAAATTCCTTAGTTGAAGATCCTACCTAAAGACACTCAGAAATAAACACAGCAGAATATTGTGCAACAATTAAGATGTTTCTATAGATCACATTTACCTCCACCTCAAAGAGGATGCCAGACTTACAGCACCCCTTTTGCCAAGGTCAACTGTGTATAGTATTAGAGGACTGTGGCAGACTGCACACGGAGAAGAGGAGTTCTGTTTTGTTCACAATAAAGAGGGGAGTTAGTGTCAAAGCTGTGAAAATGGCTGGTGGATTACCAGCTCTCCAGAGAAAAGGCAGGACCTTCTGATAACCTGTAATATACAGCAGTAATTTTAGGGATGAACTTTGTGTTTCTTTACATTAGTGTGCGACTTTCTTAAGTCTTTGCACCTGATTTTTAGGTTGTTGGGATTTTGTACATTCAGCATCCCCGATAAAATACAGTGTTCTAGTGGCTTAACAGAACTGGTGCCACTCTCCCATTCTTACATTATTGGGAAAAAGGAGAGGAGAAAGATAAAGAGAGAGAACAAAAGACTATGGTCTGAAAAGCTGCAGGATACTGTAGTTGGATGTAAACTTTCTTATCACTGTGAAATTGAGACACTTGGACAGCTGATGTCTCTTGTTTCCATGAGTTGGTCTCTCAGCAAAAACTTTCATTATAAAAAAAGCACCTGATAATGAAGAGGAGTTAATGCTCTGTGTTGCTCCTTACTGTCTCCACTGATGGCTCCAGGCAATGAAGAGCACTAATATTAGACTGACCAGATGATATCTGACATTACAATGTTACTCCTGCAGAACCCACAGAAACAGAAATACAGGAGTCTCTGTCAAGGAGTAGGTTACTTGAACATCTATCAAGAGTGCTTTTTGCTCATACTCTGAGAGCACTGAGCTCTTGTATGAAGGAGAAGGAATCAAAATTCACAGATGTTTGGAAAAGAGAAAACTCCTGAGCTGCCAGACTTCAGGACTGAGTAAGTCACAGCTGTGTCCTGTTAGAATGTTTGGAGGTAGCTTTTGACAGTTGTACCTCCTAAATGAGGGCCATAAGCCATATGAAATGAGCAACAGCCTACTGCTGGGACAAGAGCTCTTGAGAAGGAAGCAATAATTGTCTCTGCTTAACACATATAAAATATTTGAGTCAGGCCTGGAAAAAATAAGTGAAAAACTGAATTCTGATTTCTACTGAGAACAGAAACCTGTAGTAGTCTCTAGTATCTGAAAACTATAACCAGTTACAATTTTATTTCTACATTTCCCTCAACTGGAACCATTATCCGATGAAGTATTCTTATTCTGCTTTTTAACCCTTTCAACTGTACCAAAGGAAGCTGTCCTGTTTTATTTTACATGGCTCTACAGTCTTAGGAAACTGTCTTGTGTTTATCTTCTGTGGATAGCAGTGTATCTCTCCAGCGCCTTGGAAACACAGCAGCAACCGCTACTTCAAGGGATAACAAACAATTCAAAGGATAGCAATCTYTCAAAAAACCTGGATTTTGACCACCATTTAAAAATCTCTACAGAGGCAGAGAGACTAGAATTTAGCACATTTAGCATATTTTGCAGTTTTGCACACGCTCATTTAGCACAATTTGTTACATCCAAACAAAATCTCTAGAACTATGGTTAATTCATGATACTCCAGCCACAATGCTAAACATGGACATCTTCAAAATAACTTGACCTTTCTTAGGGTACAGCCACTCTGTGATTGATGCTAACGCAGCAGTAGCAATTGGGCCAAAGGAAGCCTTTCAGCTCAGACTAATTGCCCAAGGATTTCAGCAGTTTTTTGCAAGCTTTCTGTAGATCATGCTGATTCCCATTTTGCTGCATTTTAGACAGTTTCAGGTTAACTAGGATATGTTACCATGGCAGACAGTTTAGACACAATTGAATAATATTTAAAGTAAATATTTAGTGCTGTGCTATGTAGCACAGCATAGGTTGTCACTTTATATAGCACCGATTGATTCTCCAAAGAGAAAAATTCTGGGGTGATATATTAACTCACTACAAGTAGTAAAAAAATGGTACGCTAATTCCACATACAACTTCAACACTCTTTTCCCAAATGACATTAAGGATCATGAACATAAATACATGAAAGCACAGATAGTATGTGAAAGCACATGCATTGCCACATGAAGGTTGAACATGTGGCTAACTGAAGAAGTACAGTCTTGCTGGCAAGCTCAGGAAGGTTTCCAGCTCTACTAACTTGTGGAAGCAAATCTTTAGCATTGTAGTCAACAGAAAGCAAATAGCAGAACCTAACCATCATAATTAAAAAGTAATCCCACCGTACTGAACCATCTGAATTCGGGCTGAAATTCAGTGAAGGGTTTGAAGGAATCTGTAAAGAGTAGTACAGCAAAGTCTGGAAGCTTTTGTGTGAGTAGGCAATGTTWCAAAAAGAAGAGGCCTCCTCCATTTAATGAACCGCAAGTCTGTTACATTTCTGTGTTTTTCTATACAGGAGAATGGTATGGAGAGGAATACAATTTCTTTTCTTGCACTTCATGGATTTTGGGGAAAAATCGATTATGTCAGAAAAAGAGTACATATTTTTAAATTTATGAATCTAATGTACAAGTCTAATGAACTTTTCTAATGCTCTAATCTACATATTATTGTATCACACTTGCATCTAAGATCACAGTTAAAGAACGCAACTGGAAAATGGAAAAGAAGTTCCAAATGAAAAAAGCACAAGACTAGCTTTAAACAAGTATCAACACAAGTATTTGCTTGGGTCCTCACAATTCCAAGCAAGCATTAATGTAACCAAATCTGCATGACTTTCTCCTTCAAACCAGACTTGAAGGCAACTCAATACTTCGATTTTCTCTTGAGCCACAACAAATAAAATACTATCTAAAGGTAGGTACTTGAGAAAATAATATAACAGGTAGAGAGATGCCAAGATAGAGCTTTTTCTAGAATACTTGACTATAATAAAAGGCATARTGTGAAATGAGTATTTATCCGTTAAACAATAAAAAAAGATAAAAATCCAGACAAAATTATCTTAAAATCAGCATTTGCWCCAAATTTCTATATAACAGTTTTCATCAGTACTTCTCATTTCATTAAATGAAAAGGTGACTTATATGGAGAAATGCTCAATGTATATTTTGAACAGAGGTTAATTATCYTTTCGGTGTCCCCAATTCTCCTAAAAGTCATCAAACTTTGCCCACTTTGCAACCTTAAATGAGTGCACCAATTAAACAAAACCAAAAGATTTAGAAGTTTTTATTTCATTGTTTTTATTCCTATTCATTGTTCTCTACTGAAGGCAAAAAAAAATCCCCCARGCCCCCAACTAGGCACAGCTGAACACATCTAAGACAGAAAAGAATAAAAATTCCACTCTGTCACACCTCTTAAAAGGTACGTTACTGAATACAGAAGRAATAACATACTTAATCACCCTTCCCATGTAAGGAGCGTGACTCAGTACAAATCTGGGTATTTTTAAAGGAAGAGGCTAYGTAATCCATTTAAATACCTGGGGAGAAGCAGCAACTTTAGGGAGAAGTAGTGCTTCTAAAAAAGACTGCAAACATATTCATTGACAAGGATACAGTGCACAGTCAACTTTACCCAACTTAAATGCTTTCTTTAACCAAAGGAAAATAATCAGATAAAAGAATGAAAAAAAAAATCTCTCTTGAAAAACAATGGTAAGACTATACTTCAGGCTGACAACTGAGTTAAAAAGCTCTTAAAACAATTCATATCAGTAAAAGAAATTAAAATATAAGTTTTTAGCATAGATTTTTTACTTAATATGAATTAAATACACAAATGACTTTGTAGATGTATGTATATACATACACTCAAAAACCAAAATGAGTTTGGCAGACGTTTATAGAAAGGAGCTTTGCAGAAAATATTCAAGAGAAGTTCAGCCAAAGAGAATGTAAACTGCTTAGAAAAATCAGCGGGAAGCAATGAGGCTCCAGCACCTTCACCCCCAAAGCATACCTTGGATTACTGCCTCRATCTCCAGTCACTTGGTTTACCAAACTTCTCATTAGGAGATACAGTCGAAGAGACAAAAACATTCATTAAAAGCTAACTGTTCAGCATCTGTTACAGAGCAGTCAGAATTCTGACATTTCTGTGGTGCTCAGAAAGCACCTATAGGTAAGTGGTTCATGAGAAATTCCACTTCATAGTTCCCATTTACAGGGACCTGTAGGAAGTAACTTAATGTGTCAGAATTTGTGCTGTGAAATAATTCCAAAACTCAACATATTTTAAAAAACATTTTACATCTATTTCAGTAACACAACGCTCAGCCAAAAGGGTATGTGTTTTAATTTATTTTGCTTTTTTAGAAGATACTTGATAGGATAGGGTCCAATATATAATAATTCTGTTGKAAATGTAGTTTCTATTCTTACAAGAAAAGGTAGTCTAATTAATGTATGCTAGAAGGTTAAAACAGGACCAGAATGGTGGTCTGATGAAAGTGCAAATGAGAGGTATCATTTAAAACTTGGCTAGAACTTCTGTACAGTAAGTTACGGGTAAGAGAGAAAAGACTCCTGGAGGCTGTACTCTATTCTCGAATCTCTGCAAACCTTGTACTTACAATAGGGAAATCCTGGTGAACAGGAGATGGGGAAAAAGGAGAGAACTGTGAAGGAGGTTCTAGTTGAGTTATTAACCTATTTTGGTTTTTTTTTTCCTTAATAAACAGGTGTGAATTTTGAAGTAGGCATATGTGATAGAGAATTTCAGAAATCTTGGTATTAACATATTTTACATGTAATATGTGCCTGAAAGAATATTAAATCCTACTAAAATAACTTACAAAGATAGTGGGAGAAAGGAATTAGCATAAGAAAATACATTTAAACAATACATTACTATTACGATATTCAGTATTTAATTTTTATCAAAAGGCAAAGCAGAGAAACCTGCCCTGTGTAGATAAAAAGACAGGGTGTATGAACATAGATATAGCTATTTATAAGTCTACATACTTAACCTCATTTAAAATTTCCCACTGAGAACCGTAACTTCAAAAAAGTTGATGGAAGGTGTCGAGATCAGAGTGCCAACTCAGAAATTTTAGTTTAAGCAACTACTTAAGGAAGGAAGAAAAGAACAGGTAACGGCCAGTATTTCATGCGTTTATTTGCCATACCATTTTAGAGTAAGGAGTTAGATGTTAGCTGACACTATATACAGAGTGCATTTAAGCAGGAATTGGTATTCACAAGAGAACAGAGCTGCACTACTATGAGCAGAAATACTATTTAAAATTCTAAAACCTACTGCTTTTCAAATTTGAAGGAAATAAAATAAGATAGAGAAACATGTTGTGGTCAGGCAGTGCACCATCTCACTCATAGAAATAGCAGCCTATTGTAAAGGCCACAATAAAAGCTTCTGGTAAAAATATTTTTAGAAATAATACTAAGCAATTCCTGCCTCCACTTCTCAGTCCTGCCCCCACAGCTTAATGCTTCCTCAGATGTGCCTCAAGTTCTGTGTGTGGATCCATGAACCAGCTCAGCAAACTGGTCCACATGAAAAAATTCTTTCAAAAAATAAGATAATTCTTATCATGAATTAGGTCACTGCTCCATTTCTCAGAACGGCCCCAGAAAGACCCAGGCTGGGAAAACTGAAGGGATGTGCAGTGAAGTACGGGCATGAAAATGAGCGAAGAGAGGGAGGGCGTAAGCATCTTAAGTCAGTACACATTTGTGAACTATGTCCTCCAATAAYCAAGGCTCAAAATGCAAGTAATGCTTATATTGTGCTCCTTGAGCCAAGGACCTGACATTACTTATTATAGATTGACACTGAATCACAGAATCTGAACTTCTGTTTCACTTTGTTCCACAAAAAGGGCCTTACTCGTTCATGAAGATCGAAACATGTTTCCAGCACTGTTCTGGGGATGGTGCTAAGCTGATGTGTAAGATAAGCTCCTGCCTCCCGCTGCAGGACGGGGGATGGTAAGATGCACTAGAACAGTGAAAGAAAGTTTGTGAGCAAGACAGGGCCTTTTGTCAAAGAAGTTCTCCAGCATTTTCTCCTAGGGAAGTAAAACTACCACTGTATTTTTGAGCAGGGAAAAACTTAAATTTAATTCTTTTTTTTTTTTTTTTTTTTTTTTTTCCTGAGGAACATAACAATAGCTTTATCAAAGTAAACTCAGATTTGGTTAATTCAGAAAAAGTACCTGTATCTACATTTGGTTTTGCCATCTCTAATAGAACGAACTTCTATTATAGAAGTGTTTATCTGAGAAATCCTACCTTCAGCCTTATGGAGAGTACTTAAAAAGAAGTCTCCATACACCTTCTGACCTTCAACCTAGAGGGCTGAACTAGTGGGATCCGTCACAGTAGCACATAACCCCACAGCTGTAAGGAATTTACAGTAATATTTACATACAGGATTCAGCAAGTGCACGAACAAAACCAGGTGAATATGTTAGAAAGAAAGAACTTGAAGAACTTTCAAGCCTTTATATCGTGTAAGACTCCCTCCTCTGCTTTCTGTATGGCAGGGTTTCTGTTACACCGAACAGTAAGGTTAATAAAACTATRCCCAATCCAATGGGTGCGTTGCTCTCAGCACAAAAAGTCTGATTTTATTTTTGTGATAGATGAAAGAAAGAACAAGTCTAAGATCCTGAAATAAACAGACAGCTTTAGTCAGCTGGAGACATCTTACCATATATAGATTGTGTATTAACACAGTTAACCCACTGCCACAGTTAATACACACTGCCAGGGTATTTTCAAACACTGGATTAAAGAGAGAAAGATTTTAATCTGAAGCAGTTATCTGAGAACCATGAAATCCTGAGTAGCTTCATCGACACTGTAATTCAAATCTGAAGCCTGTAAAATAGCAGGAAACCATACATCATGAGATGATGGAGGGTAGGATTACACAACACAGGGCTACAAAACCAACATTAAATATTGGGGCAGAGGTATACACACATGAGATGTCCTCATACCTTGAACCACTTAAAGCCAAAATGGTTGACCTCATGCACTGATTCATTAAACAGCTTCAGACAGGCAGTGAAGTGGCAGAATGGTAGAGAACAAGATAAACAGAAGAGAGGAAAGAAAAAGCATGCAATTAAAAGCAAATTATAATCAGTTCGGACAACATCAACATTTTAAAATCACACATATCATTCATACTTGGTCTAAGAATGATCCTAACCTATTATTTTTTGTAAAAATCAAAGGATTTGCCATTAATATTGGATAAAAACCAGAGCCTTGCATTTTAAAACTCTAAAGCTATCTAAGGGTGTCTTCACAATTCTACAAAGAACCTCCACAGAATGTAATATAACAAAGAGGGCGTTCTTTTAAAGTAATTGAAGGAATATGAAATGAAAAACATTTGAAGGAAAGTCTCCTCCTCACCTTGGAAAAACAGCTACTTGCCATCACTCTATTACTTGACTGTATTTAATTGATAMCAAAACAAAATCCTATTGGACAAAATGGGGCACAGCAGCTCTCCCAGTGCTGACTGGAACAAGACACTCCAGTTGCTCTTCCTTCGTGCCATCTTGTTGGTCATATTTTAAAAACTCTAACCGGTCAGAGACGGCAGTTTAGTTCCTCTGTTGCAGTAAGACACTGCTGTCAATCAGTGACGGTATAGACGTTGACTTTTCCCTCTTCCAATCCYGCTGCTTTCAATCCATCCTTCTTTCTCCTCCCCCCTTCTGTACACACTACTACATCCACATTCATTTCTTTTTCATGATGCTGTTGCCCACCATATTCCACCAATCTTTTCCCACAAATCTTACTCCTCTTGACTCTCTTCCTCTCCTCTCAATCTCTCTCACTGATCCTTATGGCTTATTGACCCTCAGGCTGCACATTTCCCTGCCTTGCCTCATCTTTCACATTGTASACCCAATTCCAACTCTCTATTCACCAGCTATTTCCCTTTTTCACCAAGCTCTGACAATCTAATCTCATTGTGTGCCTCTTATCAGGCTTTGCTGGTGAATTCTTTTGAAAAGTCTCCTTACTGCCAAACCTGAAATTTGTGCATATTCCCAAAGCACCATTCTCTTTCCATATCTTTAGGATGCCTTGCATATAAATAAAACTTCACTTCTATGACAACAGTTCCCTATTTTACTAGCCCAGACTCATGTCTCCTCCTCTTCAGGAGAAACCTGCTGCTAACAGCTCATGGTGGACAGACATCTATGAGGACCTCATGCTCGACAAGATAAAAAGACATTCTCCTTTCCATCCTGTGACTGAAATCCTCACTACTTCATTTCTTTTCATCTAGGACACAACTTTCATATTTCTGTTAATCTTCATAGTATCTTTGACTCAAACGTCCTTTAAAGGGTTATTTTTAAAAACTTGCAGAATTTCTTTTATGGAATATCTCTAATATAAGACTTTTCTGATTGCATCTATATAACTGATGTTCTTTGGTAGGATTTCTTCTGTGTCTGGATCTATGCAAAAATCTTTCTCGTGCAGGTTGTGCCCACTTGTGCAGTAACCTCCTTGTCTGTAGCTTTGATCATGTTAATGCTATTAGCATGCCTCTTTGCTAGTGCATCAAATGTAAGCTACTCATCCTTTGCAAACTGTACTCCACCCACCTTTCACTTGCAATACTGAGATGACCTACGATCATCCTGCAATAACATTATGTGTGCATAAAATTTGTAAATGTTTACCTTTGTGTTTACTTCCCTAATTTCAGATACTTCTAATCCTTACAAAATTAACACACTCTACCTTCTTCGAAACCTTCCCTCAAAAAATTCACTAAGCCGTATGCATCTTGTTCTGCGTTTCAAGCACAGACATCACAAAAGGGTGAGTTCTATGGGCTTCTAGGTGCTCAAAGAATATAAAAATGGTCACTTTGTCTTCTAACAAAGAAATTAAAACATTATGACATCCTAGACATCAAATCACATACTATTTTGTTTACTTCTGCATCTCAGCATAGAACCTGCTCCTCTGTGAGATATCTATTTTCCTTTCAAGAAGATCTACTCTTTGATGTGGTATTCACTACCTAGTCAACATTTCTATTTCATTCAATTTTTTTAAAGGCTACAAGAAGTGTGGAAAGAAGGCATTCCTGAAAGTGAACTCCATAACATTGCCTAGCATCTTAGGGTACAGCAACCAGAATTATACTCAATATGTCTATCAGCAAACAGCTGAGCTTGACTCTAGCCTGAAGAGAAACAGTTGCTTTCTTCCTGAAAACTTGGATTATAAGATATTTATATCTTCTTCTTAGTTAAAGTATGTGATATAAGAATACATGTTGGAAAAAAMCTCTTAAAATGTTTTAAAGTGCAGTTAGTCAGAACCTTTTTTATTTAAATAACAAAGAGAAAGAAATCATGCCATTGCAATGCAACTGACCAAATGCTCCTGTCTGGTCAAGTAAGGAACAGTGSAAAAACACTGAAGAGGCTCACAAAAAGCACAGTAAGAATGCCAGGTTCAGCTTCTGCTTCAGAAGCTTTATCAAAATCTCATGGAATTTTATTCACTACTTATGATATGTTTTCTTGAGGATTACTTACGTGAGTTGAAATCAGGCACACGATTCTTCAGAGATCTCATCAGTGGCACAGAATCAACTCATGCATAAGAATTCACACTTGTGGCTTCAACACACAAATGTGTATTTTCTGTGTGTATGCTTGGTTCAAGCCAAGRGATTTGTCTCTTTATCCAGTTGTTTTGCAAGTGCAATGAGACTGTGGTCCATAAACACAACTATGCCAATAAAAATCATTGTCTTTAAATACATTCAGTGAACAACAGAGTGAACCGAAGTATGCTTACACATAACAAGATAGCTTTGACAGGCAAGACAGATCAGAAGAGTTACTACTTAAAATGATATTTTAAATCTCAGGATACCTTATATTTCTTTTTAATTTCAAGAAAATCTTACCTATGAAATACAACTTATCATGAAGGCTTTGCAGACTTTATGAGTTCTGTTACCTAATGTTAGAACAGAGATACAGGATCATCAAACAAAACCAGCTGTGTTTCACAGTAAAGCAGGGAAAATAGTACTTTACTGTTTGTTTACTTTCCTAAGAGGACTACCAGTGACTTTACAAGATTGCAGACCTGTTTCTCAGCATTGATCCTGGCTGACTCCTCTTGTGCTAGCACCATTTCCCGCTCTGCAGTTATCTGAACACTTTCTCTGAGTGCCTCTTCCAATTCTTCAATCCGATCATCCTTTTTACGTAGATTGTCCTGGAAAATGACGGGAGACTAGGTGAAGATGACTTGTTTGGAACTACAGTCTTTTAATCAACCAAGTTTTATGCCAAACAAAATGTGKTTTTCCCTCCCAAGGTGCAACTGCACGCAAATTATCTTCACACAAAGGAAAGAAAGATGAAGTGATGCAGGAGTAAGAGGAAGATTACAGTAAAGAGAAGGAGAAAGCCAGCAAAGCAGGACCTCAAAGCAAGAGTGCTTGCCCTCCGTGTTGGATATACCACAGTCTTGTCAGATTATACAGCATAGATAAGCGAGGGTTGTTGGTAAATAAAGATTAGCAAGCAGTTCCAAAGAAGCCTAGAAGCCAGAATTGGTGGGAAGGTAGCAGGCATTCAGCATTGCCCATTTGCTCACGCATTCACCAGCAGGCGTGGTAAGAAGGGAAACATAGCGCTGCAGCTTGGAATTTGCCATTTCCAGGTTAAGGGGGAGAAAAACAAACATTAACCCAACAGAGTCTTCCATTGTTCAGATGAAGAAGGAAGTTTTTCATCAAAAACTCCCTACAAATTATGAAGGTTCATCTGGGCTGTCTGAATCTCAGACATTCAAGTATCAAGACTACCTTAAAATTTATTCTTCGATTAAGAGCATCTTCACAGTTACAAGTTCAGATGTCCCACATATATTCAAAGACCATTGAAGAAAACTGTATTGCTCCTCAGAAAATATACTGGTTTATTGGTTTACACAAACAGTATAACTTAGAAAAATGATATACAAAATTAATGGTGTTGTTATTCATAAAGGAGACCCTCCTTACTTTAATATTGCTAGGAAAATAAATGTATATCTCCTGCTTCTGCTGTGGCAGCTTGGACAAAAGACTGCAAAAGACTGCAAAGCAAGCTGTCCTGACAGGTATATATGAATGTCTTGGACCATGGCTGCTTAAGAAATCCATCAGAAATTAGCAGCTTGATGGAAGATTTCTGCATTTTTTGTCTTGCAGATTGGTTTAGATCATAGGGTTCAGATAAGATATTAATGCATATTTAAGTTACCACATGGGCTTTTTAGCCATCTCAGCAGCAGTGGAAGAATCAAAAATGTTTCCCTTTGTGTTTTGCATTTTGCTTTTTGTCAGATTTACCCCTTTGTCTTCTGTCCTTTTGTATTTAGGACTGAAATTTTCCACTGTTTCTCTGAAAGTGTTTCACACCATGTAAAACATAAGGAAAAAGATGACTGACTGGGAAAAAAATTTGAGCTTGCAATCTTCATGCAAAAATTAGTCATTGCAGTTTAAAGAATGAACCTGACTTATTTCTTAATTCCTGCTTTGTAGGACTTGGGATACATCACCAAGGATACTTCTTGTATGAACACCATTTCTGGCAGTCTCCAAACTGCCAGTTTCAATGAGAGTGTTCCAGCAGAGATGCAAAGCTTTGTATYAGACCAGTGCAAGACCTCTGGCACCACTGCCCTTGTGTAGAGAAAGGCTAGTATTCAACCACTAGCACAGGCAGCAGTATTTGTTAGGCTTTGCAGGCAGAGGAGCTTTCTGCTGATGGTTACTTTCCAAAGTGGATTCACAGGGCAAGTAACTGCTGATTTGTAAAGCAACAAATGGAGAGATCTTCATTTCAAAAACAGGAGTTGCAGAACATGTTTTCATACTTTCTGAAACACTGACAATATCTTCCAAAACTACTTTATGGTTATGATTAGCCTAAYCAAAGACTCATCAAAAAGATGAATAACAAGTTTACTCAGCACAGAATATTAACCATGCCAGACATGAAAAATATTTACTTGCCTATCTGCATTAAACAATAAATATCAACTGTACTTCTTGATATATTATTCATGGATAGCCAAGGAAGTGTGGAAGTATAGCTCTCCATTTCAAACAACAGAAGTAGGAATGGTTCATTTGAACAGCTGCATGTAAAATGGAAACTACTTTAAAATAAGAATGCAGAATAAAACATTCTAACAGATAAGTTATGTCCACTCTTCATCCCAGGCAAACATTTAAGAGGTGAATTTGACACCGTATTAACCTTGACACCGTGTAATGCTCTGTTCAGACAGGTGAACTCTCAAGGGACAGGAGGAAGAGCAATTGATGGTACCAAAACTGATCAAGACAGTGCCACACTACCTGCACTTGAAAAGTCTGAATTCATATACAATTACTTTTCCTAAAATAATACGTAAACTTTTCATATATGCTAGAGTGTTGCAAGTTAAAAAAATCCAGTGCTGACTTACAAACAACTGCCTAGAAATGATGATCTTTTACCTTTAGTCTAATACTAATAACCCATCCAGTAAGGACAGATTAGTTATAAGTTTTCACTTTCTGTCTCAGACAAACCTAGTTAAAAGATGTGCAAGTTTACACTTGTAAGTGTCACAATGTGGGTAACCACCTTACAAAACCACACCGATGCCTGGCAGTAGCAGCAGATGGTTRCTTAGCCAGACAGCACCTCCACTAGTGCAGAATAGTCTCAAGACACTTGTAAATAATTATTTTGTTTCTAGTTCTTTGATTCATGACTAACTGATTAGCATTTTAATTACTCTTTTTTAAAATACAAGCTGCTCTTTCAAACAAAACATACTAATAGAGAAAAAGTAAATAAAAGTGAACCAGCATTTGCCTTTTAACACACCAGCATGTTTTTCCAGTTGTTTGGCTCTAAACTCTGAAACATGACAGGCTCATGCTGACCTTCAACTTGTGCTGCTGCTGCTTTCCTCTTTTTAGTTACATGAAGCATTCTATCTTTATTGTGATAAGCATTAAACTCTGGAGAAAAACTTCTGTTAATTATAACTACAGTTATAACTTTTTTCCTGCAGTGACTGATCCTCTGAAGCAGTGGACTAGAGTGCAACTTGAGTTGCTTCATATATACATTAGAACGTGACACTGAGGGCAAATTTATCTTCCTGTATTTTGATAAAATTGCAGAATGATAAACAGTGGCAGTCTCCTTTCATGAAGCGTACACAGATGACTATTCAGAAAGAAAAAAAAATATTACTTACCTGTACAGTAACTGGATTCTTCAAGATGTATTACCTACCCAAATATCTCCATGACCCTCCCTCCCTCTCCTCCTGAGTCCCATATGCACAAGATTCCACAGCAGAGATGGAATTAAACTGGGATAGAAGAGAGCTCTGCCTTTATGCTCACTGGTGGCAGCACACAGAAAATGAAAAACCCATCCGACACTGCGGGAGTGCCAAGAGTTCAGGCACAATAAMAATTTTTGCTACCCATACTATGATCCTGTAGCTGATTCGTATGCAAAACTCATTCTAATACATGTCTGTCTGAAAGCCTGAAAGGAAAAGGAGGTGTGACTGACGTACATTTCTGGGCTTTTTGTTTCACTTCAGGAAGGAAGTGGTAGGATGTCCAAGTGATGCATGTTAAAAGGATGTATCAATTTAATCTATCCTGCATTCATGTGATGTGTAATCTGCCATGAAGTTTTATGGAAGTGCATGAAATAGGATATGAGTTTTCACYGAGCCATTTAGGTTCAATTAAATCTGAGGTATCCTGGCAAACTTCTTCATAACTGTGTCTTGAACTAGAGTCACAAAGGTCTTTACGGCTTAATTTCCCTCTTTGAATTGGAATTAAGGTGGATTTCTCTAGCTAACTCTTGGGAAAGATTAGTTAACAGTTTGAGAAGGCAATGAAATGCTTCTTTTAACTGTTAAGGATATTTCTAGGACTAGCCAATCACCTAGGTAGGGAAAAATCATTTTCATATAACCCCATAATTAATGCAATAGCACATTTTGCCTGTGTGCTTTCATACATCAGAAGGGAGGTACACAGTACTGGAAGTGTTTTGAACTAGGAATCAGTTATTTCTTAAACAGTGAAATCATTACATCATTACAAGCATTTATTCCTGTGAACTATTGCTCTTTCTTATCATGTATTTCCTCAAGAAGCCATAACCTAGATAAAGAACCTAATGATAATGATCTCAGTCCATTCTAGATTGAATAAAACTCTCCCCAGAAAGAAAAATCCTCCTTTGTGAACTGACCTTCCACTAGATAAGTGGAACCTGGGAACTCAGGACTGTCAGCTGCCTCAAGTACTGCTTAAAGCTTCCTCCTGGATACAAACTGTCATTCAGTTACTGATACAACAAATTCTTCACCAACAKTTGGAGGCAGCCAAATGTTAGGAATGTTAGGAATTTTTCACAGTTAAAAAAATATGAGGGCCTGATTAACTGCAACTCTAAAGTGCATGCTGGTTGATTAATATGAAAAATTGAAATCTTACTAAGTTTCTTCCATAAAGTTCCCTTGCTTCCTGTCTTCGGCCATAACCAGTACCACATGTGAAGAGGAAAAATTGGTTCTACTGTAGTCAGCCCATTACTGAGGACTTCTGGTTTATCATCTCAGGAGTCTACCAAAAGATGCCAAAAGACTCTCACTAAATTATGGAAGGTAGGTTTCTGCAGGGTTGGTTGAACTACTGCACTGCTGAACCCAGAAGGAAAGGTGCTATGCCAAAATCAGAAGGCTACTCTTCAGAAGAGGACAATTGATGAAAATAAATCGATTTGTTAATTAATCTCTGCTTTTCTCTGAAAAATACTTGTAAAAGCCTGCAGACCTTTTTAAGAAGGTCCTGAAGCTTAAAGGAAATATACAATGTGGTGGTAACAAAAGGTGGTATTACAGTTTCATTTGATTTCAGAAGCAAGCAATCATAGGGACTTAAAGCTCAGGTGAGCATGGTGGATCTCCTTCATTTGGCTCCACATGCTGATCAGCTACTTGAAGAAGTCTCTGAACAAGAAAAGCATGCAAAATTGTCACTCATAAATGGAGAAATACCTCTTACACTGATGAGAGAATACTTTGACTTAATGGATTTTCAAGAATACACATTGGGTAAACGCTGAAGGCCAGAACACCACAGTACATAACCCGAATGGTAGTTACAATAGAATCTAGCTCAAAAAGAGTGTTTGAGGTCCCTGTGCAACTCATCCAAAGCAGATGTCGTCCATGGTGAATTGTTTCTCTCTCTGTATTCATTACCATTTGCTGAAGAAGACGACAATAAAAAAAAAGCATGCTGTCTTAAAGAGTGGAATAAAAGAAGACTTCATAAATTCCTGAAGAAGGAAATACGTTTAGGGTAGTGTATAGCTTCGTACCAAGATGTAGCATAATATGTACCACAAATAAACATAGATCCAATACTAAAGATTCTGAAAATAAAATAACAGAGAGACAAACTACCATGTAAACAGCTGCTACTATGTAAATTGCCGGGCATGAACAAACAGTGGAGTTTACAGAACAACTACAAATGCTAATGTTGCATATAACTGTCTTGATGCCCTCAACTGGTAAAAGAACTGAAGTATTGGGGGTTACCTGTGATAGGAAAACCTCTGTCCGCCCAGGCAGAAGCTGAGCATATCCAAGTATTAGGTTTATATGAAGTCCCTGTTTCTCACAAAGTGAGCCGAAGAGGGCTTTTTAGTAAGTACAGCAACAGCATATGTAATTATCATGAGTTCCTGAATGAAAGGAACAGTCTGAGAGCTGAAGAGAGAGAAACTGCCAAGCAGGAGCTCCTCGACCAATGTTTCCTCACCTTTGGAGAGATCAGACCTGACACGCATGATGACTATCTCATTAAGACAACGTATGTCARTATCTGGAAAATTGTATCTGCCAAATAAGACACATGCATTGGAATTCAAGCCTGACAAGTTGCATAAATGCAGAAAAGTAACTACAGGAGACAAAAGGAGAAAAACTGCAGTAGACAAATTTCATTCCACTAGGGGTTGAGAGGGAAGTGCAACGAAGCTGGCCACAGCACTGCATATGCCACATTGAAAACACGAGGGACAGCAGAAAGCGAGGAATACATTCTCCTAACAGTACCATAATGGAAAAAGAGAAGACGTGTACATCCAGAATATGTGTGCACTTGTGGATCATCAGTTGCAGAAAGAACAAAAATATATTTATAGTAAAAAGAAAAAATGGATAAAAATCCTTTCCAGACATGATAAATATAATTGAACCACTGCATTAAAATCAGCATGGTGAAAAACAACATAAGGAAGCCAACAGTTTATGACAAATAGCCAGTGAATTTTTCTTTTGAAATAGAAAGGTAGAAAATGGAGTGATGTTTGGACAGCGTTGTCCCTTGAGTATCATTGCTGCAGTGCAGGAGAACACTCAAGCGTGATGCAGGACTATAAATGATGCTGCTGACAAAAATATCTGCTCTTGTGTACACAGGAAGGATGTACACTTTAAAAGTTGTACGTATGGACAATCACTTGGAAGAAAATCATAAAACATGCTCAACTACAGAAGTTAATAAAATACAAAGAATAAAAACAGGCAGGCAGATGCTTTAGCCTGCACAAAGTCCTTGTGGCTACCTACCTCATTAAGGAAGAAAGAAAAAACCCCACCCAGATGTAAAATATGTCTGTAAAATATCATGACAAATTTATGATGGGAAACATGTTGGTATCAAGATTACTTGTATAGAAGCTAACTGCAGTGGTAAGCACCTGTAAAAAAAATGTTCTTCTCTATGGRCTAAGAAAATAAATATAGAACTAATTCATCCATCAGAAGTTATRTGAACTCATTTCTTTCCTAAACATACAGGCCACAAAGAAGCAGAAAAAAAATACAGACAAAATGGCAATGCTATACAATGACATTAGCACTGAATGACAGCTATCACTGAAAGAAATAATTTTGTGGTATATCAAGATATAAATAATGTTCCATATGTGACACATGTATAATCCTAAGGACAAAACATGCATGTGTTTGTCCCTAAAACATATTTACAAGGAAAAAACCCCACAAATCCATGAAAATTAGGAAAGACATATATCAACTTTAAAGACAGATTGTAACAGATAATACTCAGATACATATATATTGCTCTTAATGGCTCTAATTTAAATGAAAGGGAAGTGAAAAGGTAGAAAAAAAATCWTAGTGAAAATTTAGTGAAGAGAAATGCTTAATTTTTTGAATTGTCTGTTTCTTGAACACATATAAAGTCCTTAACAAAACTTGTGCATATTGCTATTATTGCCTGAAAATTGCTACAAATGTAATGTATACATTTGTATACATAGTATCCATTGGATAATGTTTCTAAACATTTTACAGTATGTCTACAAAAATGCGTGAACAACTCCAGCCATTCATATTTTTTTCGTTCCAAGKTATTTTATGTGTTACCACCCAGGTGTGCTACTTTCAAAAAGCGTTTCCAAAATATAGAGCAGTTTTGTCCAACATCAGGAGCAACATGGAATACACAGAGCTTGCGGTAACAATAAGAAAGGATCCTAATCAATACTAGTTGAATTACGTCTATCATAAAGCTCTGTAATTCCAACATCCTTCTCTGCTACTGAAGAGGAATTCCATTGCAATCTAGATTATTTATACATTTCTTGAAAGAGAACGGAGGGGAAGGAGAAGAAAGGGACAAACAGTTATGGACACTATTACACAGGCCTACAAGGGAAAGGCAGAACTGATGATTCCTATGAGAAGCTGGCAACGTCTCTTCCTGAGAGCTACCATGCTTCTGACACTTCTTCCCCAGGCTTGGTGCTCCCAACACAGCAATCAGTTAGGTATGCTGGTTTTCTATAGGCACTCTTCGTTAGCAACAACCTAGACAGACTAAAGTACCTTGCCAATACTAACAACCAGGTTTACCATTTAGCAGCTCACGCAGGGTGCCAACAGCTTTAACATTTTGCTTCAGCTGTTGCAAATTACCACATTTGTGTTTTTTAAACCTCCAGGGACCGTGCTTCTATCTAACCACAGTGGGTCACTGCACGGACTATTGGAATGAGATCCAAGGCTGACAATACAGCTGTGAAAATGTTCTGAAGTGAGCAAAAGCAATGGATATCTGTAATTGTTATGGGTTTTTTTGTTTGTGTGGTTTTTTGTTTGTTTGGGTTTTTTGGTTGTTGGTTTTTTTTTTGTTTTGTTTTGTTTTGTTTTTTGAGAGGCTAATTGGGGAAATGGTACTGTAAAAAGATTTATTCTTCACACATAAATCAATACTATGACTCAAGACTCCTAAATTGATATGGGATTACAGCAAAAAACAGTGGCAGTTTTAACTAACTGCACTATTAATATGAAGCTCGAACCCATACATTATTCCCTTGATACAGCCCTATTCCTCTGAGCTCTCGTTGCCAATGTCAGTCCTGTCATCATCATTGTACTAATATACCATGGTAGTTGTAAGACTACCGTGCTTTGCTCATTTTCAATCATTCAGCAAAAAAAGAGCAGCAGAAGTAGCACACGTGGACAGCCAGCTATAAAAGTTCAACTCTCTTGTCTTCCCTCTTTTTCATAGCTGAACATATGACAAAAATTGCTAGTGATACACCACCACTGAGGAGATGTTTACTCAGCAGTTGATGCCATTGAATCTCTCCCATTCTTAATTTTGAAGGGAATTGCTGCAATCACCTCYGGTCTCTTACATTCATTTTAGTCTCTGATGCCTCTTTCTTGATTTTCATCATAGTAGAGTAGCTATTGTATTTGTGCTAGGAACTGCTTCCTTTAAAGCAGCCATCAGTTCTGGGATAGGATTAACAGTCTAGTGAGATGCTATTGCTAACCACTATTCATTTTACTTAATGTAAAAAATCCCCAACATTATTACATTCACTCCATGCAGACATTCTCCTATTTCCYCAACTTCAAACTAGAGATCATCAGAACAATTTCACATCAGAATTAAATTATCAACGTTTCTCACACCATCTGAGAACACCCCAACACACCTGCAATCCCCCTGGAAGCCAGATGCATCAAGTGAAGTTGATTTCAAGGACAAGATCTGTCTTGGTACAACCTGGATTCAGCTACTAACCAAATATACACATAATAATTTAGGGAAATACTTTGCTTGAAATATTAAAAACTGGTTTCTGTTCTCAATACCTTGACCAGTAAATGCACAGATCAGCTTTACCACTGTATCTGAAAGTCTAAGGATACATTTGAAGACAGGAAATAAACATACCTATAACTTAGATACAATAACAGAAACTTTAAAAAWTTTCAGCAAGAAAGGATCAGGAAGAACGGAACGACTTAGGTGTGCAGATGCAGTCAATTCATATGCAGGTATGGAACATGAAACCTACTAGATACAATTGATAAGAACAGAATACTGAAAGGAAAAAGTAAAAATTGGACATTTAGATACTAACATAATCAGAAAATAATGAGTTTAAAAATACTGAAATGAAGTATTTGAAAAGAAAAGCTTCTTGTTGGTGTATTTTCAGTGTTACACTGATAATAGCATTTAAACAGGCAACACAGCATCACAACATTCATAAAAATTACCATTTAAATTCACTGGCATAAAAACCAAAAGGATGAGAAAGTGGAAACTCCTCACATTCTGCAAGATTCTCACTTCTTTGCATGGAATTCCAATTGTTTCTATAAAAGCCCAAACTAGTTCAAAGGAAAGAGAAAAATAGTTACTGTTTTTCTTTACCCCTAAATATTCCAAAACAATCATCTATTGTTCTCAGCCTGCAAAGCTGGAAAAAGTACTCCCTGGCTCCTGTCTTCACTCATTTCTTTTCCATGTTTAAATTTATTTAATATCTGTTTGAACAGAAGCTCATCCTTATGTTTACTATTTTCTTCCTTTTCTTTACCTTTTCTASTTTTGCCATACCTTTCTGTGGTGGATGACCCACATCACTGCACACTATTCAAGAGGTGAATGCACTGCTGATGTATACAATGGCATAGTAGTATTTTCTGGTTTGTCGTTTAACATTTCTCAACATGTTTTTTTTTAAATAGGTCTGCTAAACAATAGTACTTTCATGAAAATATTTATTCTAATTCCAAGATTGTTGTCATATGGTAATATAGCTAGATCAGAACCCATTATTGTGTACATATATTTAAGATTGTTTCTCCTGACATATATTAATATGTACTCATACTGAGTTTCATCTGCTATTTTATCCATGAGTTAGAGTTATGAGATACTTGTGGAGCTATATAGGTTATCTTTCATTTAAATATCCTGAATAAATCAATAAATATAATTCAGAAATTTAGAGAAATTTAGTTGCATTTACAGAAAATACTACATTTGCCATTTTTAACCAGAAACATTACCTCAGCACAAAACAGTAATTGTTCCATAGAACTGGGACAGAAAGACATATGCACTTATAATGGAAAAAACATTTATAGTTTAAGAATACTTAATGGTTCTTCACAAGGAGGAAGAGAAAAGTACATGGGTGGTGACTGGCATGGAGAAGAAAGCTGTGCCCTAGAAGGGCATGGATAACTGTTGTTGGGACACTGAATTCCTTTAGCTTTTATTCACTTGCTTTTCACGCCCTGCTTTGGAAAACCATCTGACCTCAAAGATATCAAGACTTMGGCAGAATTCAAACACCAGCAACAAAAACAATACAATGTCCTAAGCTGAATTTGTTGATGAATTTTAACTGACTATAGACATTTTCTAGATTGTTAAGGAGATCATCCTCCTTCAATCCTCAGTAAAAGACTAAGTGATAACAATATAGTTAGTTTTTCCTCCCACCTGCATTCAGATCTGAGTGTACCTCAAACAAAATTCAACAGCTGAAAGGACTGGTGCTGACTTTTAGTATTTTACAACCTTCTGTCAGTTATGAATACACGTTTTGCAGCCTAAGCCTCAATCCCAGCTAATATTTGCACATCACAGTAAGACTAGTTGTTCTGATATATCGTAAGAGTGTGTAAATTTTAGCCAAAGAGGAAAATTTAATAGGAAAAATGCTAATTAAAGACAGAATAGGCTTGTTTCTTTAGGAAAAAAAAAGAGTAGTTTAAGGGTGACAGCAATTTGGGCAGCTTAGTAAGCAAGATTAAGGAATAGTACTGAATTAGAATGAAGTGAATTAGGTTTATTACTACTTGAAATGAATTACAGGAAATTTTTTAAAGGAAATGCTGAGGCATTTGTTGCCACAGGTATAAAACTAAAAAAAAATTCCATGTGTATTATTTTTTTTAAATAAATTCTGAATTCTGTCTGTCTTTAGGTCCCCATCATCRCCCCATCCCCTCTCCTTTTCTATTGGGCAAAACAAGAATAAGGCAGAATAGCAATTTTATTAAACAATGAGACTATGAAATGAGCCGCAGCAATTGGGCATTTTTATTCTTGGGGAGAGATGAGTTAGAAACCATTTTCAACACAGCAAGTAAAAAAAAAAAAAAAAGCTAGAGAGAGAGAGAGAAAAAAAATATCAGAAGAGGGGGAAAAAATTGCAAATTTATTGCCATTTCTCAGGCTCATGAAATAAGACACCAAAATGAAAAGAGAGCTATTCTTCCCCTTGAATGTACTCCTATTGTTTTGCTTAAATCTGGCCCTCAATGTTTTCTACTCTCAGGAGAGACCTCCTCACAGGAACCACACCATGTTGTCAACAGTTACATTAATCTCTCTGACAGTTTTTAGGAAAGGAGTTTGAACTCAGATGCTAATCTTGGGACAAAAAAAATCCATGCAAAAAACATCTAGTGGTTAAGGTTGTTGGCACACATTCAGCTGTCCAGTCTTCACTGTACTTAGTTTCTGGCATATCATAAAGGGTACCAACCCTGCTCTTTGCCAAACAGGCAAGAGAGTACAAATAGCAGGTTTCATCTTCCACTGACACCTAATGTTTCTGCAGAAAAGACTGGGTGAAAGTGTGTCTGGAGAATAATAGTCCTGATGGATCACAGAGAAACGTTAGGATGTAGGGAGTCCTCTTTCCTCTATTAAAAACTCTCAAGCCATATAATGGCTTTCTCTCACTACAAATCTCAATTTGCCGTTAAGGAAATACTGGGATAATTGGGAGACCGCCTAATGCTAGTTGTAAATAGCGACTTTCATGAAATTTTTCCAGCTGTCTGTTCAAAACTGCAGAGCGTTTTTACATTATATAAGAAGACAGAGTCAAATGGTTCATCTTTTTTAAAGATGTCGAGGCAGTGAATACCTCTGACCTGAACGTAATAAACGTATGGTAAACTAAACTGTAAAGTGAAAACAAATAGAGCAGATGGCTGTCTATCCAGGGATATGCTTATCCATTCCAAATGTCAAGTCTCTTCAAGCTTAGTTTCTGTAAATGTTACGGTACCACGTATTCTGTAAGGAGTGCTCTCTTCCGGTCAAACACAGAAGAAAGTAATTCCTTGACAATGTATTTAATGTCATAAACTGATTATGTAGAAATGACAGAATCTGTCTCTATAGGAACTGCCATATCAAACCTAAGAACAATGTCATATATTTATTCTGATATTCAGAAATGTATATTATATTTTAGATGGAGGAAAAACATGCATCTCCCTTCTTTAATAACACAACTGAACAATTCATAAAGCAACAGAGAAATCCATTTCTGAGACAAATAATTTTCATGTTCAAAAGTATATTATTTTTGTTGTTGCTTCAACATGCAACACTACACGTGAGCAACAATGAAGTTACTCAGACCTTCTAAATGTTCATCAGAAAAAATGYCTTTACTAAAACTGGAGACAGGGCTGTCCCCACAATCTGCTCATGCCTCATAGCTTCCATTGTAAGAATAGTAACACACCAAAATCTCACAACTTCAAGAAAATTAAGAAATGGGAGAAGTAAACTTACACTTTTTTAATGGTCCCCCATACCACTATATACTCTGTCTGTATGCAGCTGTTTGGAGAAATACAGATATAAGATTTCTGTATGGAAAATTGGGAAAATTGGTATTAGAAACAGACTCTTAAATACTCTTAAGGCTTAACATGTACAAAAGTTTGTCTTGATGAGCTTCCTTTTACTAAATGGAGATTTTACTGTCTCGCAAAGTCCATCAGATCCAAAAGGATAAGAGATGAAAAGGACTAATATTCCTAAGAACAGGACTTCACCTGAGCAGATGCTGTAGGACTTAACTTCATTCCTTTTTGTTTGTCAGGATAATTTTCCTATCTTCTCCTGTTTTTTTTCTGGCAATCTGTTAGCAGGTCTTCATGATCTTCCTTGATTTTTACATAAACACGTAATTTCACGATATCGCTATTCCATATTATGCACGAATTTTTGGTACTGTGCAGTATTTCTCCACTATTCAATGAACTAGMATTTCTTTCTAGTCCTGTTTCTGTGATGTTAAATGAGAAAAATTATTATGGTATCAACATTGTGAAAATTCCTATGTCTTTTTTCCATTAGAGAGCACTGCAAATGAAGAATACCATACCTGAGTATTGTCCATAACTACTATATTACTTCACACAGACATAACAAAATATGAAGCGAGGCTGTCTATTCATCATCCATACATAGGAAAGCTTAATTATGAATTTTTAATTCCCCCCAAAAAAGGCTAAAATTCAAGGTCCCCCCCCCCCCCCCCCCCCCTCCCCCCCCCCCCCCCCCCCCCCCCCCCCCCCCCCCCACCCCCCCCGACGAACTTCCCCTCACTATAGGTCATAAAAACCCTAGCTAAAAGATCATCAGTTTTGGCCATCCAGGAAAGTTAGGAAAAGCTCTCTTGACAGGAAGAGTTATGACATGATAAGAGTAAGAGCTAGTCTTCCTCCAGGCATCTGCCAGGGTTAAATATTCACTTGTGTCTACAGTAACTGCACACACTGTACTGAAAATCACAACCCTCCAAGTAAGTACAGAATGCAACTTTTGTTGTATTTTCTGTAACATATTGTAAAAGCTGATGGAAATTTAAATTGTTACTGGAATGTTACACTACTAACAAATCATGATGCGTATTAAAGTCTCTACTGCATATGTATGTCCTGTTTTCTAATGCATAGCCAGCTGTCACAGAATCTCTCAGAGAAAGGGTTGGAGGGTCAGCTGATCCCAAAACTACCTACTGGCTGCCACTGCATCTAGCCCAAATGAAAAAGGAGGAATAATTTTCATACRTTTATTCCATATAGATTCTTATGAGGCATGATTGTTCTTTAGAGCCTGTATTTGTTCATACCTGCTGCATTTTCATTAACAAAAGTCCTACATAATACTGGGAAACAGTACAATTCTGATTCACATCATCTGTGATCTCTGAATCATATATTTGCTTAATTATCAAGAACATGTAACAATTTAAGTTTCATCCTTTATGGTGAGCTAGGAATAATCTGGTGACTGACAAGAAAAAGTTACCTCTTCAAAAAATGCTAACAAATTTCTTAAAAATTGAATTGCAAAGTGAATTCATATCCTTTCAACACTTTATATCATCAGTTCTGTCCTAGAGGACAGAAGGAGGATGACCTCGAACTGAATATACCATTTAGTGAAATTATAGCCACCTACGCAGGTGCTAATGGCATCTAGTCAGGCCCAGTGAACACTAACACCTACAAGGCTGGGCAGCACAGAGAATTATCCAGGGACAGGGAGGCCCAAACTTCTCCCTGATGTAATTAATGTCTAAAAAGTAGTGGGAGAGSAAGGGAGAGAAAAAGAACATTTTGATCTGAATAATTCCCAAAGATGGATCTGAGCTCAATGAGAAAATACAGGTCTGATATGTCAGACTGTTCTCTGGAATAAATCCTGCAGATGCAAGATGGCATTGAAGAATAGATTTCTACCAGGCTGAAATGGAGTAGCTGACAGTTTCATGGGCCTTAACATGTTGAGCTGTGCTATCCAAGGGATAAAGAAAGTACACTCCACTCAGCTGGCAGGCAAGGTTGGAATCTGATATGTCAGTGCTCTATATGGAAGAGAAATTAGCCAGGAACTCAGCACTTGAAATTCACTTATCCCAGGAAAACATGTAACACCATTTAACTAGCACAACCAATTTGCTTCAAAGCTGATGATGCCTAGAAAGTTATGGAGGAAATATTGAACTTTAAGTTTGGAAAGCTTTTCTTTAAATCTAACTGTTTCTTCAGAAGCTTTGTACACACTGTCCAAAAGCAAGTTCATAGATCAATTGGGGAAGCACGATCTCTCTTTACTAACAGCTGAAAGACGACAAAACTTCATTTTCATCATGGCATGGTATTACCATCAACAGATCAGACGAAAAAACTTCAGCCACCATACCCTCAAGATCCAATCATAGCATGTCAAGAGGAAATTCTTCAGTAATTTAAGACCAGATGTACTGGGCTTCACTTGGGTTTTCAGATTTTTGAATGTTGATACTGACTGTGTGTAAGTGCTATGGTGCCTCATAACAAATAGTTCCTGATATTTAATGAATTTAGAAGGTTCATTTGATGAGAAGGTATTTGGCTACCTATCCATTTCATCGAGCTTTGTCTGGATCCCAGTAAAAGCACTATTGAACAAAAAATTGCACATTTGATTGAAAATTCAGTTCTTTCCACTAGAAGGATAGTTTTCCTGTTTAATGCTCAATATGATAAAAGAATTATATAATCCCAAGGAACAAACAACATATACTTGAATATATAATTCATGGATTAGGAATTACACATTAAATTACCTCAAGTTGGGTGTGGAAAAAGAAGAAAAAAAATTAATAAATTTACTTGGTGTTACAGTTGTTCATTAAAGCATTCAAATATATTTTACACAGCTTCTGGACATATAGTCTGTCAGCAGCAATTAGAGACTGACGGATAGCTGTTGCAATACAGATCCAATAGTACACAACTCCATTCCACAAGATATTCTGAAAATTCCTCCTAAAAACTCTGGAAGATRCTGAAGTGATAGAACAAGAAAATAYGCATACTACCTTCCAGATGTCAGTTCCAAGTACCCATTCAAATATCATGAAATTTCAGTAAATGTTACCTTTCTAGGACGAGACAGAGTATCATTTCCTTTTCACAATAGYCAAGCTTTAGTTACTTGAAGCAAAAATTTTCTATTCGAGATCAACATCTTGTTTTTTTTATCCTGCTTATAGTCCAGACACTCGTTAACCTCTCAGATCTCTGGAGAGTTGTGGTTTAAGGAAACCCAGGAGGAAAAGACAAATTTGGAAAGCCATTTATCCATCTCACTAGAATTGAGACATTATGGTTTTCATTCTTCTCCCACTCCCCAAAATACCAAATTTCCATCATCAGAGCTCTCTGAATAAACGAACATTTTGTTACTGGACTCAGGAAGAAAGAAACCACATGCCTGTTAGGGACAGAGAGAGGAGGAGTGGAGTATGTGCTTGGGAGCGTGTTTATTTGACTGGATTGCAGACGGTCAACCGAAGAACATGCAGATCATATATTTTTAAGCATTTCATAATGCCTTATTATTAATTCCAGCCAAAACCACCAAGACCAAAATTATCTGAAATTGGTGCTTGTGTGTCCTGACCCCAAAGCCAACAATGGTTGCATAAAAAAAAAAAAAAAAAAATCTACGTTCCTCTCAGGTTTAATTTTGTTTTTAATCGATTAGAAGGCAGTGCCCGTTAGAGTCTACAGAGAAGACAGGTCTCCATAACTAACAACTTGAAATGTGGTATTGGGTAAATTTTACCTCCAGGAAACCAAAACGTTTCAGTCCTTGAGAGAGGGAGGCTATAAGCAGAGGGCTCTTCTAAAGGAAGGAGTTTTTATTGAACCTGTCACTTGTCATTAAACACTCCATATTTTACCTTAGCCTGATATTTTCATTAGAGCATACAGACCTTTTTCATCTGTGAATGAAAGCATTCCCTTCAGCCTTGTGTTGAATATGGGGAAAGACTCTAAAATCGAGCCCACCCAAACAGGACAATTAGGTTCACAAAAGCAGGAAAGGCACCAGGGAAAATCAAGTAATATTAATACTATGATAACTTACACATTTCATTGCTGACTATCACATCCCACTTCAATCTTAAATCCTTATATGCATTTAATAATGTCTATTTTTAATCTCAGAAATACTTGCGTATTATTATATAGGAAGCAACAGACACCAGTGCAGAATAAAACACAAAATAAGCAAAGTGGAAAAAAGTATGTACTGCTTGCTGTATAGACGTCTCTAATTGGAAAACTTGAATGTAAAAAGATAAAGCTAATAAAATAATACACTTTGACATCGTTGTTCCCAATTTCAGCTTGCCTGTTAGACCACCAACTTACAACAAAGTAACACTGGAGAAAAAGAGAAAAATATCAAACAACTTGGCTTCCTCAAAAGACACAATTGGTTATTTGTTTCTTGTTCCTAGACATGAGTTGCTTACTTTGAAATTAAAAAAGAGGAAATAAGTAGAGTAAAATTATGCTAACTATGCTATTCATAGTTTTATATTTATGATCCCTCTACTGCTAAAACACTTCGTAAGTAAAGAATTGATAGTAGATTACAAGAACACCTACACATTCTTAAACAACTCTGATACAAAGCAGCACCATTTTTTGCCATCTAATTTCTGAGGAAAAGCTGCCTCACTGCTGCCACCAAAGCTGTACAATCTCTTTGAAGTATCAGAAACTGGTGTTAAATAGTTTTAACAGGACTTAAAGTATCAGTAACCAGAATATCACTGTCTGTCCGCTGCTATGTATAGTTGCACAAACACATTACATAACTTACTGTTTCTAAAAAAAAAAAAAAAAAGAGCTGAGAGAAAACAAGTTTCAGGCTTTTTCCAATGCATTCCATTTGTGTAAAAGAAAGAAAAATGAAAAGGGAAAGAATAATCGTGGGGAAAAAAGCCAGAAAAGAAAGCCACACCTTTTAAAATCTGAAAGTGCTACATCAAAACGAAAAAGATGATCTTGTGGAATGGTATCATTTGATAAATACACCATGCACATAATTGCAAGGCAAATGTCAAGTACCACTTATCTTTTCAAACTTAAAATATAGATTTACTCAAATGCAGATTACAAAGCTAACCAAATATTGTAGTAGTTTTAGGAATTTTTAAAGATATTTCACTAATACAAGGAGGATTGTGTTATTTGAACTTAAGCTGCCACATAACGAGCGCCTTGTGGATTGCCATAGCATTACAGCCACAAAACCCATTAGCAGATGTAGAAATCCCACATCCCAGCCTTTTATAAAAGTCTGCAGTTATGAAATCATTTTCATACACTTGGAACTTAACTATTTCAGTGCCCTGCACACACAGGACTGGAATTGAGGGAGAAAACCACAAAATGGTGCATCTGAGAGCATTCCACATGGACACATGTTTCTGTGGTTCTTTCAAAAGTTCTTAAAGACTTSAAACCATCCCCCTGGAATTCCACAGAACAGAGTAAAGAATTATCTGTTTAAATTAGGGAGGGGATTTATCTTTGCTAGTGAACTATTAGGATTTATTCTATGTCTTCATTGTAGATGTATTAAGATATGTAGCTGGTTACAAGAAACAGGATTTAACCTGRGACAACAAAGGAAAACACCTCTAAGAAGGCTTGCTCTCTAAAGATTTAAAAAATAATTTTAAAAGCTCTCAAGAGTAGATTACTGTTTCCATGTTTATTTTCACTCACCAAAAGGAAAGTTATTTTTGTAAATTAAAGAAATTACAGGCAAAATACCTATTATCTCCTCACTTAGCATCACAGTATCTTTGCTTTATTTCATGGCATTAACATTTTTATGACAGCACTTGAAAACTTACCATTTGATAAACCATCTACAGCTAATATCAACATACAGCACACTGAGAAATATTTGACTTGCTTTCRTACTGGTGACATTCATATGCCTAGGTAGATTTGAGGTAACTAGATAATTCTGTGGGGCAGCAGCTTGTTATCATTTCAAAAATAAAGCAAACTGGCTAGTAAATATACCAAGAATTCATGAGGTAGAGTAGGATTTCACTGTCAAACAAGGATGAGTAAACACAGAAAACATGGTCCTCGAGTTACCTCACAATAATTTCAATTTGCCATAAGAATACTTACTTGGTTGTCTTTCATTGACTGAAGAAAAGGCACCAATATAAGGTAAAACCAGCTGGGAAAATACACAAAACAGCTAAAGAAAAAGGCTGTTAGAAGAGCAGCGAAGAAAGAAATGCCACACCAATCTCAATGCTGAAATGATAAAATTATTTCAATGATGCACKTCATAACTGAATTAACTGTTAAAACTATTTTTCCCTTTTATGAAAATGGGGTAAGCTACGAAGTCAACTGAGAGAGGCTGCTTTCTTTGAAGTGCTMTGGGATAGATGTGTCCTTTTAAACAATCAGTAACAAATTTCTTAGGTAACAGCTATGAAAACGGACCAGAGGGTACAGCGGAGAGCGAGGTAGCTAAGCCTGGCTGATTTAATTCAATTCCCGTGTTACCTGAAGCTGTTGGGAGCTGTCATTAAGATTATCCTCTCGTCTCCTGGCCTCCTCCAGCATCTGTGCACTCTTCTTTTTCTCCACTTGCTCTTTGTGCTTCAGATTTGCTACTTTCTTATTTTGATCTTTAACTTGCCTGTAAAAGAGAAGAGCACTCAGAGCATGGTCCAGAGCATGCTTCCCGTCAGCTCCAGCACTGGGCAGCTGGACCGGGGAAGAGTGGAACCCTCAAGTACCATCACTTCGTTTGCAGAAGGTCATCAACACCGAACTTAGCCTCGAGTGTTACCCTCAGCTGTTAATTCAGCCAAAAGAAAGCTTCGTTTTACTCATTACCATTAACCTAAATGTGGAAATTTCTGAAACAAAACCCTTAATTATTATTTGGTATAATCTATTAATTAAAAGATGCACCTGCCCTCTTGTGACTATGTGGCATGTGCTACGTAGAAATCTTTTCACTGTTCRTACACACATGTACATATAAACAATGCAGACATTTAATAGCATTTATTTTGCTTTGGGTACCACTATATCTAATGTAAGGAAAATAGGAGTATCAGAAGGAAAAACTAACGAAACATGACTTGAATATAGAGGACTACCTACAAGATCTAGGCAATCTGTTTCCAGAAGTAAAACTATTTCTTTTCAACCTCAAGTTCTACTTGTTTACTAGATATTTTGAGGGATTTCCTATCCTTTCTTTTTACAGAAACAAGACAGAGCAAGTAAGAACAAACTATTTCAGAAAGCGTGCATAATTTCCTTTTCACTTGCATCTATGAATTATTTTTGATGATCCTGGCAACTACCATTGCCTGCAGACAGGGTTTGGCCTTTCTGGGCATTAAGACACATGGAGTATTGAATCTAATTACAGACCCTTTAATCTCAGCCTCCTGACCACAGAGAACTTAAGTCTAAACTTTTAGTCCAATCAAAACAAAACAGGCTAGCTTTGCTTCCTCAGCCCTTTTCTCCATAATTATATCTGGAGATTGGATTTTGGAATAAAAGACAGATTCTTCGGTCGCAAGATTTCCCCAAAACATCATGCAAGTAGTAGAGACGGCTCTTTAATTTACTGTTTAGAAAGCAGAATGATATACTAGCTTCCTATCTGGTATGTTATCCACACAGAGAGGGAAGAATGTTTCTTCTGTATTTCAGAAATACTTTTAGAACAGATCACAAACAACTCTGATTGCTTTAATATTTTCTTCAGAACTCATAACAAAAGTATGATCAAAACCATATCTCTTTGTGATATATATATTCAAATTACGTGGCATATGGCTAGTCAGTGCTTTGAGTTCTTCCAAAAAAACGTAGGTTCAACACTGAGCTCTGCTTTTTGCAATGTAAGCCAACTGGATCTCGGAAAATTGCAAAGACAGCAAATTTTCCTTGGTGCTAAACAAACTTCTATTAGTGTGAAGAAGTGCTGATGGCCTCCAGAGACCAAGAAAAAAAGGAAAGTCATTTCTGATGATGTTCAAAAATTACTGGCATACTTAACTACCTTGTCCAACAGTTACAGCTGATTTGAGTCAGGATGTTTTTAAACACAACCAGTATAATTGTGAAGTTGTTCTAACCCAGTACTGCACACTGGCAATGRGTGCATTGCCCAGTTTGAAAGCAGACTTGTTCAGTGATTAAACAACTTATTGGAAATATTATGTTGGCATCAACTCAGCTTGTACAATACACGGTTCTATCTGTTCAATAAAACAAACATAGAAGGTACAGCTAAGTTAACACAGAAAATTAAAATATGTAAGCCCAACACATTCAATTCCACATGAGAATTCTTATTCAACTTCTAAATTAAAATTAGGGGAATTAATTATTTTTTATAAACTTAAAACCTAGATTCACCCGTTGGGAAACTGGTCTGTGTTACTGTAATCTACTGGTTAGATAAGAGACAATATTAATAAAGCCACAAGCCTCATTAAAGTATGTCTGAAGTAGATCATCTCCTGCATGGTCCAAAATGTCTTCAAACAAAATATGTATTTCAAAGAAAGGAGTAATTATAAAGATACATGCTATTGACATCCAGCTTCTCATGTCTGAACCAAAATTAATGTCTTCCTAATATATTAGGTAGATATTCTGAGACAAACTCAAGCTTTCCTAAAGCTTTTCCTAAAGATGGAAGTCTTGAAATTACCTAGTGCCTGTAATACTCAGATCAAGCCTCATAACTGCCATGCTGTTTGGAAACTTGAATTCATGTGCAGGATACAACTATCACTCTGTCCCTTTAATGTCAAAAAGCCACAAAAGTTGGGCAATAAACCTTCCAAATGAATCAGGTATCTATGGCATTGCCTAAAATTTCCCCAGTTGTTTAACTATATAAACTGAGAAGGTCACATGAAACTTGAAATCTACAGATCTAAAAGGCTTGCAGTCATTTGATGCATGAAAACATATCTCATCWTATCTCAATGCCCACGGTATCAAATGATAATTCTCACTTTTACAATACTTCATGCAGATAATCGTGTAAAAGGTTTAGCATATACAAGTCTAGAGCCCTTGAACATTTGCACCACGAAAGTTTTGTGAAACTGTAAAGAATCCATACTGTGATTGGGTAAAGAATCCTCTTTCTTCTGTCAGATAGCTTTCAGTCTTCAAAGCCAAACTGAGAGAATCGTGTTTTTATATATATAAACAATATTAAAAAATATTTTAAAATACACACACACATTTTTAATATCAACAGACCTCAAAAGCTTGATTAACAGGAATCACCGAAATCACTGCTCAATAAGGCAGTTCTGTTGCTATTTTGAACACTGAAATACTACTGATGATTGTTGTAGAACAATTTCATCTTCACACCACCAGTGAACAATGTGCAGAATTGGACCACATACTGAACTGGAACAATAAAATAAAATAAAGAAAGTATGCGCCTTAAGCGAGCACACTGCAACTGGTACATTCTATGAGGAGACAGTCAAGAGGAAAATAAAGATTTATCATAATATATATGCACAAGGAAGCCAATTAGGACTGCAGAAAGAAACAAAGCTCTGGAATTCTCTCAGTTTGAGAGCTTCATTTTGTAACTTTAATGTTCTTTTAACTCTTTTGAATGCAATTACACATACATGTAGCACATAACCCTGTCAAAGGGATCATAAGGTTTTAAAGAAATCCTTCATCTGTAAGAGTATTTTTGTTAAAATCGAAAAAAATGCATAAGATTAAAGATAGCAAAAAGAATGAATTAATTACAATGATGGCAACGGCTTAGAGAKTTGAGTGTTTTCTAGAAAGCACTAGTGTTAGCATGTACAGCAACTGAGTAAACACCAATTTGCAATGTGCACGTGGAATTCTCATCATAGAATAAAGAGCACATGAATTTCTGAGAGATACAGAACATTAAATATTACTATAAGTACATCTTCCTATTGAAACATCTTTTTTTAAATGGCACTACAGAGAAAGGAAGAATGCTGGCGATTCTAATAAAAATTGGAAAGCCAATTCATGTTCAATGAGATAAAGCTTTAAAGGAGRATATCACTGGAACCAACAGAAACAATAATAAAACTAACAAAAGCAACACTACCTCATCTCAGAAGACATTTATTTTCAGAATCACACCCAAATCAAATAATAAAACATGTTCTAGTCACATATAAAAGAAGAAAAATCTAATGAGAATGTTTATTATGTTGAATTACAGTGAAAAATCCCACTCATTTTGGAAATAACAATTTCATTTGCATTTTTTAAWAGCACTTTTCAGATAATCACTTTTTTTGAGGTATGGCTCCTAAAAAATTTAGCACTCAAAAGTGAAAAATCTTTTCCATTGCTTAGAATCTTTCTCCATTTCGCAATATGTCATGCCAAGTACTGTTACAATGGAATATACTAGAGAAAAGGAAGTAGAATCAAAATCAGGCTTCTGATTTAAAAAAATAAACCCCAGTGTCTTTCAGCTAAAGACAGGCCAAGATTTTCAGAATTAATCATTTCACATCCTTTGATTTTGGGTGTCCATTTAAGCCGTATGCCTGCTAAAAAAACCCATAAGATTTCTCAATCTGTACACTGAAAATAACTATTAATTTCTATGACTTTATCCTTTTTTTAATGAAACAAAGCTGCATCACTTAAAAAAAGCCACTCCCTTCCACTTCTCTATGAAATTCTTGAATTTTCAGTGATGAGGTACAGCCGAACACCATGGGGAATGAATTAAAATAATCACAATAAGCAATAAAAACTCTCAGATGAGAAGATTTCACATTTCAAAATAATTTTAAAACAGGAAGATGAATATAAGCAATAGAAAACCAGTGGACCATCAAGCATTCCTGAAAAGTGGAAAGTCACTTTGTTACCTCTAAGTCCTTTGGAAGAGTCTTCCTCCCTAATAAGATTAATTGCCTTATAGGCCCTATTATTTATTAAGGCTTTTATGAAATTAATTTTTTCCTTACTAATGTGAATATTTTTTGCATTTTAATACTACTCTCATTATCTTTTACTGTAATGCACATCAGCATGTATATACCTGTTAATTCTTTCCTCATACGGATTTTCATGCCACATGTTCATGTAACGTAAGCTATTATCCTCATCTGGTTATCTTTTCTGGCATAATTTCAGATGTTCTTCTTGTAAAATAAAAGGTGACAAAATGTTGACTGAAAAGATGCATAAGTCAATTTGAATTTATAATTATATTTTAATATATTTTTCCTTCACAGTTATGTGCCTAACACACAACAGTGTTTTTATAAATATACACCTACAATGCATTTGAACCACCACAGAAGCTTACCTTCAAGATAAAATGTATACACACATACTATATTTCCTAATAAATACACACACTAGGAAAAAATACACAGATCTTGTGCACAGCTATAGAAACAGGCTGTTTTATTGATCTTAAGTACTCAGAAAATATTTCTATGTGTCAGTCAGCCATGTCAGAGGTTGTTTAGCTCGAGGCTTCATTGACGTAGCATTACCACCACCCACAGGACAGTCCACTGTTGCTRCAGCTACTAATCCTGATGGACAGATGAACTTGATTTGCTTTAAAGCACACTTCCATCCTCAACATAATTTAAACTGATGCAATAGTCAAGATGACTGAAAAAAACTGCAAAGAAAACTGTATGCAATGAAGTAATATATCATTTAGTTTAAAATTGCCAATGTGCCTTGTATTATGAAATATTARATTCCACGATGTATAATACAGAATCATAGAACATCTCAAGTTGGAAGGGACCCATAAGGATCATTGAGTCCAACTCCCTGTTCCTCGCAGGACTACCTAAAACTAAACCATATGACTAAGAGCGTCATCCAGATGCTCCTTGAACTCCGAGAGGCTTGGTGCCGTGACCACTTCCCTGGGGAGTCTGCTCCAGTGACCGACCACCCTCTAGTGAAGAACCTTTTCCTRATGTCCAACCTGAACTTCCCCTGATGCAGCTTCATTCCATTTCCTGGTGTCCTATCACTGGTCACCAGAGAGGAGATCAGCACCTCGCCCTCCGCTGCCCYCCTTGAGGAAGTTGGTATCATTGCATAAGACCTCAAAGCACTTTGTAGTCCTAARAGACACAGCGGAGTACGCTTACTCACTTGTGGAATAAAATGGAGCAGCCATCTGACAGACTATAATACTACAGCAATTTAGGTCAGAGAGCAAAACACACCATAATGGGAAAAAATTCTGGAAAGAGATGTTGCAAGGCAGGAAACAAWCAGCTAAGTTGTCCAGACCTTTATTAGCAGTCTTGTTCATTAATGATTAGATGGGTGAGGAAAAAAGGAAATTTTTACTGCAAAAAAATTAACAATATCAACACAATGGGATGCTAGTGATCCGAGTTGGATTGACTTAAAACTCACAACTTTAAGTCCAACTTACTACATTACCCCCACCATTTCCTTCATCACTTCTCTGTTTTTAAGGTCTGCCCCACCAAATATTTTAGCTGGCCATATCCTTAACTTTAACGTAGGAATCTAAAAGATCATAAACACAGTGACACAGTTGAGTTGTTGGGTTTGGGGTTTTTTTTTTGTAGTTTTGGTACATAAAGAAAAACATTTACATTCTGGGAAGTATAACAGAAGGAAGCCAAGGAGAAACTCTTCCTCAAAATGCTAGTTTGTTCTGAAAATAAGAAAAACCCCTGTTCTGAAAGGTTTTGCTTTAGCGTTTAGTTGCTCAAAACTCACTTCACCTTACCAGTGGTTGATTACCAAACCACGGAGAATAATGGCAGCGTTTGGAAAGTCTAATTGCTTAACGTCAAGAAAAAGTAAGTGATGAAAGGAAGCTACATAAGTGATGAAGGAAACAGGACCGACCACATCACACAGCCCCATCACCACAACTGGGTGTCTGATTGACAGTCAAAGGAAAGTTGCCAAAGACTGAACAAAGTTCCCTATCTTACTCATTGAAAAATTAGGATCAGGAGAGTTACACACTGCTGAGATCTACATGGAATTTAGTATGGCTGGATTTAATTTTTTTGGAACAGTAAGCATTATCTGGGCCCCTTCCTTTGCTCTGTTGGGCTGTACCTAGAAATCCCAGCTTCTTAAGTGGCTTGTCACTATTCTTCAACATTGTACTAAGGTCAAAAACTGGTCCATTAAGTTACTAAGTAAAAGAAACAATAATTTCATCATGCTTTTCAAACAGCTTGGTTTAATATTATTGCCTCCATTGCACATTGCATCCAAGCTAAAAGACCAGTCAACATACTTTCAATGAGTTTCTCTTGTTTGGATGCGCAGCTAGCAAACTCCAGCACTCAGTTACCTTTTCTGCTTGTGAGCCTCTCCTCCCACAATCTCTCATCATTTTGTTACACTGTTCCTCGCTGTTCTGTGCCATTTATATGACAAGGTAACATATGCCAATGAAAATATTAACAGACCCTGAAAATTTAACTGGTCTGCTGTATGTGAGTCAAGAAGTCCCACAGTGACTTTAAGAGATGGGGAGGGTGGACTTCATTTCCTGAAGCTAGGAAACTTTGATTTTTAAGAACAAAGTGTGTGTTCAGATCAGCACTGGAGGGGGCAAGGGATGAAGACTAGAAAGGCGATGGGAAACCAGCTTGCCCCAAGTTTTAGGAACAGGAGCCTAACAGTGTCTGAATCAAGAGGTGTGGAAGTCAAAGACTAGAAGCAGATCTCAACTCTACACTGGTCATTGTCTTTCCTCAGACAATGACCTCTCCTCACTGATATCTGCGTGATATCAATGTACACTTCCTGATACAGTCAGCACATTAGCCAGCACATCTCTCACTCCAGCTAAAACAACATTAAGATTTTCTTCCAGAAACAGCTGATGGGAAGAGACGGGAAAGGGAAGCACATGACATATGAATCTAGAAACTCAATATAATAAAAAAATGTAACCCAAACCCTCCTATCATTTAGAAACACCTCAAAGAAATCCCATCACCTGACCCATTAGCAATACATAAAGTTTATAGATAACATATTCCAAGTAGCAAGGTGGCACAAGTTATTAATGCTACATGGCAAGTTTCATGAAAGGATATTAGCAAGTCCGAACTGGAAACAGCTATCAGCCTGCACTACAGATAACTGCACTAACGTACCACCTTTAAACATAATGTCTTTAGGAGTAACTAAAGGCCTTTAAACTTGAGTCCAAGCTTCTGTGAGGTAAAATGTGTCAACTGTCAAACACAACCACCTCCCACATTTGGCCACACAATGTGTAATTATAGGTTAATACAATTTTTTGTAAGTTTTTCTCTTCTCTTATTAATCTCTCTGATCCAGTCTAGCAGAAGACCAAGGAATATAATCAAAACCACACACACACTAAATCTGAATGTTACAGGTGCTTCCCCCGTGAAATGTTATTTCTCAGCAATCAGTAGGGAACACACATTTATGGAAACAATTTTCCTCATGATAGAGTGAAATGATGCAGCATCAACAGTCAGTGAATTTAGAGAAAGGTACATAATAAGTGCATTAACAGAAAGAGAAACCTAACTAAGGATGAGAAGCACATGTCTCAAATGCATGCTCTAAGCACTATCAAACTAATCTATTTCAGGGAAAATAGACTTATTTTTTCCTTCAATCTCTTGATTGAACAAAACCAGAATAAACCAGGCTACTCTCCAGTCACGAGGTAGTAGCCCAATTAGACACAAGCAATGGTGAAATCAAACGCTGTTGTCTTAGTAAAATTGGAAGAAAAAAGTGCCTTAACCAACTGGCTAAAATTGAGGGATTAACAGAACTGTCTTCGTTTTAGTACAACAAGTCCACATCAAATTAAGCAAACCAAAGGTTCGTTTTCAGATAGGGCCAGATACAACACACTAAACCCAAGAAACTCTAAAAACTTCAGGTAAACATCTATAGCACCTCATATTTTCACTAATCTATAATTCCAGTTTTGTAGATAAAATCCACTACACCTATTCACCCCACTAACTTGCAGCTAAAAAAACCCTAATAAAACTAATGTGCAGCTTCCTAACTATTTAAATTCTCAGCATCTATTTACTAGGAAGCAAATTTTGTGACGAAAATAATGAATATATTACCATAATTTCATAACTGATGTCAAATGCGAAATCAGGCTTCAGAAATTAAATATCAAATTAATTATATGTCAAGTTCTGTAATTGTTTTTGAAAGCTGATGGCAATTGAACTAGAAAAGAAACCTTTAACTTTAACACCTTGCAACCTTTAGTTTTTATTGAAGCTAAGAGCATTAAAAATACAAACTCAAGGTGAACTCTGAAATAAATCTGTATATGTAAAAATAATGATATGGGTGTTCCTTTGTTAAGAAAAATACTAATGCTCTAAGGACCTTAATAAAAGCATTCAGTAGTTCAACAAATAAGTTTGTTCTGTTGTATTTTTTCTTCTGCTTTTGTTAATTGAGCAAACAGATGCGAAGCCAAAAATGACATTTATAAAACGGCCGATTAGGTCTCAATGTGGATTCCTTCTCCCTGCAACATGCTGCGTTAGTTGAATTTGGCCCTAACAGTGTGGGAAGAAGTCCCAAAGGTGCTGTTCTTTTTACCTTTAACTCCAGTGCACAAGCCAACCGCCCTGTGAACAGATCACACACAGMCAGTCACTCTCTGCTCAAGAGACCTGCACTATTTGGCTGAAAAGTATTTTCTAAACAGCAATAAAATCTTCCTTATGAATGGCATTTTACTGAGGTTTCAGAGGGTATTTTTGTGATCTAAGATCACACATGTCTCTTTTAACTGCAGTCCCACTAGCCAGAAAAGAAAACAAATCACAATTCAGCAGTTGTTTTCTTTCATACGGGTATGAGATCTTTTCATTCCTTCTAGAATAATACCTGAAACAACCAATAATGAAAAGAAAAATCAAATGTAAAAATCAGCCATTGAAACAAAACCAAAAATTAAATATAATGTAAGGAGAACAAAATTTTAAAAGCAAAGCATTTAAGAACTAYGCTAGAGTAGGTTATGTTTGCCTTACAGCATATACTGAACAAGGTATCAGGAGAGAAAAGTCCTCTTCTAAAAATTTGCAGAAATTTGGGATAACAGTTGAATATTATCSTGTCATTTTGAAATAGCGTATGTTAAAGAATCAAGATATGTCTTACACTTGCAAGCTGACACCTATTGAAAATCCAGTCTTCAGCAAAAGGTATTAAACCAAGCAGGACAAAAAAGAGAGCACAGTGAATGTACCAATTCAGTGGAAGAGGATTTCTGATATAAAAGAAAAACATGCATGAGAACATTCAGAGTCTTGCTCTAAGAAAAGGATGTGAGAAGAGTGATGCTAGCAGGACCACTCTGAAAAAACATAAACTGGTCCATTTCAGGGCTAAGAGCCTGATGATTTTATGTCGCTGAGACGCTCAAATAGACATCTTATATAATTAAGCTTATCTCCTTAAAAAGAAAATTGTTTTCAAGAAGAATCTTTCTAACAGATTCTCTCTATATATGTGAATGGAAAGGTGTTTACCCTGTTAGCTATAAAGAAGCTGTACCAAATCTGACCCAAAGTTGGTCATTCCCAGAGACTATACTGGGAAAAGTATGCAAAAGGATGGGGTTGATTGAAAAGCAATGTTATCACGCTCATCAAACTGTACCTTGCTGCAGCATCTTCATTGTAATGAGAATCTGAGATGGGAAGTATACAGCTCTATTTTGGTATCCACCGGGTGAGACCAATTTCTGGTAATGAATGCAGACCACAGTGTCTCTCAGAATGGCATGTTTGGCATATTTCTTTTGGGTGCTTAGCAAACAGGTTTATTAAGAGGTATCTCCTCTTATGAAATACATTCTGTAGCACTGGCTTTGACAGCTCACATCAGGTTAATATGAAGAGTGCCTACTGAGATGATTTGTTACAGACTTTTGATTGCCTGGAAAATGGGGGACAGCAGCATTATTTGCAATAAATATACCACATACAGGGCTGAACAGCCTATCTAAATAGTGCAGATGGCTTAGTTCCTCCTTCTCTGATATAGCTGTAATATTGTCTTCTCAGTCTGTCAGCTGTAGGACTCCAGAATACAGCTAGGAATACTTTGCAAATTGAATGAACGCCCCTAAGTTTCTGGGGAACTCAGTGAGTGTTGCAAGTGATGTTTACGAGTACCTCTTCATCTGAAGTTTCTGTAATAACCTTGGTAATGTGCATGGACAAGGTTACTGGCTTATGCATTTGAGGAGGGATTTCTACCATTTCACAGTAAGTGGATCTGCTACAGAACTAGTAAGTATGTCCACGAGTGTTTTGAATAAATACATTATTTTTGATATATTCTGAAGAAGCACAGAAAAAAAATATAATAATAATCCAGTGACAAGATGCCCCATGTTTCAGACATCTGAAATATACTCTCACTGATATCCTCAGTGATCACAAAGTTTGTTAATTAAATTATCTCTAGTTCAGAGTATCTACTGAGGAAGATAAATTCTTTATCTAGACAATTATACTACTCCAGTGAACTACTTTTTATTTGGTGACCTCGAGACAAATGAGGCAAAATTAAGATTTTGAGCTGATCCCCTTACCAGGGCAACAGCCTTGATGTAGCCTGTCACTGAGATATTTTCTGCCTCCCTTCAATTAACCTTCCAAGTAATTGGGGAACACTCATAATCATTAGGAAAGATCAAGAAACAACAGCCTTTGCTGTCAAGAAAAATATTCCTAACAGGAATCTCATATATTTTCTATAAATTATCTGTCTTTTTGTATGAAGACATACATTGCAGGTTGAGAGATATAAGCAGTGTTGAAAATCTAATGAAGAATTACCGAGGCTATGGTCAAAACAGGATACAGAAAAACAAGAGGAGAGTTCCCGTCCCTTTCTACTTTAAAATAAAATTTCTCTATCTATAATTCAAAAAGCATCCTCTACTATTCCAAGATGTAGAAGAAAACACACTCCTTCCTCTTTGGAATTTTCAAGAAATCAGCTTAAATTCCTTTAAAAGTTTTGGTGTTTTTTTTTGTTGTTGATTGCTTTCCGCTTGTGCAGACAGGTGTCAGGAAGAATGTAGCAGTGTACAGACCCTTCACACTAATTAAAAAAATTAAAGAGCCATGCTGCTTTAATCAAACTCAGTATCTCTTGGCTTAAGACTAGATTTTCCTTGCAGATATTTGCAAACTAATAAGATGTATTTCTGTCCATTTAAAACAAAATATGATAAAAATATAAAAATGGATCTGGGGAAGATTACATCTGTAATGGAAAAGTACTAGCAATTCATATGTGCTCCCAAAACTGTTTCAGTCCCTCTGAAGGAGAGAAGACAACCAAGCTGATCTGCCAAGAATGTACCCCTGACGTGCTCTTCCATGGTAAACTGCAGCTTTCCTCAGAGCTTTCAGGTCTTCATGCACAACCCACTCTTCCTGAATCTTCGGGGCAATAGTATCTTTAAAAATAAAATCTTTAAAATCTTTTAAATTCTTCTTTCACAAGGAAGGAAGTTAATACAGAGCCACATGCACTAGCAAAAAATCCAACTTACTCAGAATAAAGCCTTAAGCTTTGGAGAACTATGCACGAGACATGCTACTGAGACCAGCAAGTGGCATGAATTGCTGTAGTTTTACAGGTTATGCAGCGCTGATACCCAAGGCTCCTTCTGGACTTCCCAAAACAAGGGCACAAGAACATCAAGACACCTTCACTGGTGGTGCTAAGTTTCAGTTTTAGAGGCACTGAGGAAATCTTTTGTTCTGATCAGAGTGCATGAGACTGAGGGATGGCAGCAGTCTGGTTTGGATGAGATCTGAACTGCAGTTACTATAAGGCAAAATTTTTTGGCCTCAGCAGGTGTTTATTCTGAGGACAATAAACTTAAACTTGATAGTGAGACTGGTTCTGAGTTTGGGGATCTGCTGTTTCTTTATAGACACACAAAAGAAGTAACTTTTAGGAACATTTAATGCATTCAACAAGAGTGTGATGTACCTATATAAGTAAGGGTGGGAAATTTAACCAAAACAGACAATGCTATCAGAAGCCTCACAACATAATTTAGGAGAAAAATTAGAGTAAGTTGGGAATAGCATGTACTTACCCCTTCTATTTAACATTAACCAACATAGTAATACTTTAAAATGATCTTCCAAATGTTTGGCTTTTGTGCACAGTATAAGGTTTTTGCCCCAAGTTACAACAATGTTTGAAGCTTTAAGCATTTAAAAATACAAAGCAGACTCCTTCAGCTACATTTCATCTGTCATTTGTTCATGTGATCCAAGCATACTCAAAAAGAACATGTAAATAAGCAGTCAAAGGAAACAAACTGTCAAAAACTGTGTGCCATGCCTCATCTCCTTGAGCAAAGACATCTGCATATTCTATATTAAAATGTGAAATCTGTGCTGAAAGCAAGAGATATGAAAAAGGGAAGAAGGCATGTCGTAAACTAAGGAGTAAAAAACAACAGTTATTTGCATCTCACTGATAACCTTTATATAATGCCACTGCATGGTCTCTACAAAAACTATGCCTATTACTTACAACGTAGGGAACAGTCCCTTTGATTGGGAGATACGATCATGAAACATTTCCTTTGAGAAGAAATTACATAAAATGTTGCAGTTATTACATAAGTGTTGTACTCCAAATGCAAGAGAAAAATAATTTTTTTTCACATTCAAAGTCAGTGGCCGCTTTTGCAGGATAAAGTGTCATTTTGCAGTAGCCTAATAAAGTTTTTACTAGTAACTTCATTTAATGTTCTCTCCCAGGTTTTTTCATACAGAATGGCCTAAAAGTAAATGATGAAAAAGAAAAGATTTTCTGTGCAAGAGAACAGCAAGCAATGTAAAAGAAAAGACACCTTATGTTAATTAATGAGGTATCAATCCTTTAAAATACGTTGACACGTCAAATGCTGAAAAAGTGTTTGCTCTTATGTCCTTTATATATATTGCTAGAAGGGGTTAGTAATAATAATAATAATAAAGATCTATTTCTAAACTGTTTATTCAGGTCTCTATGTGACATTGCTAACATATTCTGCTGGTATTATCTATGCATAGTGAAAAATTACACACTGAACAGCAAAGTGAATGTGTATATCTCTCTAGTAGTTGGTTATAGGTTAACAACATTAATCTGTTATTTATTTGGTACAATTACCTGAGGAATTCAGGCATATTCAGCAAAATCAAGAATCCTACCAGCTGAAAATTCAAAAAATAAACAGAATACACTTTTTGTTTTTAAACATTGCAGACTAAAGCAACTAAGTTAGCATATAATGCAGGTTATTACAGAGTAAGGTAGGCCTAGAGAAAGAACCAAACAACACTGAACACAATATTGGTAAAAGAGAAAATGTATGACAGGAGATGTCCCCAAAAGAATGTATTTTCAAAGATACAGCATCCCCACTGAAGCCTGCCTGGTTAAGATTATTTACCYTTACATATACTTGTAGGATAAATTTGCATTATGTCACCTCTCTTTTAGTTTCCAGCATGTGGGACTTCATCAAACACGGCATGAAAACTCAAGACATTAAAAAAGCAAGGGGAAGTTTGCAGACAATCTGAGTTTTGCTGGCATTCAGAACGGAAACAATCTGGTCAGTGCTATTAGCACCAGTGGGACTGATAAAGCTAAAAGTTGGACTGGTGCTGAAAGCTAAGGAAGACAACATATGCTTTTCAGAGCTACCATCTGGTGAGCTACAGTAAATCCATGGCTTTGAGAAGTCAGAAGTTTACATGCTAGGAGGGAGCTGAGCAACACAGGGGAGTAGGAACTAGTAGGAAAGCAGCCTCAATTTTCTGTTGGATTGGCACCTTTTGCAATCTTTTGTCAAGGCTGGCATTGAGCACACCGGCTTGGCAACTGCCAGTTGTTGGCAGCTGTAATTTCTAGGACCAAATGATGCTCTTCTGGACTATCTACAGAGAGTACTTTCCAACTCAAATTTCTAATTCTTTCTCACTCCTGGTTTTTCAAAAAGGAGATAGGTTACTTGCAATGATCAAGTTCATTCCAGAATGCTTGAAAGAAGGATGCTGGAACTGAATCACTCCAACCCCACTGTCACCCCAAAACTACCATCATGCTTGGTCCCAATTTCTATCAAATCTGTTCAGTACTGTAAATAGATACATAATAATGTTCCACATAAAAACACTTCAAACTGAGTATGCTGAGTCACTAAAGGGATAGGTGGCACTTTACCCCTTAGAGCTAGGAGTTAATTAGTCAGTCATGAACAGAAAGTGACAACTGGAAATATTTTGTTCTCCAAGGAAGCAAAAAAATATTTCTTTTAATTAAGAAGAACGGCCTATCTGCTGGATAAGAAGGAAATTAAGTAAGTTTCTGAGAGCATGATTAACTCTGTCTGAATTACCCAGGGTACTTCAAGAAGACGACTGGCTAGAAAAGCTGACATATTCTAGCATGAAAGGGGCCCTCTATTGTTTATAAATGAAGAACATGTTATGCAGAAGGAGGGAATACTTGACTACACCATCCTGTCAGGACAATGAAATGGAAGAGAGCCATAGAAGAGAAAGGAAAAGGGGAAAAAAGAGATTACCAATTTAATCTTAGTGCAAGAATGTTAAGCATGTTTTTATCTTGCAATATCTGTAATAGCCTACTTGGGATTTTATGAATAAGCAATTTTATTTTCACTTTACAGTAATGTGATTAAGAGTAATTTCCAATTAATTGAGTGATAGCAATAGAAGTGTGCATTGAATCTATAAACTGTATGACTGTAATAAATCTCTATGCTTATCTAGCACATTTTTCATCCAAAAGATGAGAAATTATTTGCAGAGATGATGCACAGGCCAGTTAGGAAAGCTGGTTTCACAGGAATCAGAGTGAAAAGTATTAGCTAGTGACCAGCAGTAATAAGAAATGCTCTCAATTGATGAGTAAAGTACTGAAAGGCACATCTGAAACACAAGKGTTCCAATGCCCTCATCTGAGGCAGTGAAGTCACCTTGTGTGCAGGTCAAAAATGGAACTTGATCTTCACAAGTAACACAAGAACAAAAGGTAACATTTCAATTTAGTCACAGGCGCAGACTAAACACACGAGTAACAACTTCCTAGCCAGCTGAAAATCTCAACAGGGCAGCTGAGAAGATGCAGAGTCAAGTATGCTCTATTTTATTTGCCCCCAACCTGAACAAGAGAAAGGATGTGGCAAAAGAGATGTGAATACTGCAAATGGAAAATGGTTCTTTCAACCTGAATGACAAGGCATAGCAGCATACCTGGTAACTGCAGATGCAGAATAGTAAAACCCCACACTGTCAGATCTGAAGTCCCTGTCCCAGTCTAAGCCCTCAGCCAGCAAGGGAAGCTTACAGAGGGCATATAAAAAACACAGAAAACAGAGATAATTTCCAGTTTTATCTTCTCTGGTTCTACTAACAGCAATAACGTTTGAGAGCCTCTGTGTTTGGGGACAGAGAGGGAGGGGACAGAAGTAGGAGAAGCTACTATTGTCCTCAGGCATTACATGTGTATAAAGGCAACATTAGAAATCTTGAAAGAAAAACATCTGGGTAAAATCATTTTTTCTGAAAGGACAAGCCTACTAATACTACACCGCCACATATCACAGTGATGCATTATCCCAGAAAGCACCAATTCTTGGGGGTTTTTTAAATTGTTTAAAAACTGAGAATACAGGTAGAAATTTGCAAGAAACAAAAGTACAGTGGGCACCCCCCCCCTTGTTTTCCTTACTTCTTTCTTTTCTTACAGCTGTAGTGCTATAAAATAACAAGACAACTATTGTTTATCCTGTTTTTCAAGGTCAATATTATGCAGCAAATTCTTACCAAAACCACACAAAAATTGTAGAGTTTGTTCTAGAATACAGATTAACTTACCACAGTAAGTTAGAACCATGGAGTACTTTTGGTTGGAGGGATCTCTGAAAGTCACCTGGTTCAATTCCCTGCTCAAAACAAGGCCAAATTAGAGCAGGTTGCTCATAGCTTTGTCAGATGAGTTTTGAGTATCTCCAGTGACGAAGACTCTTCAGCCTCTCTGGGCACCTGTTTCAGTATCTGACTACCATCACTGAATTTTTTCTGCCAATTATCTCATTGTAACTTAGATTGGAAGGTGTTGCAATTTGTGTCTGTTGCCTCTCAACCTTTTACTCAACACCTCTGAGAAGAGTCTGGCTCTGTTTTCTCTGGATCTTCCTGTTAGATAGCTGAAAGACCACAGTATGATCTCCCACGAAGCTCCTCTTCCTAGGCTTGAACATACCCAGTTCTCTCCGCCCCTCCTTGTATGTCATGTGCTGAAGCACCTAGTCATCCCACTGGCCTGCCTGCTGGACTCGCTCCATTATCCCAATGTCTTTCTTGTACCTGGAAGTCTCAAGCAAGACGTGGTATTCCAGATGCAGCCTCACAAGTGCCAAGCAGTGGGAAACAACCACTCCTCTTGACCTGCTAGCTGTATTTCTGCTAATACAGCCCAGTATGCATTTGGCTTTCTTCACAGTAACATGACACTGTTGACTCAAGTTCAGTTTGTCCTCAGCCACCCCTTAGTCCTTTCTCTATGAACCAGCATTCTAACCAGTTGGYCCTCAGCCGGTACAGATGCAGGGGTTATTCAACCCCAGGTGCAGAGCTTTGTACTTGCCTTTTTTGAACTGCATGAGGTTTCTGCCAGTTCATTTCTCCAGCCTGTCAAGGTCACCCTAAATAGGAGCCCTGCCCTCCAGCATATACTCCCCATAACCACTCCCCTCAGTTTGCTATCATCCATGAAATTTTTGAAGGTGTATTGTGTCTCATCATACACATCATTAAAGACATTAAACAGTGCTGATTCCTCTCTGAGCCAGTCATCTCATCACTGAAGGCAATCACGTTGGTCAGGCATGATTTGCCCTTGTAAATCCATACTGGCTGTTCCCTGTCACCTTCTTGGTCCTTCAGGTGCTTGGAAATGGCTTTCAGGAGGATCTGCTCCAAAAACTTCCCAGCGGCTGAAGTTATACTGACTGGCCTGCAATTCCCTGGATCCTCCTTCTCATCATTCTTGAAGATGGGTTTGATGTTTGCCAGTCATGAGGATCTTTCCCTGATAGCCACAAGCTTTTGAAGATGATAGAGAGTCCTCGCTATGAGATCAGCTGGCTCCCTCAGCAACCTTGTATGTATCTGATCTGATTCCATCAATCTACATATTTCTAATTTGTTTAAATGGTCTCCAACTGGGGTCTTCCACTTCTGTGGGTAATACTTCACTCCCGCAGACTCTGCCACTATGCTCAGGGATCTGAAAGGAGTCCTTATCAGTAAAAAAGGAGGAAAAGAAGCTACTGAGCTCCTCATCCTTTTCAGTGATCTTTTAAAAAGGTCTCCTGCCCAACTGAGTTCTCTGTAACTACCGTATTATTGCTGAGTCCAGGGTCTGTTAAAGCTTTTGGTACTGTCTGTTATGGAAACCAAGACTATTTTACCATAGAKACATAAATTCACTGTCTGCCCATATACCTACCTGGCTTTCAGAGTTTTAATAGAAATACCAATCTAGCCATTTGGGGGGATAAATTTTTACACAGAAGTTAGCCATTAAAGAAGAAAAATAACCTTCAGATTTTATTCCTTTGACTAAATGTGATGTGACACATATGGGTTAGTCAAAATGTTTACCGTTGCATGAAGTTTGAGTGATAATTTCAGTTAATCTTCTGATGATGACATGCTAGATAATGTCAACTTTGGGATATATTAACATAAAGACGCATTTTAAAATGTATTCTAAATAATGTTGTATTTTGATGTTTCAAACAGTATGGTAAAAAGACATCTTTTTTGTTATATCCAAAACCAGCAAATTGTAAGGGATTCCTCTAATCTCTCGGAGCACTTGACTCAGAGCTCTTCAAATTTCACAGCATACAAACATCCCCCCCGTAGGGCCATATCCAGACACGTGTCTTTCTAATGCTACCTCAGTTCGAATTCCCACAGGAAAGCTGCATGCTTTGTGAATACATGTACTGAAAACAGCAATAACACAAAAAGAAAAACAACTCATCAGTGTCTCATATAATTAAATTAATTTCAGCAGGTAATAGGAAAGAAATCAGATCATGCCAGACTGCAGAAAAGTGAGAATTCTGAGATGATGTACAGCTGTGAATAATTTTGCTTTCTTAAGATGCAGTGAAATGAGGCAAGAAAAGAGGATCTTTGACAGAAAAGCTACAGATTCCACTTCAAACGGAGRAAGAAAGCTCTGATAATCACTGTACCTAAAGCAAATTCAAAAGACATTGCCAGTGACCTGTTTTAAGGAAAACCACAGTTCTAATTTGTGCCCCACTCATCACCACCCAATGTCACAGCCAACAAGTCCAACGCCTTCATTGCTTCTTTTCCCCACTATCATCTTGCAGATGCCTTACTTCTCACTCACAAGGAACAGACAACTCTTACAAGCAGAGTACTTTTTAATGTAAAGAATTTCATAGAGCCGTTTTTGCTCTAAGTAGAATTAAAGGAAAAATATATTTAATAGAAAACAACTGTTAGAGGTTGTTATTTTTTAGAGATGACCAAGGAAATTTAAATGGAAACTTATTTGAACACAATGTATCTGGCTCTGTTGAGCTAAAACTAACCATTGCTGATTCGACATGCTTGAAATTTTTATCATTTCCTCATGTGGTTAATGACCAGCATGGTGGCAGAATGAAGACCAGAGTCTCCTGAAGGTATGAAACTAAAGAGCCAGCCACAATTCCAGTGAAATTTCTCCTGACAGCCCAGGCACTTTCTCAGTACTCAGATACACAGCCTCCTGGAGATGCAGTACATGGTGCAGCGTATACAGATATTTCCATCGCAATGAAAAACCCACAGGTACCATAGATTATATGCCTGTAACTACGTACTCTGCTTTTTTTTTTTTTAATAATTATTAAATAGTATCCTGATTTTCCTGTATTTGCTTAATTTTCTACGCAATATTATCCGTCATTTTCTTATAGAAGGATGATACGTTTTAAATATTTCTTTGATGGTTAGATGTGTTCTATTTAACATAAATTTACAACTCTGGAAAAAGGACTGAAATAATCCCCTCAGATTTAGTATTTTGGTTTCACTTTGATTTTATAAGGCTACACTTGAGCCGCTACACTGACATTTAATTTTACATGGACACTCACAGCAGAGACTTGTATCTGGATTCATGCCACCAGCCTGCACTTATCTAATCACCAAGCCACTTTGCTGTGTGGAAATGAAGTTTACGGTATTTTTTTATTACTTCCTATTGCATCAAATTCCCTTTGGTATAGCAAAAAATCCAGAAGACTTTTTTCTCTTAAGATCTGGATTACTTGCTTCAAAAGATGACACACAGTACAATTAACCATGTGATGTAAACTATTAGAAAATCTGTCAGTAGAAAGCAGGACACTAAAGGACAAGCCTCCTGCGGGAGGCCTCCTCTCCTACAGTTCCAGCTATTTTTCCATTCCAGCGCTATGCTACAAAGATAAATTGTTGATAAATAGCATGTTCAACGTTATTCAGCAGCCAAGATATAAATAACGGTGATAAATTAAAGCTAAATAAAAAAAAAAATAAAATGAAGCAGTTAAGCTGTTTGTTACCCAATTTGAAGCTAGAAATCCTGCTTTTGCTTAATCAATATAGCTCATTCTTTCCTTGAAATGTATGCAGTTGCTCACTATAGCACCTGATTTTGTCAGTCTTGTTATCTTTTTCCATCTCAACTTTTATGACACGTACACATAAGAACCACTTAAAAGAACTATAACATATGACTTCGTGGCATTTTTCTATTTTTTTCACTGCTGCAGGTAATGACACCCGAATAGTGTTATTTGGCTTGTTACTCTTGAACTCAGCATTGGATAGTTCTTTATGTAAAGCTGTCATCAACAGAGATGGTTAGCAAAAACTCCTTATGGAAAACTGCTTTAATCCCTATGCCTTCCAAGTCTATTTTATTTACTATGAATCAGTATGACATCCACTCTAGGCCCTTAGACTTCTGCGCAGTGCGTACATGCCATAACAGCAACGGTGATGCGTTTTACACTATTACGTTATGGTTCACTGAGTTTATCACCAGGAGAGAGATGATGAAAGCTTCATAGACCGATCGGAAAATTCAGAGGTTTTGCACTGATTACAGTAAGCAAAGCTGTTCTTGATGAGAACAGGTATAAGTCAAAGTATTTCTTCCTGTTTCTAGAAGACAGACACACCTAATGCATTTTTTCACATATTCAGTTCTTTTTCAGGAAGACACATTTGCTTTGATGTCTGAAAAAAAATAACTGCTACACCATTAAGAGAAAAATAAAGTTATGGCTCTCATAGTAGCTTCCAATGTAGAATGTAACTTCACAGAACAGCTATTTCTTCATATGTTGCAGTTAACGGTAATTAAGAAAACGCTGAAATGCATAGGAAAGAAAATGAGTGGTACTGCGACGCCTGTAATTTTCCTGCTTGTCCTTAGCAGCATCTTTCCATTGTGTTTCTGGCCAGCAGGGATTTTGTAGTTCCAAGAGCAGTCATTCCACGTATTCCCTTACACTCTTGATTTATAATAACAAATATATGAAAACCTCAGCAACTAGCCATCATAGCAATCAATTTAAAAAAAATGAAAAAAAAAAAAAATCAATAAAGCCACTAAGAAACTATGAGGACAAAATGGACAATCTYTTTAATGTCTTATCAGAAAACTCTTCAAGGATCCTAACACTTGGCCACCTCAAACCACAGTCATATCTTCTCTAGCTAAATTTTACAATATGCTCTAAATGAGAGAAATAAAAGCTATGGTTACATTGTTTGAGAAAAGAGAAATCATGCCAGGTCTCAGAAAAAACACACCCAAACCACAGCCGAAAAATAGTTCCCCCTCTTGTTCATCACAAATTCTAGCATAAGTGCAGGTATTGATAAAAACCTATAGCCATATGGATTGAAGCAGAAATATCTTTGACAGATGGATTCTATAACATTTAGGACTTTATCAGCCAGACAAAGCACATCAAACTCCACTCATGGTGGCAACTGGCAAATACAGACTACCCAACAGAAGTCCTGTTCATGCAAGAAAAGACACTGTGTGTATTTCAGAGGAGAATGCTCACAGGGCAGAAAGGCTTCCTGGCAGTTTTGTTCTTTGGGATCTGAAAAAAGAGGGTCATTCAAGGACAGCCCTCCTCTCCCCAACAATTACAAGTATGCCAGTACGACACACTGAATACGGAAGGTATTGATGGACAACAACATGATTAACTTCCAATCTTTTTCCAGTTTGTGGGAGGAAGGAAAATACGCAGCCAAGGCCACAAGTGCAACGTCTGTGCCAAACCAAGGTCAGAACGCCGACACAATTTAAAGGCGTCAGCAGCATCGCAGCATCATGGGATTCCACTCACCACCACATTTTTCACAGTGTTAATCAGGAATAGAAAAGCCAGATGTTGGTCGATAACTCAGAACTTTAGTCATTAAGTAGTGGCTTTCTGGGCAAAGATGCTGCCTGAAACAATTATAGTCATTCCTTCATCAGGAGTCACGGACGCTTTCTACCAAACAGACTTTATCAGCAAAGACTAGAATGCAAAATGGTTTCAGAAGCCTTTTAAAGGCAACTAGGGGTCATTAGATCAYGAACTCTGACTTGTATTACGTAGGCCATAGTCGTTTACGCCCAGCTACTCTATTGAAATCCCAAAAATCTACGTTTAGCAGCTGCTTTTAAAATAAAAAAAATAAAAAATTGACCCATGGCTGAATGACTTCAAAACATGTTGTCTCTTGGTAAGTTTTTTTCAATGGTTTATCACTTTGTGCCTTCAACAATTTTATGCTCTTACTAATTTACTTATCTTTAACCCTCAGCCCTTGGTTCTTTCTGACAGCACAATACACTCAAACTGCACCAAAATTCGTTCTGCAACATCACTACGAGGTTTCAAACACAGATGTCATGATAAAAAACCAACAGTTACAGTATGGATGACTAGTATTTTAAAGCAACTGGTTTTGCACTCAACAGCATGTATGAGAGAATATGGCTAATGTTCAATCTTTTTTTTCTTGAATAACAGATAAAACCAATAATATTTAAACTGTCTTGCTTCAGCTTCCTGTTCCTGTAGTTTTTTTCCTTGAAAGGCTTCCTTGGTAAGTCTTCCCCCTTCTTCCCAGTGCACTACAACATTGATTTACAGTGGTTTGATATAAATTCTTTCCTTCAAGTACAAGTTTCTTCTAAACGTGCACCCTATTCAACCCATCCTCCTCCACAGACTTAACCAAATCTCTGATCTTTTCTTTTGTAGATCATGTTATCTGATGAGCAATCTTCTGTGAGATCTCAATTTTAGCTGAATAGACAATAGTCTTATAAACACCCTTATTAAAAGCGAATACTGACCTTGAGGTGAGGCTGAAGGAAGCAGCAAATCCAGGAAGGAGATGCGAAAGAAAAAGAGTTAAGAGTTTGTGAAAACAGTTCCAGAGATAAGGCAGTTCAAGAATACAGGACAAAACAAGCAGATCTAAATCAGGTAATGACACACAGACACACAATCCTTCACAAACACAAAGAGCTGCATGTTTTATAGACTCTAATAAAAAAAAAAATAAAGGAAAAAAAGGCCGTTTATATTAGATTACACCATTTCACTTAGAGGCAACTTTCTGTAGAGAAAATAGTCTCTAACACATAACAGTTCTTGGAAAAGAGGAATAAGCCAACTGTAGAAAACTCTGGATTTACATCATATCACTAGCAAGTATCGTCCTTCCAGAATTCTAACAAACATTTTGAAAATGTGGAGTTTGACTATTGAGATGAACCCTAATGTGTTCCTTTATGGTATCTTCTAGGGGCTTATTTTCTCTCCATGAGCAAGACACRCATTTTTTTCCACTTTTCCTGCAGATGACCCAAACTTGTCAAAAGGGAATAGAAGGGAGAAAAACCCCAACCATGGAATAAAGTCTTCAAGACCTGAAGACTTGTCAAAGCTGAAAGTTCATCTTTCTTAATTTTGACATTGAAGTCACCCTTCCAAAGACAAACAAAAAAAGCATCTGCCTCTTCTTCCTGCAGTATTGCTGTCTTAATTCTCCCATATGAGGTGCAATCTAAAACCAATAATGACCAAACAGGCATATCTTTGACAGTTCTCTCCAACATTGTTCAACAGCAGGATTGACCAGGACAAAATGCTGGAGTTCCCTGTATAACATGAGGTCCCATAGGTTCATTATTGCTTTTTTTTCAAATATCTCCAATATCTTTTCATAGGCATCTGCTGTCAATTTCACTGATAACAGCAATGTAAGTCAACAAGGAGCCACAAATACAGATCTTTTTCATCTGATTTTAAACTTTATTCTTTTTCAGTCAATAGGAGAGGAAAAGTAAATGTCCTGCTGTTCAAAGTGGCAATTTGGCTTCTACAACATATGCTGTACTTCTCCCATTGCAAAATTTCACTCTAAAAAGGCAGGATATGGTCTAAAGAAAAATATTTCTATAAGATGGGCTAACTGCTATAYGCTTTATTACTCTTGGTATATGGAGCCATGTAAATGAAATTTGAAGTACTTTTCTGGCATAAATTGTACAAACGTAGGATATTGAATTTGTACAAGCAGCAGTTTCAGAGTGAGGTACAGCTGAGAAGTGTGTTGTTGGTCTGTAACAGATAAACTAGTGTAAAGATACTTTTCTTTGGCTTTTAAACTGACATTCTTCAAATCAAGTTCTTCCAGGACAGCTGTTGCAAAGGCTGTGTTATTTGGGGATTTTGGGAAAGATGAGACTTGCAAAATGCCAAATACCACATCTCGGTGTTTGATCTTGAAGTAAGTCAGAAAGTTCCAAAAGCCTCAGTTAAATTCTTATAGAAAAGCGTGTAACTAACAATTCTGACTGAAGTCCAAGAGTACACTCTCTAAGCTGAGCTGCAGAACTATGACTGATCAAACAAATTTAACAAAAGGGAACAAAAAAGTGAAAATAAATGCTTGGTTAGATATGGGAATAAATAAGGTAAGGGGAAAAAAGCTTGTCTTTTTTATGACTGTTATTGAACCCAGATTATGAAAGTTTAAGACTTCTCATTTTGTGTTTCAGGGACCCTTGGTAGTTCCTGGCTCTATTGTAATGATACTGTTTCTTCAGTGATATTGTTTCTTCAATTTAACAGTGAAAAAAAGCACAGGCTAGAATTCAGGATAGCCCTGTAGAATTTGCATGAACCATACTGTTCTTTCAACTGCTATTAAAGGTAGCATCTTTTGCTGGCACAAGATGAAGGCAAAACAGTATCTGGAATGCTATGCTGAGGTCACTTGCAATTTTCTGTACRCTACAGAAGTATTATTTAGCCAGCTGCACAGGATTTGAATGGAGAATAATTATTGCTACATCTTCATTTTGTTATGGAATAAATTCTTTCTTCCAAAGAAAAATACATTTTGTGTAATTGCTAGCCTCTTTTCCCATGTTTTTTTACAGGGGCTTAAAATATTTCAAAAAAATGTGGATTTTTAGAATAATCATATTTATCCAAACAAAAATGAGGAATACGTCTGAAAGCACAATAAAATTACAAAAAATCTGGAACTGTGCTATCACTCGAACTAAAAATGAGGCAGACACCTGGAATTGCCAGCTGTTAGGAAGTCAGTGGAGATCTGCTACAGACTGGAGGCGAAACCTCAGTGCACGGGGCTACATCAGTGAAATTGAGCAGAGGAGCACAGCAAGCATCTGCCCCAGGAAGCAGCCCCAAGCAAGCAGGATCAGATACATACCAAGACATGCTCATTACAGAGCAAAATAATAATTTTTAGTTTGCACTATTTCCCTTCAAGCAAGAACACACACTTGCAGCATTCCTTACAAGATCCAGCAGCAGCACTTCTACCTAGGCCCATTAACTGTGTACTCCGATGCAACAGTCACACAGGGAGACAATACAATTGTAACACCAAATGGTAGTCTTGGAGAAATCCATTGTCTTTTAAAATGCCATCTCATTAATTTTGAAGATATAGCCGACTTAAATCTGATCGTTGGTGAGATGTAAACACTTTAGTATTTTAATTAAGAGATATATATATATATTAAAAGCTGTTGATTATTCCAGCTGTAATATCTTTCCACATGTTTGTATATATTATAGGGAGTGGAATGAGCCTGCTATATTAGTCTCAGACGTACTTAGGGAGAAGTTTATGTAATGATTTCTAGTCAACCTTTGAATTCCACTTGTTTGACAGCGAGTGATTGTGTATATTTACTACTTTGTCACACCTTCAAAGTAGTCTGACAGGGATTAATACGCACTCGATCTTCCTTGTGTCAGTCAAAGCAGAAAGGCTATTTATGTTTACCATTTTTGACACGTTTTCTTGGTAAAAAGTATGATGGCTGGTTTTTCCTTTTTTTTAGTGATATTTAGAGGGATGGAGAAGAGATGGAGAGACAGAGAGAGGTAAGGTTTGTGTGTGCGTCCATGCACACATGCATGCACCGATCTAACAGCACAAACATGACCACAGATGGCCATGGAGCACTAATGTTGCTATTTCACTGGCTTACTGGCTATTACTGGATTTTCCTTTTGTTCTTACTGTACTCCAAAACAATGTAAGGATCTGCCACTTTTATTTTTACTATATCAGTTGTATAAAAAGGTTTTTTTAGTGGTGACTGAAACAAAGCTACAAAGCTACAAGACAGCTTTTGAAGAGATGTAGTCAAGGCAGGTAACAATGAAACCCTGATACGCAGACTAAGCTCATTATTTACATAATTTTCTTTCTCCTCTGATTTTATAATTACTTTAATTACATCATAGCTCTTACACTCTACCGATCTAGCAGTTGGATTGGGAGATATTTGCTAAATAAAACCCATAATTGCTACAATGCAGGCAGAATATAAATCATCAGATGACAACTCCTACATTCACTACAGATAACAGACAAGCATGAGAGGGAATGCTTGATAACCACCTTGACTTAATGAAAAAAACAAACAGGACTTTAACGCTACAGGAAATTTGTCAGGAAAAGAAGCTTTCAAAAAAGTTCATGATCATTGCTTCTCAATACTCATTTCTCTAGTGTAAAGTCCTTCTTGGAGGATCCCAGATCAGATCCTTGGTCTTGGAATAGTAGATAAACCAATGCTTGCAGCCCATTGCTGAATTTAACAAAGGAGACAGCCTGTACTCCATTCCATAGAGATGAATCACTCTGTTCGATAGTGTCAGTCCTGCCTCCTTGAACATGGAAATAATAGTAGGGCAAGCACCCAGGCTTAGGTGATTCAATGATGGGAWAACACAGCAAGTTCACTCAGCCAAAGCCTGCACCAGCCCTGACCTCTCACCATGTCAAGGGCTATACTAATTGGGGTTCTTTGACCTTGTTTTAAAAACCAGCTGTTTCTGCAATATCACAAAGTTTCAGTTTCTCCCAAAACACRGGAAAAGGAAGAAAATGGGAAATAAAGGACAGCTAAATAAAGAACAAATGGGAAAAGGATATCCCATTATAGGAAAAAGGTGAGGACGGATTGAGGAGTCACCGTAAAATCACTATGATGGCTTTTCTATGTSGTGCTCTCTACAGATGGATTTGCAATTATTGGCAGTGTCTCTCTCTCTTTTATTTTCTTAGATGTAGGTTTCAAAAGCGATTAGTAAGTTTGAGTGTTGATCTTAAGGCACTTTAACAAAGGTTGACTGTCTGAAGGCAGATACCTGCTGTCTGAAAATCAGCATACTTTCAAATGTCTGAAGATAAATACCTGTGAGTAAAGGTGCCTGCATCTTACAGTCTTATCTGTTTAGAGCAGTTATGTTGATACAAAATGCATTATTTTTTTCTCTGTGAAACTTGATGTGGGACTTCAGGCCTAATGTTCATTTTGTATGAAGACAAAGCAAGACTGAGAAGAAAGAAATTACTTCTTCATTTCCTAGATTCGAAATAATGAAGATCTTAATATTCAATAGATCTGTGTGCTCAGAGGTGGAGCTGGACTAACTACGGGCCTGACCACTTCTTTCCATTACAAAACCTTGTTCTCAGTTGCTTGCCAAATATTAACAAATTGTGCTGAAATTTTCCATGACAGATGTCAGCCTCACCCTGGATTTTTTGGGGACAATTTCAGCTACATCCTTCACACACCAAAGGCAGCATTCTTGTGGAAAAAATTTGTTCATATGGTTAAAGACTGTATCACTTTACTGTGATACATAGRCTCACCTCAGAGGTGAATTAAAATTACATGGCAATCTTCATTTCRGAATGTCGTAAGTTTTGAGTGAATAACCTTAGAATTTTAATATTCACTTAAGCTAGGGATTTTTGAGGGAAGTGAATGAGAAACACAACAACAAATTATTCTGCCTTGTAATAATACCATGCAACCGTGAGATAAATATATTCGACTTGCTTTTATGATTTATGTACCAAAAGGGATTAAAGTGTTTTAAAGTAATATTTAATTATTTCAGTTTYTCCTATGCCTGAATCAGAGTTCAATTTGGTTTTGGAGGACTTTAATGAGTTACGATAATACAGAATTATAGTCATACCATCTCTCAAGGTTAACTTTAATGGTGATGATTATGACTTTATAAACACCTTCTGTTCTTTAATTTGACAACGTCCCTTTTACTTTAAATTACTTATATGCCCTGATGTGGTTCTTGTTTAGGAATTATCTAAAAAAATTATTTAGAAATTCACAGAAACAGCTAACTTGAAAACCAAAGAGAATTATTACAAGATATGAGTGGTTTGAAAATAYGTATTTCAACTTCAAATTGTTGACTTAAGCTTAGGGCATAATTGACTAGTGTAGTTTCCTTTACACTATTCTAGGAAACCATAAAGCTGATGGAACATGCAGTTAATTTCTCTCTCCATCTGTCCTTCACAGACCAAAACACAAACATATCACTGTCTTAAAGACATACAGAGTAAGATACTTCCTTCTACCATCCACATTTTTCAGCACTCCTTTGAGATCATCCTATGTTTTTTAACCTTTTATTTTTATTTACTGTTGAGAAGAAATATTTAAGATGAGGAGTATACCTTTTGGCTGCTACACATCAAAAGTTTGAAGGTTTGTTCTTGAACAGGGCATCTTAAATTCTTTTTAGAAAAAATCCCCAAAATCTCTCTCTTAAAATAGCCATCATTTCCTGCTGTCCTTAATGGGACTGCTGGTACTCCAAAGCTGGGCACTGTCTTCCTTCGTTCCCAAATCAAAGTCAAGTTCCCTTCAGGAAAAAAATGGCAGTGCCTTATGAGCTCACAAGGACTACCTATCATATATAGCGAGCATGCCMAATTAAAATCAATTTCAAGTCTGTAACTGGAACCAGGACTTCCACATATATTAACTCAGTGCTTACTTCTCAAGCAACATATACATATATATTTACTTTCACCTCTCAAGTATAGAGTCAGCTCTTATTCGCAGAATATATGCACACAAATACCTCTGTGTATAAACTACCCATCTAAAGGCTGTGATGATTTGCATTATTTTTCTTTCTYTTCTCTTCTTTTTCTTTTTTTTTCTTTTTCTTATTACAGGATAATAATCACAACGAAACTCAAGAATAAGGCAATACTGACCTCTATCAATGATACATTTTAGAACACTTGAGTTTTAGTTGGTTCAGGCAGAATTGATAGAGGAGATTAGAACCAAAGGTAGAACACAGCAAGAGAACTAGAATAAAAAGCAACAGCTTCTGTCGAGTTTAAATCAGGGAGAATAGCAGCAAACCTCCTTTGGACTGTGGTCATAACCACTGTGACGTGAGTTGAAGAGACTCAGAGACTGTTAGAGCTCGTACTTGACATAACTAGTTCCTGTTTGACCTAAGAAAAAAAGCATAATTGCAGCAGACCCAAACAGCAGCAGCAGCAGCAGCCGGGCAGCCAGCAGTGACATTCCAGCCCGTAGGAAACAGAAGCCTTATAGAGCACTCACTTTCCCAGGAAGTCCCACACAAACCCCCCCACGTGTTGCGGTGCAGGGACCGACACCTGGTAGGGAGGGTGCAATTTGCGGGAGGCGTGCTTTCTGAGAAAAGGCATAGTCAAAAAAACCCCCGCACGTACAAAACAAAACAACTCGTGGAACCAGGACGTGACAGTATAAATGGGAAGAAAAAGCAAGGAAGGAAACAAAACACAAAATGAAAAGTTACAGAGAGACAGGAGATTATGGAATGGCAATACAAAAAGCAAACAGTTAGTTATAAAGAAAGTGAATAACCAGACAGCTACAAAACCCTCCACACCACCACAATCCGTGGACAGAAACAARACTTATAGGGCTGTTCACCAACAGAAGAAATGTGGACTTATGGCCCACCTTCCCATAAGAAAAAGCAAAATCCTGCCCACAGAGAATATAAACTAATGAGCTTGCGCTTTCAATCTCATGTTGACTCTAGAGTATTTTTTAAACTTTTGCATAGCATGCACCATATTTAATACATTATTTTTGGATATCTTTCCTCCCATTCACAGCTAAGAAACAACGTCCCCCACCCAGTAATTGCAACAGTTACTGAAGAGTGGAAGCATTTCCCTCTAATTTGAATTGAAGGCAGCTTTGTCATCATTGAAAAGGTTTAAGAGAACAGTTTTCTCATTTTCATTTCATCTTCCTCTCCTCCTATCTTTTCTCCTTCTCTGTTCCCCTATACATACCTCCCTAATGGGCGACTCATTTCTTCTCTTCTATGGATAAAACCGTGTTACTATTTCTCTTCTCCTGATGACATATGTTCTAGCTGTCACATATAACTAGCATAAGGAAAAATTCCAGGGAGAAACTCTCTCTTTTGAAAATCCCATTTTTTTTTTAGTACAGTTATTCTCTGAATGTGACTTATTTCTTCTCATCTTGCTCTACACTGAATAATAATGGTTCCTGATAGGCACAGCAATATTCACTTTTTTGCTTGCTGACAAATGCTTCTGCAAGCACTAGAGTTCTTTGCACAGCAGAGTGTGAACAGCTGTAGAAGCATTAGAAGTCAAATAATCTCTAGCTCACTCTGCATGGACCACAGTTTAGGAAGTACTTTTACAAGGCAAAATTATTTCTTCTTTTCAGAAAACCAAAACTCTACCTCTAGAACATCCATKTAACATGCCCAGACATATCAGTTCAGCTATGAAAGAATATTTTATAAACAAGCATGGTAGATAAAACCAGGACCAACCTATACATTTAATAGGCATGTTAAAATCTCTGCTTTGTGTAAAAACTTACAAGGAGAAAGCAAGCTTCCAGAGAATAGGGGTTTGGGGGAGCAGCTGAAAACAACTAAGGCCGAATAGAAATTTCAACAATTATTCAGAAAAAGAGAAATTACTCAAATTAGTCAAAACCTCACAACAAAGTATCTGAAACCTTGTATCTTTTTCTCCAGTGCTGTGATTATATTACAGTTCCACCTGAAAAATCATTTCAGGTGTTGATATTTCACTAATGCACCACACTAACAGTATGCACCTTAGGTCTCTAGATCTTGAAGACCTTTTCCATTTCCACTCACGGTGGTTAAAGAACATGAATATTTTTTATTTTTTTTCCCTTGATTTACATGGCTGCTGGCAATCCCATGATAACAAAAGTAGTCTTTTCTTTGACATAGCTGAAACACCTATTCTAATTACTAGAAATAAAAGAAGACATATTCTATGTTATCTCAGTACTGGTAGAAAAGACGACAAGTTAAAAAGAGAAAAGGACCACTCTTTCTTTTTTATAAGAGCGAAGATCAGGTGGTAAGAAGGAATGGATAACACTGAACAGTCAAAGTATTCACCAATGATGTTACAGAATGACATCCACTCATTTGGGGGTTTACGCTTTCATTGATATAGTAAGAGTTTGGTCTGTGACTGAAACAGCAAGAAACTACCACTGTAACGTGAAAAACAGTAACTGTTTTGCAGATCTCTGGAACGGCATCTTTTCAAAGAAAAAGTTCCTTCCTAACTCTTTGAAGATTGGGTGCCAATGCTTTTATCTGTAAAAGAGAAGGAGGCCCATCTTAATTTCTCTTCTTTGTTATTTTTGCTTTGTAGACTATAAACTCTTTTGATTATAGGCCACTTATACGTGTTTATTCAGTGTTTGATACTTCAAGTCCCAATCTTGATTAGAATTTCTGAATGCTAATGTAAGAAAAAAATCAGACTTGCATTAAAAGCGTGCATAAGAAAATTCTTTTCCTGACATTCGAATCTCTTCCAGGAATCAGTTTGAGGAATGATGAGTATTTCTGACTTGCTTTTCCTAAACAGTCATTACTTCTGCACACAAAAAAAAGTTAAGGCACTATAAACATACTTCTTCCCTCTATGTTAATAAAGTTTGTTGCTTATACCCTGATCTCTAGTCAACTTGCATGGCCTAAGATGATCACATGGTGAACTTCACACCCAAGATGGGCATCTCTAAGGGACTGAAAAAATCACACAGACAAATACGCCTTGCAACTACTGTTTAGCTTTTTCATGTCTACACTAAATGCACCTACTCTGTCAACCTTTGCCTGAATGTTCTGCTGAATACATATGTGCCAATGGGCTGAAAGTTGTATCACTTAGAAAAAAAGGGAAGATGGTGAAAAAGGACATATCCTCACTTTTGAGTATTCAAGCTTACACCACAGGTATAGAGAATTTTGGTTACATAAAACAACTTAAACTAACAGGATGCTGCTTACAATCACAAAGAGAGAAGAAACCCAGCTGACAAGTTGGACTGTTTTAGAGCTCTGTCACTTTCAAGGGAACAAGAACGGACTTCTTGGAAAAGAGTTTTTCAAATCATTCAGAGGGGTCCATAATTTGACTATCATCAAGCCAATGAAAAATAACCATTGCCATTAYGCTGAACCTGCAATGTCCTCTACTCAGTTCCCCTAATCCTCCTGACACTAAATGCAGAGCAGTTAAATAGTGATAGGATAGAAATTAGAAAGACTATTCTGGCACAAGGCAAATGGAAATAATTAAATCTCCATTTTGCTGTCCCAAGTTAGTGATTCTTCATTGCGAATGGTAAAGTCAACAAAAACCCCAAACAGAAACTCCATCTTGGCCCACTGTAAGGTAAGAAAATGACAGAAAACAGAATCTGTTTCAGGTCTTACCCAAGCTCTACTATTTGTACTTGTGATATAAGTGTCATGGAATCATAAATTATAATTTTTGCTTGGGACATTAAAGTCTAGGAAAAATGTCTGAGCACCCTGGTTCCAACAAAAAGATSGAAAATGCTGAAAAGTGCTGAATCACATTTCACTTGGACAAAAGCAAATCTGTTCATTCGGCTTCACATGAGCCAAAGCTTACCTGTGTCCCTACCAGTACAAAGAGTTTCAACGCCACTTGTCAGAAGAACCCAAATAACTAGTACACAAGCTCTTAACAGTMATTTTTCTTATTTGTTTTTGGAGAACCATGCCTGAGAAATTTATTAAATAAAAAGAACAAATTGTTCTCCAAACACACCAAAGTGTCGGCAACATTTCCTACCATCTCCCTTCCCTTACAGGTCTGTCTACCCTTCTAGTTCTATCTATATCAGCCCTATTTTTGAGCAGCCAGGTAATGAAAGCACACAGCAAGACACCTTTTCACTTACAATCTACCAAAATAAAGGACTGAAGGAAGAAAAACTCTAAACAGACTTTCCCCAAATAGGCACTCTAAGCTTTTTAAGACAAGAAAAATGGACTGTTATCTCTAACTTTAATCAGCTCTTTTGCTCCTCTAGTAACTTTATACCATTCTCACCTCTCCAGTTCTGCTATCTTCTTATCCTTATCATTCTTCTCATTTTCCATTTCTTTCAAAATTTCCAGCAGACGATCCACTTCAGCTTGAGCTTTGCTAGATTCTTCCCGATACCGTGTTACCTCCCTCTCCAGCTGCTGCATACGATCRCTCAGCTCTGGGCTAGCCCTAGCCTCCAGTGTTGCCTCATGAGCCTGTAAGAAAAAGGTTCAAGAAAAAACACTTCATTCATGCATATGTATTTTACCGATACTATGACGACTGCAAAACGCTCTCTAGATATCTATTTCAAAATGGCAAGAAATAACTATACAGTGCATATGCTACTTTTAATTAAAGGGGAAATACTTTCTAGGCAAAGAAAAATTCAGAAACAAATTTAATTTTTTTAATTCAGTCTAAAAAAATTTAAGTGGTTTTTTGATCTGAAAGAGAACTGACATAAGAAAGAAGTAAAAATATGAAAAAAGTTAAATTTCTCTGAAAGGAAAGAAAAAGAAAAGTAAGTGWGAGTGGGGTATAAAAATTCCTAAAATATATTTCTAAAACAGTGATATGACTGTAGAATTAGTTATCTGAGGTATTTTTAACCTAGATAATCTAGAAAAACAAATCACAGGTTAACAGCCTTCAATAACTACATCAGTATGCAAAGTGTCAGATAGATTTGCACAGATGGTGCTGATGTACTGAAGTCCTTGCTCATTATYTGAGCCGTATAGACTAGGACTAACATGAGTATGGCTACCTACTGAAAAGGTCTTTGCCTAGTTACCTAGGAAATACTTTTTTTTAAAATCAGGCTATGAAGACAAAAAGCATCAGAAGACTGAGGATAAAATGACCCCAATGAAGAGCTTTTTTTTTTTTTAAATGGCTTGGTTTGATATAAAAATCACTAATTCATTAGTAAAATTAAGTCAACAGTTCCCAAGCATATTAGAGACAAAGAAAAGGCAGTATTTAGCCGGAGTTTAAACCAGCAGACTAAGGACTATTTTTTCATTCTCCCCCTGCCCCTCTGCTCTTGGATCTTGATCTGCCATTTGATATCGATTAAAGCTATTTCAGAATTGCTCAAATTTGCTTCAGTGAATAGCAGGTTTGGTGGAGCTATTCTGCCAACCAAGATTGCCTGCAAACTCAAGGCCTTTCTCTTCTCTGAAACAAACCTACAACAGAAAATAAGACTACCGACYTTTTCCCCCACTGTATGTAGCTGTGGAACGTTGTTTTACAAGCTGCCAATGTTCTGCTCCAAAGCACAGTAAGTCTAAATCCAACAGTATAGGACTCTGTTGCTTTTAAAGGTAATTGGACAGAACTGCAGCAGCATAAACCTCAGGATTAGAAGCTGCTGCTTCCAAAGAACCAAATAACAGCAAAAATACACTTGGCTAAATCTGTTTAGTTATGCAGTAAAATAAGACTGGAGGAAAATATCCGTTCATTGACCCCAACATTTTTGCCTTGAAGTCTCTTGTTTTTAATTAGCTCCGTTAAAGTCAAGGCCACATTCTAGTGAAATCCAGGAGAATCTCAGAGCAGAATATTCTAGGACTGAAGAAGGCCTTGATGCCTGTCTTTACTGGGATTATGACCTTGGGATGGATCTGGGTTGTCCAAATACTGGAATGCTTCATATTCCAGGGCCTTGGCCCTGCAGCAGCCTACTTGAGGATCGATGCTAAACTGTTTTGGTTTTCCTTGTTTTTTTTAAGCAGAAATTCCAGAAAGCGGGATAACCTGCACAGCATTTTATGCTAGAACCAAATGCCTGGCAATCCCCGCGTCTCCCAGGCAGGTCTCAGCAGGAATGCCCAACAACCACAGATCCTGGAAGAACACAACCCTTTCCTGAGGCAATGCGTTTAGGAAGACTTAAAAGGCTCCCCACTTCTGAGAGACTTTCAAGTCAAACCCCACTGCTCCTCTGTCACTGAGCTGTAAGTCTGAAAATCCTGCTTCTGAGCTTCTGACTGAGACCCAGCTCCAAGTGCAAGCYTTGAGAAGTCTTTTGGAGTTAGGGCTGTCTATGCTTCCAGACTCGTTACTGCCCCATAAGCACTTTGAATTATAAACCCTTGGAAAGGACTCTCTAAGGCAAGTGGAAGTCTAAATAACGTGTTGCCAAGATGATGCAGACTCCAGGAGGACATTGCAGCAATGAGACCRATAAGCGTGTCGGTTCCATGAGCAGCCGCAGGCATCAGGGAACATACTCTGCTTTAGGAGGAGAGTGTTGGTGGGTGTTCCTGAAATGCCTCACTGGGATCTCCAGCCTGCAGGAAATCTGAAATATTTGATTTCATTTCCTTTTCAACTATGCTTAAATTTCAAACAAAAACTCGATCCTTCCCTCCCAAATACTGTTTTGCAGGAACTGGGAATATTGTTTTTGGGGGGCACCTATATTCTCCTAGGAGACACTATGTATAGAGTTAAGTCTGGTTTTCACCAGAGGCAGAGCCTGAACTCTTCTGTACTGGATTTAGGTATGTTTCCAACATTTCAAATTGTTTGTTTTAACAAATACTCCTCCAGGCTCTTTAAAGTCATCCAAAATACATAATCTGATAATCAAGAAACTTCTTTAAAAAAAAACAAAGCTAGGCTCTTAGCCTGRATTACTAAACTCTCTAATTCAAAATAAGTTGTAAGACCTAATGCAATTCTACTGTCAGGTCAGTCCTGATTTATATTACTCTGTGCTAATAAAAGCATCTCCACAACAACACAAGAGACACTACTGAGAAGAGGAAATAAATTTTCTTTTTTAGAAAATTAGCCAACAAGTCAGTGTGTCTGGTTCTTATAGAACGAAAGGGCTATTTACACGACATAAATTATTAGTTAAGACACGTAACACATGTTATTTGTATATAATGCACATAAGTATGGATACTTTCACCTAACACAAAGAGAATGTTATGTGATACGGTGTAAACTGGAGACCACTTCCTGAGTTGTGAATTACTGACTGAGTGACTTTGGTCCATTCTGTGGGTTATGTACAAAATACGTGTTACATGACCATATCTAAAATCCTACTGGATTCATTTATTGTATAGGAGAGAAAACCAATGCATTTAGAGGTTTCCCACAAACTCACATCAAGATCTGGAACAGATGAAATCGGCTACCTTCCCAATGCAACATTGTGCGAAATAATTCAGCAGTATTTTTTTTTTTTAACCAAAAAGAAAGTTAAATAATGAACTCCTATATTCACAGTAAAAAAAAAAAAAAAACACATACAACTTCCACCACCCACCAAAGGTGTACAAAAATTCCAAAATAAGGCAGTAATTTCATTTTTGAAACAGAATGGATATATAAAGTGGCAAATGCACTAAGACAGTTTCTGCTGTATTAAGAGAAGTGCATTGATAGGTTCAACTTTCAGCTCTGCCTGAAACAGTATTCCTAATCTGCAACCTCTTAATATAGCTACAAACAAATACAAAAATATATAAAAGTATGATAAAAAAATTAAATAAACTGAAAAAGCAGCTTGCTTAAGGTGAAGGGAACATTGTACTTTCTCCTCTGACAAATGAGAAATAAGAAAAGGTATTGTCTACACAGGTCACTGAGTTTACCTGATTACAGGCTATTTTAAATCTCTTAACTGTTAGTACTGACCCTGTCATTAGCTTTCCATGTCTGTTCCAGTGTGGAGTCAAACAGGTGAATTTAAGCTACTTTCAAGAGCACAATCAAACTTGCATGTTTGATTCAGCATTGATCTGCATAAGAAACACAGTCACATTTTAGCTAGAAAGCAGCACCTTCTTAAGCTATGTATTTATTAGCAAAGCTCATCTGATGGTATTAATCTTTGCCAGTGTGAATTTAATTTCAAATTCTAAGTGGTTCAGGACTGAGAATAGTTTAAGCTTACTACTCAGTTTAAGCTTACTACTCTGGATATGCTCTCAAAGTTCTTAAGAGGGACTATAAACTAAGAAGTGGTTTAACAGCTTTCTGCTTTTCTGCTCTTAGCCATCATTTCCCATCTGTAATGTGGTAAGTGATGGGGTGAGTGCTTCATGTACCTAAAGAATAAAAGAAAGAGTGACTGTTCCTCAAATAAATATACTATAACTTCTATTGCTTCCACAGAAAATCAGCTGACAAAGTCAACTTCTACAACTTAAACAAAGATGACCAATGTTTCAGAGAAATAACCACTATTTACAGATGGAGAAGAGAGGAAGAYAAAACACATTAAAAAGAATTTTCTAAGTTGATATTTCTCAAGCCAAAAAACTCTTTACTAAGAGGAAAGGTAATCTTACACAGCTTAATGTGTGTCAGAGGCAGGGAAGAAAACAATAGCACAGATCTAATGTAAAAGTTCTAAAATGTAAATAAAAATTCCAAACGTTACGGCTAAGATTCCAAATCAATATTCCTAAAAGATTAACTAAATCACCCAGCAAACAATCCACAGCAAACACTTTCTACTTTTACCTGTGAATTGAGACAGTAAATTCAGTTTAACATTTCACATACAAATGTTGCCAAGAACTTTTGGCCACAAAGTAGAAGTTCCCAAGAATCTGAAATCCTATTTTAATCCACCCTCCTACCTCCAAGTGTGCCTCACAACTCCTAAAAATAGTAAATGGACATACGAATACAAAAATATGACTATTTACTGCARAAGACAAACACATATAACCATTTGCTTTATTTTTCCTAACGTGAAGGCAGCAATTCAAGTGATAAAACATGTGTGCTGCCTTCTGTAGTGTCTTTATTAGTTTCAACAGAATTAGAAATTTGAAAAACAACCAGACTTGCTCCTCCTTTAGTTCCAATGCTCTGAACATCACGTACTGTAACAGCTTTTCAAAAAGGCTGTACTAGAAGTAAAAGGCTCAGTGAAGTCTCTGATATACCATGCACCGGAAAACTTGAGTCTGTCACAAACAGTTGTTATCTTATTATTGACAAAATCTTTTAAATGGTTAGTCTCTGTTAATGTGACTGTAAGTTTTTGATACTGAATAAGCAAGTATTTGGTTGGAATCACTTAATAAAGAAGGCTGAAAGTCTAAATAAGAGGAAGATGCCTCGAGAGAACCCAGTACTGAAAAAAAAGATCTCTTCAGAAAGAYATGAGTTCCCATAGTTGTTATTAAACACTAACAATTTTCTCTCTTTGGAATTTACACCAACACAAAAAGCGTACAAAGACAGAAGGGAAATGTCCAGAYGATGGCTGTCTTTGCRAGCGTACTTCAACCCCCTTACCCACGCCTCCTCTGAACCAGGCTTTACTCACCTGACCACAAGCTACTGTATTACAGAAACAGCGCTTCATTCAATGCACAGAAGAGAATTACTGAAGTAATGAGCAGATATTCAGTATTTGTTTTTTGATATTCAGTGTATGGCTCTATGCCTTATTTACTCTAATTTACATGAATGACACTAAAAAACAATAATTCCCAATTTTCCTTCTATCATATTAATCATGGCTGTAGGCTATTTCTTGGCAAACAGTAACTAACTTCACTTCTCAACACCACCAGTGGGAAATAAGGATGCATTATTATTCCTATTGTGCAGCTGAAAAACTGAGATGCAAAAATATCCGGCCTTATTCTCTTAATGCTTTTCTACTACTAAAAAAAAATCTATCATCTAATTTCTCTAGATGATTATCATCTTCCTTATATAACTCTGGCTCATTCTTTGAGCATTTTTCACACAAAACTGAAATCTGCAAGAGTCTGGCAGACAAAAATTTAGTTATAAAATATTAGAACACCTACCTCACAATGAAAAATGAGAAAGGCCACACAACATTGCATGGGCCATTTCCTAGCTTTTGGATATTTAATTTTTCAAAATGAATGTTATCTTAACAAGGCTTCTGAGAGGGGTAGAGTAGGTAAATTTAATTTTTTTAGGTTTAAGAAAATCAAGGGGAAAAACCCTCCAACTTTCCACTGCATGAGATGATGCTGACATTGTCATGAACCATCAACAGGAATGGGACTTTAAAAGCCACCACACAGCTTCTGGTACCTTATCCTCTATGTTGAGTATGTCATACTGGGGAATAAAACACACAGTTTGTTCCCACATTTTGTATTTTCTGACTTCAAAGTAATGGGGAGTCTCAGAAATTTTGCACGCTATTAAAGATTTCGTAGAGAATACACTCTCCTAGGCACAAATTCTCCTGCCTATCTGCACCAAGTACAATCCTTTTGTACTATACCTCATTTCCCCAACCTTTATTCAACATTATTTAGCCAGGTTCAAATACCACTCCTCTTATCCAGGCAGATTCCACTAATCGACCAGTTCTCCTCATCCTTCTCCTACCACTTTTGTTCAGGTTTGGGGGCTTTTTTTGCACAGTTAGTTCTATGCAACAGCATCTGTAGTCCCGTGCCTTCCGTGCGTATGCAATCTCCTCCTCATACCATGTCTTCCCTGAGTCCCAGGTTCAGTACAATTCTCCTGGTAATCCTAGCTACCCATCCCCCCAGTAAAATCCAATCTGTTTTTCTCCTCTATGCTGGTTTTGGCTAGGATAGAGTTAATTTTCTTCATAGTAGCTAGTATGGGGCTATGGTTTGGATTTGTGCTGGAAACAGTGTTGATGACACAGGGATGTTTTAGTTCCTGCTGAGCAGTGCTTACACAGAGTCAAGGCCTTTTCTGCCTCTCACACCACCCCACCAGCGAGTGGGATGGGGGTGTACAAGAAGTTGGGAGGGGACACAGCTGGGACAGCTGACCCCAGCTGACCAAAGGGATATCCCACACCATATGATGTCATGCTCAGCACGTAAAGCTGGGGGAAGAAGAAGGAAGGGGGGATGTTCGGAGTGAAGGTGTTTGTCTTCCCAAGTAACCGTTACGTGTGATGGAGCCCTGCTTTCCTGGAGATGGCTGAACACCTGCCTGCCGATGGGAAGTAGTGAATGAATTCCTTGTTTTGCTTTGCTTGTGTGCGCGGCTTTTGCTTTACCTGTTAAACTGTCTTTATCTCAAACCACGAGTTTTCTCACTTTTACTCTTCCGATTCTCTCCCCCATCCCACTGGGGGGAGTGAGCGAGCGGCTGGGTGGGGCTTAGCTGCCATCTGGGGTTAAACCACAACATCCTCCCAATGGCTAACTTTCAGTACCAGCTTCCAATCCTAAGAGATTATTTGTCCTGATCTGTTCTGCACACCGAGATGCTGATTCTTGCTTCTGTTGTATTTGTATGAAGCAGCTGCTTGGAACCAGCATGGTATTTGGTGAATAGTCTGCTTAGCATTACTGCTGCCTGGTCAAATGACCAGACAGACCTAGAAGAGGCTGTGGCAATGGAGAGAGACAATGGGAAGGTCTTACCCCCTCTCTGGGATGGGTTATAACCAGGGCAGGTGGAATCTTTGGGATTTTTCATTGCTAAATCTCTCTACTGAGCACGTACAAATAGATGATGTACTTAACCTTTAGCCAGTTTAGATAGATTTAAACAGGGGCATCAAAAATATCTGGTATGAGGACCAAATCTTTTAATAAAAAATTACTAGTCTTAAAAAAAAGATTAAAACCAAGATATTTCTATATTTTGTTCTGGAAAACAGTGAGCTGTTATGGCTGAGAGTTTCTTTCAAAAAGGCACAAAACCAAACAAAATCTCAGACTGAATAAAACGTAAGAAACTTCAGCTAGAAGATTTAAGATGTTTTGCAAAACCATAAACAATTGATAAAAGAATCTATTTCATCGGATGCATTAAATATGTTTAGTAACAGACTGTACCAATGTGATCTACATGTTAGGAGGCTAGCAAATTATTTTAAAGAGGAGGAATGTATCAATTTATCAGAAGAGTCTTGAGTCTGCTTTTCATACCTGAACACACAAGACCTGTGTATTCTATACAATATTCTCTATCATGAAAGATTAAATAATGAAATCCTTCAAATGCCATATCCACTAACCTTATATCCTTTAAGAAAATAATGTTAGTTTTTTTCTAATCTTTGTGYACCAAATACCTTAGAATATTTATTAATGACTGTTTTTACATATAATAAGTAACTCAAAATGCAGTGTAGGAGTTTTTATGCCCTAGTTGAATATTCGTTGTTATTTCTGATATTCCTAACAAAATACTTTTCCTTATTGTACACACAACTCTTTTCCCAAATCTAGTTCCATAAATGCATTGTATTTTCTGCTCTATTAAAATAATTTCTAATAYGGGATGTCACAAAAATGGAACTATTAAAAGCACCAGGAATTCTCTGACCTTCAAATAATGATTGTCAGGACAGACAGCTACATTTACCCTGAACATTGTCAACAGTAACACAGATATCAGCCTTCTGAAAGTTTTGTAACATGATTTTTTATGTACGCAGTCACAAAAGAAATCTCTGATGAAAAACACCTTGGATTACGCAATTTGCAGTGTCAAGATATTATTATACAAACACTCCCTGAAAGGAGTGCTCTTTGACATCAAACAGAAGGCTGGTAATAGGATCCAAAATTAAAACTGACATAGTACCAGCGAGCTTAATGGTTACACAAGTTTTTAAGCAATCTTTTACTTGCCCTAACTTAATTATTATTTCTAATGCGCTGCTGTACATGTTGTTACAGAATACTTTCACGCAAGAAGCTTGATTTGCATGGAAATTCTACATTCTTACTCTGAAATGTACGGACAATGGAGATGAAAGAAAAGCTACAGGACACTTCAAGCAACTGCAGCAAAGGGAAACAAAAACATCGGCACAATATTAAGTTGTCCAAACAATAATGAAGTTAGACCAATGCAGCCAAAAAATAAAAGCATCTTAGAAGGCTTTTTGAGCATGACTGGTCAGATACCATAGCATTTTGTTTGTATCCATACCCACTACTAAAGTAATTCACCAATATGCTCTGTATTGGCCCAAACATAAAAGCATAGGTGAATACACATGCAACACAGAAAATTCAGTGTGGTTGGCAATAGCCTCTCAGTTTGCCAGGGAACTTACTGGCTTGGATGGATGGCTCAATAAAACTTCAGGGTGCTAGARGGAGAAAGAAGATAGGAAAAGATGGGGAAAATTGGGGATAGGAACAGTGTGAGAGAGAAAAAGAAAAGATGCAACAAGAAAAGAATTTAAAATAATAGCTGAAACATTAATTTACTAAGACAACAGAATCTTAATTTGTGGTTTTAGCATGTATTACTAACCAGCTTTTGAAACATGAGAAACATGAAGAGTTACCCTCGTGCAAGTTCTAAACTTGATCTTGGTTTTTCAGTTTAATAGTTTTGTCCAGTTCTCAAATACTTAACGTAGTCCTGTGCTTGGGTTTACAGATGASAGTTTTACAGGTTGAGCAGGACTTTAATTTCTAGTGCTTCACTTATATCAATTACAAGAGAGCTAAATGGTTTAGAAAACTAATTCAATAATTGACACTATCCAAATGCTGAACACAACTGCAGGGGTTTTATTTTATTATTACAAGACATCCTGATTTCCCTGCTAGCCTTTTTCTTTCTAGGTTGCTATGCTGAATACATCATTTATCGTTCCTTCTTTGAAAAAACAAATCATCAGCTGAGAACAAAAAGTAGTATTTCTATCTCACCTACCAATATTATCAGCAATATTTTCAGTTGTGGCAGGAAATCCATGTTCACAAAAATAAAAAACACCCGAGTCTGTATTAGGTTAACCAAGATAAATCTTGGGAAACATAGAATTTGGCTCAACACTTCATTCAGTCATTTTTTCCTGTCTTTTGAAAGATACTATCCTCCTGAACTCAAAGAAAGAACATCACATCAGAAAAAAAACATTCACTGAGTGAGCCTGTTGAATCTAGAGGTATTTTCCTGGCAGGGAATCACTGCTAACATTCTCTGATGAAAAGTTCCTAAAACTGCACCAAGGGGAAGTTTGTTAACATATGGTTTTGGACTCTTTCTTTTCTCTAATCTTGATCCCTTTCAAATAGGAAAATATCTATAGGGAGAAAAACTATGCACGGAAATGAAGATAGACAAAAATCTGCTCACCTTTGATGGAACAAATTCTAATATTAGTTGGACTCTCCCAGATTAGAAAAACAAAATTAAACAAAGTGTATTGGCTGGAAAAGACAAGACAGAAAAAGCTAGAAAAAGACTACCCTGAAGAAAAACAACTAGAAGAAAACTTTTTCACTATAAATCTATTACACTAAAATATAAGTTTGAAAAAAGAGTTTCCTAAGGAAGAAAAAAACAACCCACACAGCATAAAACCACTTTACAGAAAAACAGGGAGAACCCCCTGTGTGTGATTTCCCTCTAATGATTCCATCCCAGCAAAAAAGGACACTATTTAAGGCAGGACAGCAGGCCACGTAAACTCAACAGGGATTTATGGCTTGCTTTCAGCATTCAGAATCTCCCATAGTATCTCCTGCTGGCAGCAGGCTGACAACTGAGCACAGAAGCAATGACAGTAGAATAATTAGAACATTAAGCACGCAGATTTGCACAACCATAGTATCATTATTAAAAAAAAACCAACAYGAATATGAAAAACACTGCAGTTTTATTCGCTAAGAAAGGGATCAATATAAAATAGTCATTAGTAAGAAGAGAAATAGTAACAATGAGAATTGGACACCTAGTCAGACACTGGAGACTGCTTACACGGAAAGAAAAATATCAGCAACCTTCCAGCACCCCTGCACTCCACTTGGTTAACAATATTTCATTTTAGGGTAAAGTCAAATACCTTTCACAGAAAAAGTGGAAGCTTGCACTGTTCATGATTTCTCAAAGGCTCACTCTGTTTAGAGATCAGCAAGAGTTTTTTCCAAGGACTGCCCAAACCTTTTTTTATCTAATGGCTTAACAGTAGTCCAATTCAGTCTCTTCTGTCAGCTTCTTAACTTCTAAGGCTAATAGATTTAACTGAAAGTACTCAAACTGTTCAGTGGAAATAAGAGGCAAGGGAAACAAGATTGATGTTAGATACATCTCTGTTCAAACTGTAAGGGAAACAACCTAAAAGGAAAAGCTTTTTGCCATTTGCTGTTAAGAGCTACACAAGAGAGTCCTTCCTGCATGTGTCTTATGCAAACCAGCACTAAGATAATGTAATAAAACTCAACATAATAAACCTCTAATTTGCTTTTAAACTGAATGTTCTTACGTAGCCATTAGTTTTAAGGTTAATTGTGACAGTTATTTGCAATGGTTAACAATGCAGATGTGTAAAACTGAGTTTTTAGAAGCTTTAAATTGGAGCTGGATTATCTATCATAATTGTTTCAAGGATGACAAGGAACTAATCCACCTTGAAAATGTCAAACTGCCTGAATAAATATCTGCAATGCATTTAAAGAGAGAAAGCCTTTTAAAAATACATTTTTCTACTTTTCTGCAAGTGACAAAAAAAAATGGCAAATTAAAAACAGCTGGGAAAAAGGTTACTAAAAAATATCTAAACTTACTCATAAGTACAAAACATATTCAAGTGGTTGCTAATTGTATTTTCTTGAGTAACTAAGAGTAACCGTGACTTGGTTCTAGAAAGCAAAGAGGATCAGTGGTAGAAGTGGGCTCTTTCGTACAGCCCGAGGAAAGCAAATGCACGGTTAATTACATGAAAGCATACCTGGGTCCTAGAGCTTTGATTCCTTTATAAAAAGCCATGACTTATCACCAAAAAAATATTTCCCTTGAATTTGAATTTTCCCTTGAATAAGAAGAATGGAGTAGCCCAACATGACACAGTATTTAAAAAAGGAACAAGGTATTGATGATTTTGTCTCAGTAGAACTTGAGAGAGTACTTTAGGGTCTCTGTACAGGAGACAGTTATCCAAATGCCCTAGTAAGCAATAATGCCTGAAGGAGAGGAGCAGATATCTACAGTATTATGGAAGGGCTTTATACTGCACAGGGGCAATGGTAGGCTATCAATTTTCTTTGCTTGTAGAACTGAAACCATCCTGATTGAATGATTTAGGTAGCTTCTTTGGATGGGAAGATGCAAATGTATTTGTGTTTACAATACAATTAATTTATATTCATTATTTTTCTCAGAACCAAATTAATACAGTTATTTGTCCCACAGCTGTGCTGTACAGTTAATAGTGCTCTTCACATAACCCTCAGGAAAAGGATCACAGGAGAATAACTCACCCTCTTAATTATTTCCTGAAAAAAAAAAAAGAGATTAGATTATAAAAATATATGGTCTTATGAACTGGCTCAGCGTCCTTATGTAATGTTCCCGGATACCAGCGATTAAGCACAATCCTCTCTAAAAGGGAATGAGCAGAGTTAGGCCTAAAGGAATTATAACAAAGAGTTGTCATCGCAGTGCAAATTAACTGCATGTTCGTCTTTTAGCTAGCAGGCTTCACCAGATTTTGGTCGACCTCCACACCCACTTATACTACTGATATACTCACTGCTTGTAGTGAGGAAAGCGATCTCAGGGGAAGCAGTGAAAAGCAGTACATGTAAAAATGCTAAATATACAGACGCATTCCCTAATTAATTGAATTTCTGCAACTGGTTTTTCATAACCTATTTATAGTTACTGACCCCAGTCAGTACTTTTRGTTTTTTTCTTAAAGTATTGTAACAATGTTCTCTACTGCAGCTGTCTACCTACAAACTAATACTATCATCCAATTGCTGTAACAAGCTCCGGCAAATCTTAGCTATAATATATTCCTCGACTCATTATCAGTAACACACTGACAAAGGGTGAAACTGCAATTCAGGATAGAGAACTGAAAGGGTCCTTCAGGACTTCTGAAATACTCACCCACTGTATGGTACACTGAAAACAGCCTGTGAGACCAATTAAATGTGCACAAATATCTTTTCTTGCTATCTATTGTGCTTTGTTGATGCTGAGTAACAGAACGGTTTATTTTATGTAATAGAATTAAAAAGAACGGCAAACATGGGTCTAAATACATGTATATGGAGTTTCACTTACACAGAATTCTCAGGTGCATTAACACCCACTTTKCACCCACACAACAGAAATCTTAAACAGGTCCTAACTCACGACTTAAAATTTGATCTCACATTCGAGGAACTAGGACAGAGTTCCAAACTACAGCACAGTCACTCCTTCTTTTCCTGGGTAGATGTAAAGAAACAGCTAGAATTTCATAATCCAAGACTTAAATTTCTTTAAAAAATCGTGTTTCCTTTTGTCTTGTTCTAATTTTATAAGTAGAAGTGTTATCGCTGTTTCAGTTAGCGTGTTTGCTGCTTCATCACCTGCTCTTTTAAAATCAAAAAGTTAAAATAAAACCAATGTTCCTCTAAACAGTGCAGTATTTATGCTACTCACAGCTAAAATAAAGAAGGCTTGCAATGCAAACATAACCCAAAGATTCTGTTCAAATGAATTAGCTTGCTTGTAAGAGAGTATTATTCTTCTAAACAGCAAACTCCTACCAATGTATCAGCTGTGACTGGCAATGAGATTAAAACAAAAGATCACACACTTCACTGGTGATATATTCTTTTCATTTGTTTTTATGCATTCCTATGGGCCAGGCCAATCATGCATCTGAGTTTATCACATTAACACCTACAAGCATCAACAATTGATATGTGAAATGTTTAGCTGTTAATTTTTTAGCTATTACACCAGTTTAATGGTACAATTACTACTATGAACTGTACTGAAGCAGACTAAGTCTTTAATTCCTACCTGTTAAAAAAAAAAAAAAAAAATCTACAGCACTGTTATTGCATGTAAATGAAGTTCAAAATTAGCACCAGTGTCTGAAAGTTACTTTCTGATGGGCTTAGCTTGTAATATGGTTTGCATGGACACAACTTCACAGTTCTTGCTGAAAAGCAATTCACAGAATTCAAACCTAAGACCCAAAGTTTTCTGTGTAGACACTGCCAGTTTCTCTAACACTGAATGTTTACACCACATATATAAATATGAAGTAAGATTACCTTCTTCAATTGAGTTTCCATCTTCAAACATTCTTCCTTTTTCTGTTCCAATGCAATTTCCAGTGTCTTGAGTCTTGAATCTTTCTTCAGTCCTGATGAAGCTAAGGATGAAGCATGTTCCTTCAGATCCAGTAAGGATGACTAAAATAGAAGATGTAAAATAACTATCAAGTAAATACTCTTTATGTGCAATAGCTAGTTTCTTTTTTGCCTTTATTTTCTTCCTATTCCTTCACAGTATGTTCAGGATGTTCATGTCATTGACTTAAGACAGCTTGCTTTAATTCAGGTTTTCAGGATCAAAATAAAACGTTGTCTAAATTAATTTTAAAACCATTTTTAAAGATGGAAGATTCTGTAAACTGGAACTTGCGCTTCAGTGACAGTCATGTTTAAGAAAAATAGGTTTTAAATAAAATCGTATTTAAAAAYCATATGTGGTTAGCAGATTTGGCCACTGTATCTAAAACTGAGAGCATTCAAAGCTTTTCTGTATACAGCTGCTATGGGGTGAAACTGATTCATGCTACCTGTCTCCAAAAGATATCTCAACTTCTTGTTTGCCAAACCATTTTTGTGTTGTTTTTTTCCTGTCAAATGTTGACTTCCATGTAGACAAAATCTTAGCGCTTCCTGAGTGCATATGTTTTTGTATTGTTTTACTTTGATTGAGTTTTGAAAAAAGATGGTAAGTAGACTTGAATGTTATAATTCCAAGAGAAAAACAGAGAACGTTTATATTTCTCTAATATAATTAGGTTAATTTGTCTAGCCAACTGGCTCACTACCAACAACCAACTTAATTRTCAAAAAAGGACTCTTCAGAGTCAAAAGAACTAGCTGTATTGTTTGCATAAAGGAATAAACATTATCTGCATGCTTTTGGCAGCCATGGCTTTGATCAACCTCTGTCCTTTCCTCCCTATATTTAGACAGGAACAAGCTTGTTCTCTGCCTTCAGTTGTCTATAAGCATAGCTCCAGTAAATGCTATCACTGACCACCAGTCATTCAGTCCTAATATAATTAATTGCTGCAAATAAGAGGACTGCGTGCTATCCATGAAAAGGTGGTTCTGAAATATTTATGCTTTGAAAAATTCTCAAACAATATGTTTTACCAGATAAACTTGTTGAAGGATTATTACTATAAAGGAACAGTTTTCTTCATCTCAAATATAACACATACATATMCAACAAACAATCCTAACACAACAGATTCATTCTGCTGGTCAACCTCTTTCTCCGTGAGATCTCCTTGTAGAATGCTGACTTTCTCTTTCAGGTCTTTAATGTCTTTTTTGTAGTTGTCAATCTCTTCCTGTTTTTCTCGTTCATCTCTGTCACGTTGCTCCTTTAGGCGCTCAATGGTCCTTTCCTGACAAAAGAAAGCACTCTCTGAAGAAAATCCTTCTTAGTCAGTTCAACTTCTGAGACTCCTTATCACAACACTTCTTACACACTGTAGATGAGGAGGAGGAGTGTAGGATATTGCCATTTTCTTTTCTTTACTGTTGTAAAACAGATCCCTCAAGAAGGAGGAAACTGGAGAAATTTATGGATTCACTGCTACGAAATATCAGGCTTTCTGTATCTCTGAAAGTTCACAGTACTGTTATAATGCAACAGAATTTATTTGGTTCTGATAATCAAAATTAACCAAGACCAGGACATATTACATATTGCTTCCTTACTCATTTAAATCTTATTTTTCCAAAATGTACAGTTAAGCCCCCTTCAGAGAGGAAGGGGTGTAGTGCATATATGACACCAGGATCTATGTGCAGTAAGAAAAGGGAACAAAACAACTTTTCTGTACACCAGATATTAATGGTGCTTTGGTTATCTTGGAAGCTGAAGGGATGCAAGTGAATTCCCCAGCCTCAGGGAAAGCTTTACCATAACTTTACATTTATAGAATCTGACAGACTAAAGGAGCTGCAACCCTGGTTCTCCAGGAATCCAGAAAAAATACACCGTAATTCCAAAAAGTTGTCCCACCAAAACAGAATAGACAAGGCTGTCCCCTCGGTCTGCTATCGCCTGTGAATTGGGCAAGCATAAAAAAAATACAACAAGAACAATAAAGCTGCAAATAAAGTGAGACTGAAATACAGCCACATCAGGATAAGTATTCATTTTAATTCAATATTGGGAACTAAAACTCAATTTCATGCAGCAAAACTTTAAAAATAAGTTTCTGATTAAAATATCTGAGCAGAGAAGATAAAATGAAATAAGATATTAGCCAGACTTTAAAAAAAAAAAAAAAAAAAGGAAAAAAGCAGAAGAATCCGCAGCTGAAATGTCAGGCATCCCACAATTGTACCGAAGATGCACCACGTAAAGAGAGGACAAGGTGAGAACGCCGATTTCCTTCGCACAAAACGAAGGTGAGTAGCGAATGACCAGAGCGACAGCTCGGGGCTCAGCCCTCCCCCCGGCCCTCCTCAGGGCGGGGCAGCGGTTCCCAGGGCTGGTGCTACGGGCGCGCGGCCCGGCCCGGCCCGGCCCCGCTCCGCGTTATCCCGCAGCGCCCTCTAGCGAGGGTCCCGTCCCGGCGGCAGCCGCCGGAGACAAAGGATGGCTCCGCGGCACTGCACTGGCCAGATGGCCAACCCACAGGGTCCAGGACACGGAAAAGCCGACTTCAGAGAGGTTATTCGTGGAAGGACCTTTCGAAGGAAGGGACTCAGGGTTTCCATACTCACTTTTTCTGCAAGTGCTTCTTCCAGCGTGGTCAAGGCGGTGTCAGTATTTGTGGTGTCAGCCTGCAAGGATTTCACTCGGTCCTTTAAGCTGCTCATTTGCTTCTCCTTGTCTCTTAACTGCTCTTGAAGATTTTCAATCTTAAAGAAGAGGAGTAAATTTTAAACAACAGCAAGCAAAACCAACCAAAATCATCTTAGGAGTATATTAAACTCTTAAAAATATTCTTAAAGCAAAGGAAGTARGCAAGGGCCTAGTTCCTATAATCCTACATCAAAACATCAAGCAATATAACCAAAACCATCAAATATTAACAAGCAATCAGTAACCTTTCCAATAATCAGGAAAGAATTCAGAGCAAGAAAGTCTAAACAATATTTACAAGAACAACGTAAAGAAAGTGTATCATTCCTAATTTCCAAGGATGTTGGGCACTGTGTGACTGAGGGATGATCAATGTATTAGCAATATGAAAGGAAAAAAGATGAGAAAAACATTACTGCATATGTAAACCAAAAAAGACACTTGATAATTAAGAAATTGTAAAGAAGTGTTATTTTAAGTATTTCCTTTGGTACTGTCATATTCTTTACTGTACTGGCATGTTGCTTTTTCACCTTACCTGGTGAAAAAGCGCCATTCCCTGGGTAGAAAATGTATCAGCCTTGTTTTCTGCACATGTAGAATTCAATCAATTTATCAGTTCTGAATATATCTTCTGACAGACTGAGAAGACCTGATGCTAAACCCATTTTATGCATGCATACACATCACAAGAAACAGACGCATAGACGTTATGATAACCTGTCGAAAACAGATTTATCGGCAAAGGATTAAACTGGTACAGATTTCTCAGTTACTTCCTTTTTGTTGTTGTTGCTGACAAGTTCTTGCATCAGCAAACATACATCATAAACWGGTGAATGACATAGCACGTAAGGTACCCATCTCCAAAACACTTGTAGCAAGATATTCTTTTAAAGGCATTTGTAAGAAACAATGTAACAAGACAACCCCAAAGGCTATCCAGTCCAGTATTTAGTAAACTTTTTGAAAGCATTACTAGCCTTTTTGCTTCACCTGTTGAACAGCAGTTAGCAGCTCCTCGATTAGTGGAAATACAGCAACTATCCCCAGGTTTTACTCTTCAACCCTGGAAGAACTGAGCTGCTGTGATTAAAGAGCAAATGGCTATTTAGACACATCCACTACTACTTTGCTATCTCTGTTAAAATTACGTCTGGACCATAGTTTTAGAAAATGGTCTACATCAGTAACAATAAACGTGAAAGATTTTGCAGGAAGCTGCACACCTAGTCACAAAAAAATCACTGATGTGATACAAGTGGGAACTAGGAGGAAGAAGGACCTAACTGAGGGAAACCCTTGCTAATGTTCCTCTGTAGCCCATGGCCACTGAAGGAGTCTCCTGATACAAGATTCTCCATACCAGTTTTATTTCTCTCATGCAAGCACATGTAAACTTACGATCCAGCCTTGTACACAATCTATATATTACTGATAACAGAAGAACTGTGTAAAGCGTTTTTTGTTTGTTTGTTTGTTTGTTTGTTTTTTAAGGAATGGACTGAAATTGGTTTTAATTTATCTTCATCATTAATTTCTCTTCGGAAAAAAAATATTAGGCCTCCAAGTTATGCTTAAAATTTAAATCTGAGCACAACACAAAGGACACTACAAAACAAATTTTAAAGAGCACCAAAAAAGCATAACCAGTGACATCTCATGTGAGTCAGAAATAACTGTAAGAATTGAAAATTCCTTCTTTATACACCCATATCTACTATTTAATGCCTTATTAGCATACATTTGTAGCCCATGGAGCTTCAGAAAGAACTCTACTAGTTGTGACTGAAAAGTTCTCCTGGCACCCACACGTACAGCTACCGAGGAGGTAACATCCCCAGAAGTAGCCTACATGGCTGCTTTTGACCCCATGAGCTTTCAGTGTCGTCAGCTGTCTAGACAGGCTGGCTGTTTAGACAGCCAACCATGAAAATATACTACAAAGAAGGCTGAGCTATTCTTAGACTCGTGTTTACTTCTGGAAGCGAACACTCTTGCAAAGGCTCCAACTGGCTGAAGAGGGGATAGTGCGGGGTGACTTTCTGCTGTGAGCAAACCGCACACAAGAGACAGCTAAATAATTAATCTCCAGCATATATTAATGTGCCTGCCAAGGCAGCACAAGCATTTGCACAAGCCCAGCATGCATCTTCAAGTTTCACTGTTTCCTGTGATCAGAGTAAGCTGACAGCTGCACAACTGATCACTGGTGCATCTTCCCATTGCAACTACACCCTCCTGTATACCAAAAAATAAAAATAAAAAATATAAATATAATGTGTAGAAAGTGTGAACCTGTCTATTCTTTCAGTCTACACGCATACTTCTCAGTTTGGAGTAACGAATGATGTTTTTTGTTATCATCCAGGGAACAGCAAGTACACTGAAATGTTCTAAGTCACACTAATAGCTAGGCACTACCTAAAAAACCCACTCCACCTACAACTGTGCCTTTTGCAGGGTCAGATAACTGACGGTCCCCAACGGGGACATGCCCTTAAAACTACAGAAAGCTAGAACTGGATCAATTGATGCATCCAAATTGAAACACTTGTATAATAATAGATGCAAGATTTCCTCTAAAAAATCACAAACAATAATAAAATAATTGCCTTTATTCCATTTTTCTCCCAAACCTGCACTACTGTAACACATAATAGCTAAACTATAGGTTCTCCAAAACGATATAATCTGAAGAAAAGAGCAAATAGTCTACACTTTGCCCATATAGTTAATTAATGAAGAATTTTGCTATTATSTCCTTACAAGTAGTTTGAGAATCGTTTTCAAAAAGAATACATAATATATGTCATATTTGTTTTCCCATCCTTTTTTCCTACCCACCCCCCCAAAAAAAAGTAATTCTGAACAAATTCTTAAATAACRGATAGAAATAAAACAGATAACCAAAAGAGGGCCTTTCTTTTCTCCCCAACAAAAGATGAAATAAATCACAATGGAATCTACAAGCCCTCYGGAAAACATAAAGGGACAAGGATTGAACCAGCACTGTTTAGTCTTCAAATATTTGGAAGATGATAAATTTCCTCTGAAATGTTCTACAAACCTAAGGAATATATATTACTGTACAAAGTTTCTAAAAAGGAAAAATAAAAAAATTATACTGTTATTAGATTTTTAACAATCTTTATTCTTGCCATACATACTTATTTAGCAAGGTAAAGGGCAATCTGTGGATAAATTAGCAACACTAAGCTTATTGCAAAGGTACACATACATACTACTGGAATCATCTGTTCAGCATACCAATTTTCTCATCAATAAYGATTTACTGAAATCTTTTTTTCCAACATTACCAGTTGTCAGGCACTATCATGTTTCAACCTGGGTGATTTATTCCTAGTTGTGTGGAACTAATTATTTTGCCTTCCAGCCCTGAAGCACAGGAGCAGAGGCAAGAGAGGTTTCCTCTGGCATTCTGTTCCAAAGGCAAGGAAGCATTCCACTTTTTGCAAACACAAATCTCACTGAAAACCCCAAGCAAATGCAAATTAAAAACAGCCCAAGGATTTAAACGAGATGCATCTAGTTTAATACCCATCAAARCCACTAGATTCCTAAATTCCTCTAGTTAGAGGTTACTAGTAGATCTTTCGTATCACGCTTCAACCAAGAAATMCTCCTGTAGAACCATCGTCAGCTCTAGGGTATGTGTAAATTGAACACTTGGAAAACAATTTCTATTATACCAGTGACTTCTGAATTAGAATAAATGAAGTGGGTTTGTGAAATGGTCATTCAATCTCTCTTTTTGCCYCCATCCTGTTACTGGAAAAGAATCTTTTTCCTCCTTCAAAATATTTGGTTTTAATCAAAGATTGACACATAGCAATGATAAGTTTTTCGTCACCGGGGTTGTAACAGAATTAAGTGCATTTATGTTTCATTTACGTTTCATTTCCCACTTTCAGTTTTCTTCTTGCTATTCTGTTTAACTTGTAAAAGGACTAAAGTGGTGAAAGAAAAAAATTCTAAGTAGTAAAAGCCCTTTCATTCTGAGACAGTAAGAAAAAAGTGGAACAATCCTTTCAGAAATATGAAGATCCAATAATGTTTGGAAATATTTAAAAAATGCAAAATTTCTTATTTTAAATTCAAAATCTTTTTCAACTTGAGAAAGTTCATTGCATATTCCACTGCTTGTGTGTATCTCTGATATGTACTAACCAGCTGTATTACTTACCTGCAGACAAATGTTTAACTGTAGTTTTTTCTATAAACAGGTGAAAATGTCTTTGCTTATAGTCTGCACCTGACTTCCTCAGTGCAGTTCTGCAAAGAGATTGTTTTGATCAGTAACATGATATCTTCCTCATAATATACAGAAGTATATTATTAACAGGGTACTGTTAAGCCTCCCACTTTTTTGATCCTAGCTTTCATCTGGTGAAAGCAGTACTGTAAAAAGGATCTAAGTAATCASGTGGGTTGAAAGGTTTTCTGTTCTATTCCTACAGCACAGCCATCCAAATAAACAAAAACTTCATATGAGCTGTGAGCTTTCCAAACAGTTCTTCCTTGGTTTTGTAAAGGAATTATTGGTCACGTCAGCTCCAGGGTCAATGACTACAAGGAGATGATGGCTTCTCGCCGATCACAGGCAGAGGTATTTTGTCCCTGTCAGGAATATTAACATGAGGACAAAAAAGCTATTGTGGAAGAGAGACTGGGCAAGTAAGCAGGTGTGTGATGACAGAACAGCTACAGTTCTGTCTAGTTGGAGACATGCTGCTCCCTCCAATGTAAGACTACTAATATCACAATAAAAATTTGATAGCCTGCAGTCATACTTGATTTTGCTACAATCCCACAGTACTTGAGAAGCTGAGAAAGGCGGGCTTGCATTAAAATCACATGACAACATAACAGTTATAATAGACACGATCACATCTTGTACCTGACATAATAAAAAAATTGTTGCTTTGGAAGAAGGGTTAAGATGTTTACTCTAGAAAATTGAGATGGATCTGAATTCAAGAAATTTTGTTCCTAAAATGTATTAATGAGAGGTCACCTTAAGTCCTGAGGGACTGTTCAAGAAAGCTATACTACTGGATTTGTAAATATTACTGTGTTTCTGAAAGTTGTATTTTGGAGACCATAATGAAAGCCTATAAGCAGATATTACCGGTCAGTTTTATATTAACCTCCAGTTTTATAAATGTCACACTTAAAACCTCATCATTATAACTGTCTCTTTATTGCAGATCTTGCAAAAGTACCACTGCAGCAGTCCTGCATGAATTGCAAAAATCTACATTTAGTTTAGCATTAACAAATTCCTGGGAGGGGAGGAATATAGCTCACCACTGCATAGATGGAAGCAATATTTAATCTTTTGTATGTGTGTTGGCTCCATTTGAACCTCCAATATCAGGTGTTGCTTTTAAAGTCCCCAGTGAAATAAGGTCTGTCACATGAGTGAATATCATATTACTGTATTGAATCAATCAGACTGAGAGTAATGTTCTTGCTATTAATTTTAAAGGTTAAATTCCCAAGACTAGTAACAACGTGCTGAAGCTGAATGAATGCTGAAGCTTCAGGCATACCATGTCTTGTTGCAAGGAAGGGTGAGATTTTTGAGTTGTTTTGAAGTTCAGGATAGATCAAAACAATTTCCCTTTTTTCAGTAACATTTTGGCAACCAGAAGTCAAGAGTTCCTTCCAAAGTTCAGCTGCGTTCAGTATGCTCTTTTTCCTTTACGATTCAAGCAATTGATATAAATATGGTTAAACTGTTGTCAAATTAGATTCAGAGATTCTTGTTCTTGAATCATCATACTAAAAATCATCTTYAAGCAGTTTGCATATCAGTTAATTTAGTAAAGTTTGTTAAGCATAAAGTAAATTCAAGACACTATGAAATGCATAATACCAGTGGTGGTCTCTCTACCTCTTATTAAAGAACTTGAAATTCTGGAGTCCCAGTTAACACTTCAGTGTAGAGATGGTGAACTATTCAGTTAAGCGGTAAACATTTGTTCAATTTACATTAATTTTGCTACCCAATGAAGACAGGATTAATTTTTATTTTGCCTCCCAAGAAAGTTTTCTTCTTTTTCCTGCTCCTCTACTTCAATGCTTATCTGGAACATTACTGTCTTTGCGATAACACATTGGAATATCATTGTGCACTTTGGAAATGCCCTGATGTTGCTGAACCTAACATAGTGGAATTCTGTAACACCTTGAACTGGTATGGACAATCTTGTACCAGGAGACTCCTTCAGTGGCCATGGGCTACAGAGGAACATACAGTTGACTTAAGAAAGAGAATCAGGCTAGAGGGTGTAGGGAGAACATGGAGAAGGACAGGACAAAGAGAATTTGAGATGGGGAAACTCCAGCATAGTGGTATATCTTACACATACTTATCTACTGCTACTCAGGTCCAGTTAAAATTCAGAATAGCTCCCACAAAAAAAAAAAAAAAAAGTTGCTTGCTTTTGCAGAAGATAAAATCTTTTTGTCATTTTTACTCTCATGATCTCAAATCTGCAAAACGTCCTCTGAAATTAGCATGAAGTTCTACAGTGTTTAGTTTTACACATAAAGCATTTTGTTGCTATGCAGCTTAGAAAGCACAAAGAATTTATTTTTGTGATYTCTACTTAAAACCTTAATTATCAAAGAAACGTATGGACCACAAACAGGCACATTGCTACTGCTTTAAAAGGAAGAAACTTGCACACTGCAAAATCAAAGCTTWAAAAAAAAATATCTAGGAATTGCAGGACACCTAATGCAATTAATGCTTTATTCTTGGCCTAACTTCACAGACACAMTTACGCAATAAGGTTGACTTGAGAAAAGAATAGTATGCAGGAAGAAGTGCTGCTACAAGAAAAATTGACTTAACTTGTATAGACAGTTCATTATTTTGAACTTTTGGTGAAGGAGCAACAAACAATTGACACTGATCCAAAAGACTATTCTGTTTCCGGTGCTTTTTCGTACAAAGGTGCTTTGCAAGTAGATTTATATCAGCCAGAAAAATAGTTCAGCTATGTTTACTTAAATAATCTCTAAGGACATTTCCATCCCTTTGTTTCCTTTTGTCCTCCTTTCCTTTGCATACCTAATCATCCTCTGGTACCACCAGCTTGCTGACAGATCACTGCAAAGTAAAACTAACAAGAACAGTCACAATAAACTGAATTATACTATCTTCAAAATAGCAAAAAATTTTTTTCTGTGCTGTCATGTTCCCTAAAACAAACAGTATTTAAACCAGATGTTTCAAATCATATTCTCAGAATATTACTATCATGTTTGCAATCTTTCTGTCCTGCTAGTAAATAGCTTGAATTTCCTTCAAACCTTCTAACACAATCCTATCGCTAAAGTTTGCTATTTCTGAAAACTGATCCTGAGAGGCATTTTCCTTACAAGCTTCTAAGGAGACTCCAGCATAATTCAAGCTGGGGGGACAGGGGGGGACGGGGGGGGGGGGCGGAGAGAGGAAAAAAAAAGAAATTAGGAACCCAAGTCTGAAGATTGACCTTTGAATTGGTAARTGATCTGAAATTCACATTTTCAAGGGAGCCAATGTATATGTTCTTAAGTATTGTCTCAGTTCCAAAGCATTTGCCTAGAAAAAATTACGAATTAGCAATGACTCACATCCTTAGACAGCTGTAAACCAGTTACATTTAGTTAAGAAATTGCTTCATTTTGAGGACGTTCAATAATATCAATAGCCTAACAGAGTCAAAAGCAGTCTTTGAATTGTAAAATCCTACCATGGACACTGGCCAATACAAGAGAGGGTGCTGAAGTGAGGGGTGCAGGGAGAGGCACTCTTTTCAACCCGCTGATATTGGTTATATCTCAAAGCATACAGGTTTTAATATGAATGGACAATACTTYATGTAAAATGCAAATTAAATAACAAAAGTATCAAAACTATTCATAAGAGATTTGTTTCGGCAATATGTGAGCCACCTGGTTAAGTACATATGGTTAATTACATAATCCATAAAAAAATCTCTGTCACTGGTTTATCTTAAAGCTTCACTGGGTGACCCCTTGTTTTTGCTGGTATTCATCAGCTAAGTGAATGTATCCATTATCCACCACCAACAAGATTTCAACCTGGGTTGTTTGTTAAGACAATTTGTTGGTTCCAATTTGAGTGCAATACATTCATTCACCCAAGTAATTCAAAACAGAACATTGCTATCATAAACAGCAAAACAAATTCATTTAGACTCTGCTTCTCCTCTTCAATGAAACACTAGGTTTATATATCAYTCATTTATTTCATGTATGTTAAAATGTCACTTATACTGAGAACCATAATTGAAATAATCTGGTAATTTATTTCACAATCTAATTATGGATAACATCCATTTTGTTGAAATCCTGGCCTAATCATGCAGAACATCATCATGCTAATTCTCTTTTCAGCTGTGTCCTGACACTATGAAGCAATCTCTGTGACTACGCTTTCTAAAGTTTTACTCCTAAGACTTACCAAATACAAATGGATTAAAAAAAACAAGTATTTTGGGGACATTTGCTCATTCCTGTTCCAAGTCCCAGAAAAGACTCTGACAATAAATGTGCACAGATTTGAGTTAGGGAAGTTCATTACAGAAAAAAATACAAATACTACAATTTGGAGTATTTTCGTATTGATAGCTCCCAAATGTTCAAAATAAGGAAAACCGAAACTACTTCATTTTGGAAGGCTGAAAAAACAAGGGAAAAAATTGGAACCAGTAAATGTTAACTTAGATCTGATATTCTATTTTGTAAGAAGCAGAATAAAACTAAGAAGTTGTGACATTGCTTTTAGAATAGCTCAAGCTTCACAAGGTTATATAACATTTAAAAAGTGTCAAGTGAAAAACTTACTATATTACRACTTAAACTTCTTTACTTGGATAAATCAAATACAATGTGTCATTGATTATTATTGTGAAAAACACTCTTCGTTCTATGACAACTTGATTTCATATACTCAGGAATACTGATGTTATTTTCCTGACTTGTTTTAGATTTTGATTCTACACAGAGTAAGGATACCACAACTAATGACACATCCCTGCTTAGATRCATACATAGTACAGTGCTACATATCACAGTCTCATTACAGAAAAAAGGGTGACGAGAAAAGACATGAAGAAAGGACAAGCTTAACTCATCACATCACTGTGATACCCAAGAATGGAAATCAGGGAGCAGAAAAGACCAAACATTGAGGCAGACCAATGGACAGGATGGGAACATGGGATTTAACGTTGACTATAAAGGAAATCCTCACAGCAAACTAAACTCCATTTACATCACCATTTAGGATCACTCAAGCAGAAGGCTGTACAACTTGAACAAAGATTTTAAATGAGATTTGGATTCAGATACTTTGTCCAAATCACYGGTTTATTAAAATGATCAAAGAAATACTGTAAGGTGAAACTGCCCTAAACCAGAGGGGAGAGCTCTGGAAAGGAGGGATGCTTCTAATCCCAGTGTAAAACATGCTCAGTCAACTGTGATTGTCCCGTTTCATTCTCCTAGAAAGGATATTGAGTGATGAATAGGAAGGGATTAGGAAGTCATACTGTAAATACTAAACACAAGAGTGAGAGTGTGTATATGTGTGYATTCTTCAGTATTTAGCTATCACTGCTCTTACAGAATTATTTCAGAACACACAGTGATAGGTGACAAAAYATCAAACTCTCAAACAAAATTCTTTTGTGGCCTGTGCTCAAAAAAATTTAAAAAGAATTTAAGAACCCAATATATTAAATTAGTACCATCATTTGATTATATTCTTTCCCATTTTATACCACAGACTGCTTTAGGCAAATCAATGCTCCAATCTACTGAAAATAAAGGCTGGAAGGGACGGAGAGTGGTTCTCTTCATCCAGAAGTTCTGTGTTTAAAACCATCCTCCACCCATCTTTGCCAGAAGGTATGTAAGCCCTTCATCATACAGAGGAGCATCCTAATTATCAATTATCTGGGACAAGGTGATATTAGTTTCTCCTGGAGAAGCTACTCCATACTGACCAGTTTTCTTATCCTTTGGATAAGTGAAATCACAGGCCTGAAAGCTATTCATATACTTGTGCATTATGACAGTCCTAATGACTGTRTAAACAACGTGCTGAGACCCACCTTAGAAGACTGTCTAGCCTAGTRGATTCAAAATATCCTCTTGATTCTAGGGAATTATTGATTTAAACTGAAAAATTACACCTTCCTTGTTCTAGTGAAGAACCCTAAGTTGGCTAATGCAATCAGTAATGTCTGTTCCAGACACAGCTCAGACAATCCCCCCAGGAGCAGAAAACGCCTGGATGCCTGCTGACCAAAGCACTGGAAATTGTGAAGTCCTGCAACCCAGAGAGCAATGAAAAGCCGTGTGAGGAAGACTGATGTAAGCAACCTCAGAAATGGTATACGCCCTTGCTTTTTCTGCCTCTTCAATCACAGGGAACTTTGTATCTGTCTAGAACGACAGTGAATACACCAACAAAGCTTATTAGCTTTATCTTGCCAGAAAAACTACACATTTAATTTATAATGAAGCCAAGAGGCCCCACAGTTGGCTGTTTTCCCAGACCTCTTCAAGAAACCAGAATTTGTCAGTCCCACTACCTATGAGTAACGTTCTGTCTTGCCAATCAAGAGGTTATCTCAAGGCACAAGAAGGACATAACATTAAAATGACTGTTCCTCTTTCAGGGGTACTAAAAAATAGATTCCTTCCGTATATGACAGATTTGCTGAATTGTGGTTTCAGTTTTTTGGAATGCTGGAGCACAGATAATATCAGAAACTCCAGTGTACTTTTCTTGTAACTTTGCTATTGCTATCAATCTTATGTGACACTATTACAGCAATGTGTACCAGTTTAAAACCCTACATTAGCCAGCTACAACAGCTGAACTACAGAACTAACATCATTAACCTAACAGTCCTGTTTTCCTTCTTCGTTTGAAAATACTTATCTAAAAGGAGGAGTAGATATTCGTTACTTCAGGGGGAAAAAAAATCATAAAGTACTTTAGTTACTAAAGGCAACAGGCAAGATTCTTTAATAACATCGATATAAATTGAGAGAATGTTCCTTATGTTACTAGATCTCAAAATAAGAAATTGGCTTGCTATCTTTCATGCACATCAGAACATTTGATTTTTTAAAATAGTATTATCACACATCTGGGAATATAGGTACATATGCTACATATGCTCCAGATGTTTTTATTTTTCTTGTGGTATCACAAAATGCTCCAAGCAAAAGAGGGGGTTATATAAAAATAAAGCAGCACATTCTCCATTTACAAATTCCAATTTATAATATAGCCAGGCATAAAAATGCATTTAGAATCTAGTAGGTTCCTCTAACATAGCTGCTGCATTGGTAGCTGTAATTGTGCACTAAAAATCACTGTAATAGCATAAAATTYGTTTTGTGTAAAATCAATTTTTCAAATTTAACTTATGCCTCCTCCACTAGTTTAGATGTCCCACATAATTTACTAAACAATCTTCAAGTGCATGTTAGGCACCTACGAGTAAATTCATTCACAGGTTTCACTGCTCTGAAGGTTAATAAAGTGATTCTTATGCAACCCTATTCAAAAGTTGTCTGGACATGGTCCTAGGCAACCAGCTCTGGGCAGCCCTGCTTGAGCAGGGTGGTTGGACAAGATGACCTCCAGAAGTCTCTTCCAACCTCAACCATTCCATGATTCTGTGAAAACAATTTGCCATAAAACTATAAATGCTTTGAACAAAGACCCATAGGAATAGAAAATCTCATGCTTCTTCTGTTGATGTTCAATGCAAAAACATCTTACCGTGTTCTTCAGCAGTAGAAGTTCGTGCCTTGGAAAACTGAGCACTAAGTCTCCCACTTCTGGTTTAATGACATAAAGCAATTCAAACTCTTCACAATAGTGCCAAGAATGCTCAGGAGGCAATTTATTGTTTTCAGTAACTAAGCATGAAGTATCCAACAGACAAAAGGGAATTTCACCAATTAATACAAGTGATTATGTACTGTTTATTATAACCTAAACAAGATACCTATTACTATAGGCTATGAACTCACTCGTGAGGGCTATAACAACACCCAACATAGAGCCGTGAAATGCACGCTCYTTTGGAAACCAAAAGCACTTACAGTGACAATGCTGGAGTGCACTTCAAGCTACAAGGCRTATGCCATGACTGATCTGGATTAGGCAAGATGATCAAAAGTATTTTCCTTGGGTCAGTCCCTGGAGAACACACTGTCACTTTGACCAGCACTTGTAACCTATGGACTAAGTGCCATTGAAAATACTGTCTGAAGCTAAGCTTGTGGAGCTTTTAGGACCCATATTCCAAATCAGAAAAATGTATGTTATTATATGGCTCAGAAAGAATCAAAAAAGATCAAATCTCATGACCTAAAGCCTCTCCTGAGAGGGAAGTGATCTTGCTGACACCAAACCTGAAGTTGCTGCAATAAACTCTAAGATCTGTATGGTAACCGGTCACCTTTAAAACCAAACTAGCAAAGAGCTGAAAAATGGTATGAAGACACTGACGTATTCCCCTGCCCTAATAATGTCTTATTAGTTGTACATTCATAGAAGAAAAAAAAAMCACACCATGCCATCTGAGCTGGGTGTCTAAATTGCTCTAAAATTGCTCTAAAAAGTCTCAATGGATTCTCAGAGAAGTGGGAAGTCAAATGGAAGACTAAGGATCCTATTTTCAGAGTGGTCATGGCTCACTGTAAAATGAAAATAAATTCTGTGTTGCGCCCTCATTTCCCATGTGGAAATTAAACAACTGATTTCCTTCCTAACTGGTGGAAATTAAAAAATCTCACAGGATAATTATGCTGAATTTGAACTCACATAATGAAGCCTCTCCAGTCTTCCTTGGCACTTTCATTGCTATCACAAGATTATATCTAGTGGTATTTTGATAAAGATGAAGGATTAAAAGCTTGTCTAATTTTTCCTGTTCTTACTCTAACTGAAGATAATACTTCGATCTAAAAATCCCATCCTACACACTAAAGCAATTCTGAGAGGATATTCCTGAAAAGAGAAGGGACTCTAGCATCTTGGAGACACAGGGTAACAAATTAGAACAGCTTCTGGAAATTTCTAAAAGCCATAAATTTCAACTTTGTTACGTTCGGTGGTAGTCAGTAAGCCTGTAACAGAAAGGCTTGAATGAAAGAAAAAGCAGCAGCAGCAAAGGTCTGATATCCCTTCAGGGACACGGAGGGACTAGTCCCCCATGACCCTCCAGAACACAGCTTTGAGGTCACATCTGTCAGTTTTAATAAAGAAGCTGGCACAAGCCTGTGGGGACTTTAGTTCTTTTTTGTCATGGYTGAAATCTCTGAACTGGGTTTGGAACCAGTTCAGTGGCATGCCTTGAGACCTGGAGTAAAAGGAGCAGAAGTATGGCTTTTTCTGACAGAGAGAGGTATTTACAGAAATACTCTTGTACTTGCACTGCTTGTTAAGCCAGAGAGTTCCTGAAGAAAAGTAGCTATTTCATCAGTCCTAGCTGAGCAGAAAGCCCAGCATATCTTCCTTCTAATTCCCTGCTGGGCTGATGAGCCRACCAATATGATCCTGCAGCACTGTATGGTGCTCCTCCTTCCATGTTCATGATTCAAGCACGTAAAAAGCACTGAATAAGCTTCACCACAGGTATATTACAGAGGCAAAAATTTAACCAGTCTTAAATAAGAGGGCATATGCTCACCAACTTTGTAAATGTACATGCGAACCATCTTTGTTGAGACAGTCTTACTTTGTTCTTTTCTGTATAGTTTGCACAACCAGAGACTCAGACACAYGCTGCAAGTTGGAACAGGCCATTGCCTACAGTGTTAATACTATAGGATCTTTAAGTACTGAATGTCATTGTAGAGAGTCTCAAAGGGATTTCTAAGTGTCCATCCTGCATTTTATTAATTCTTAGAAAACCATATATTCATTCATCTGGCAGGAAAGTTCAAGGTCACACCAGGGAAGATGAAACTACCATAAACTGAATTAAATGTTTGAAAATGCAGTTCCTTTCCTGTGCTCTCTCGTCTCTTCAGGGTTGGAGCAGAAGAGCTGTCTGAGGAGGTGAATCTACTTCACAGATGAGGGAATGGAAAGAAAATAATCTTTAAAGTACAAACACTGAACTTGAAAAGTTATGAATACCAAACCAATATTGCTGTTGTGGTAACTATGATCACTACTGATTTTAAACAATTGAGTTATAAATTCCATTTGCAGTCCCTCCATCCTGCCACACAGAATTTCTTATCATTAAGCATAAGATACTTATTTTGATTTCTAAGCCTTTTGAAAAGCAGAGGCCATTTATTTCCTCTGAAGAAAAGCAACGCTTCTTATCCAGAAGAGCAGGAAAATTGTATTTAGAATCTTCCCAAATACTAGCTAAACAAGTAGCATCAGCACAGCCACAACAAACAAACAAACAAACAAAATCTGTGTTCTTCCTTTACTTTATCACAGGTCAGTTATCATATAGTGCATGGGGAGCTGCCAAAAAACATTGCCATGTTCAGACACTAAAACTTGCATTTTATTTGCCTACAGCTGCATTGCACAATGAAGGGAGTGTTAACGTACCCTCCCCAAGACAAAACATGACCTCCCCCCAAAGCAAGGGGTGATTGATTCACTGCTTTTTTTTTTTCTTTCAGAGTAACTGTTACTTATCTTTTGTCCCAAATGCTATTTCTCTAAAATGCTTTGATTACAAAGTATTGATTTTTTTTTTTTCCTCTTCCTTTTCAGCATGGTCTAGCAGCGCAGATAGACAGATGTGGCAAAGAGAACAATGAAGCACAATTTCATGTTTTTCAGGTTCAGATTTCAAATTTCTCCATCATGGTCCCTATTTTATATTCTGACATTCTCCCCTTGCCTGGAGTTCCGACAACTCAAAATGAGATTTTATGCAAGATTTACTTTCAATGAAATGAGAAAAAAAAATCCTGAAGCTCTATAAAACTAAGTTTTTGCATCAAATTTTCAGACACAAAGCTAAAACTCATTTCTGTAGTCTCCAAATTTCTAGCATTTGCCTTATTTCTGTTGTCTCAAATAAAGGTGCTGTCAAGCAGCATCATTATAGGAGCTTAGAACTGGAAAGATTCCAGCATTTAAAATGTGAAGCATGTGGTTTCCTCAGCAACCTGGAACATGTATTTTGGTGCCTACTGGATATCAGTAGTGATGCCAATTGTCATGTTAATTTTTCAGATCTTTGTTGCTCATAATCTTCTTCTGTGTCTTTTATTTGATCTCTAATCAGCCAGTAAATTTTCATTACTTTCTTCATCTGGATTTTAGAATGACCAGAAGGTGTACTTTCATCACCTTTAATCAACACAACAATGATATTAATAGTTCATAAAACAAACTATGCAGTGGCCTGTGTCAATGAATCCAAACAGAGACCCAATAGTAAAGGGTGATTTTAAATCATTTTTGTTGCAACAGCAGAAATTGCAGAAATGTAGTATAGCACAGTTCTGGGCACCACACCAAACAATTTCTTGTCAGTGTCATCAGAATAGGTGATTACACATCTAAAACAGGCACAGAAAATAAAAAATAATAATAATAAAAAAAAMCCAAACCATAAATCCAAATGCCCACCATAGCCATATATCATTTGGCTATGGCTATATTACTAGTAGAGGCGATCTCTCTAAATTTCAAAAGAAAGTAAACAACTTTTCCTAAATGGGTAAGTTATGTAAGTTAATGACTTTTCAATAAATTATTTTCTTTTCAACATCTTTATGATTTTAGCTTTTGTTACAAATTTTCTTTTTACCTAGCATTAAAAAAATAGTAGCGTTCAAAATTTAGTTCATTAGAGTACCCACTTCAAAAATATCCTCAAATCTGAGTATATGCTGAGGAAAAGTACTTGGTAAAAACTGACTGAACAGTATCTACTAATCTAATTCTTAATTCAGTTACATTCCTTCAACATGCCAACACCTGTACCCCATACCTCCTCATAACTGCAAGCAGCAGTTACATGCTGCTGCTTCCAAATATCCATAGAAAAATATTTCTTAAGACTACACAAGAGGAAAAGCTTTTTTCATACTACACGTCTTCCATCGTCTTTCACTGTATTCAATTAAAATGCCTAAGTACCACTTAAATCATGCTGATAAACTTAAAACAAGCATTTCATATCAGATAACTAAGCCAGTAAAAAAAAAAAAATACTACTATCTATGACCTCTAAAGATACTTTAAACTGTACCATCCAGATCTTCAATTAAAATATACACATTAAAACCTGATCTGAACATGCCAGTTTATAGTCAGAGGGAGGAATAAAAAGACTATTGTGCATGGAGGCAAATGTTTAAAGGCTGCACATTTTTTTTAAAAGAAAATAAAATTCTGAACTGTCCTGGAAGGTCTGAAAGACAGTACTTGGATAAAGCAGAAAAAAAGCTGTGCACTTTAATAACAAGGTGCACTCTAGAAATGCGAAAAAGAAAAAGTAAATCAGARTTTACAAGCTTTAAGAGAAAAACATTTACATGAGAGGAGCTACAGGCTTCTAAAGTTCCAGGCAGAGGGCAGAAATAGCTATCTGTACAGTCAAAAAAGGACAGGCATACATATCAGATAAAAATGAGACTTCATCGTTTTCTCTAGCACCTGAAGCAGATTTTATGCAAGTTCTCATGACTTCCACAGTATATAGAGAAAATCAGACCTGTCCTTCCTCAGGTATTTTCTCAAGCTCTACTCTTCTGTGAAAAAATGCTAAAGAGAACAAGAAAATGCAAAACCCAATCCATAGAAAATCCCAAACCTAGTCTTAGATTCCAGGTCTGGAGAACCAATTAAAAAATCCAGTTAAAGAAATCAATCCTAAAACTTTAAAAGACTGAATTTGTGCTAATTTACCCTAGGCCATACAAAAAATAAAAAGAAATTCCATATTGCACCACAAGCCTCAAATAAAAGTATTGTCAGCTGGATTCTCCATAAAAATAGTCTAGGTTTGGTAGTTATAGAAACTGAAAAAATCATCTTTGGATTTAAAAACTTCACAATTCAACTGTTCATGTTACAGGAAATGGTTCCAACAACTTGAAGGCTGAAGCACATTCAAATCTCTGCATGTGATTCTAGTTAGCAGCAGGAAAGAGATATTTTTCTATAGATAGGTTATATGTTTCTTTAAGAAGCTCAGAGACAGGTTTACAAAACAACTCAAACTGCAGTTATCATGGTAGTGTTATCCTCTGTTGAGCTATCTAGGAGAACAAGACCTCAAAACCTTTACATCTAAAAGCTTGGGCCCTTACTTTCCAGTGTGAAGAGACCAGGTACTTTTACTTGAAAGCAGCAGTAAACAAACCTCAAAAATAGGTTAGCCACAAGAAGAGACAAGATGAAACTGTCTTAATATGAATTACAGAGGTCTCAAGAAAACAAGTACAAAAAATTAGTAAAAAGAGAGCCTTTAGCACTGCCTATAAATGAACCAATGAAAGATCATCCTAAAGAGTTAAGTAGAGCAAAAAAGAAAACATGTGAAAAAACAGTGTAAGAGTAAATGGAAGTAAAACAACCTCACTGACATTTAACATTTATGAAAATGTCAGATTCCCCACTTCTTGGTTAAACATTCAGCTGGGATCTCAATCAATGTTCGGAGTGTGCATGACCATTTTTGAAAACAAAGAGAAAGCACAGCACAAGAATTAAAAATCCGTGTTTCTAAAAAGATGAACAGTCAAAAAATGAGACCATGAAGTCTGGGAATTAGAGCTCTGTTGTAGAATTATTAATGACTTATTTATGGCTAAACTCCATGCCTGAACTTCCATTCCTGCCTGAAGTTTGTTGTAACAGAACTGAACATGACCTAAACCCTCATGATTCATAGCTATATACTAGAAGAAAAGGCATTGGCTAGGCATCAGAAATTAATCAATATTCTGAACTATTAAAATTACAAGAATTCCAGAGAATTGCTTAAAGGTCTAGAAAAAAACCCACATTCACAACCTAAAACATTGAATAAGAGCTCCAAGAGCAGCTTCTCTAAAAATATAGAGGAAAAAAAATATTCTGTAAATTAAAATTTCTTGTGATACATGCATTTCTCTTTTTACCATGTGTAGCAGCCATTTGGGAAACACTGTGAGCAATTCACAAACGATCATCCATAATGACATTCATTGCCCTAGGACTTAATGCTCTTTGGGAAACTGCTCTCATTTCCCTGACAGGGTCTACTTTTTCTTATCCAGATCTCCCCCATCTCACTGACAAGCTCTACATTTTCTTATCCAGAAAGATATGCAGGATAGTCTGGACCCTGATTATCCTGTTCTAGTAGTTCCCAAGAAATATTAAGTATGATAAAACAGCATTTCTAATGGAAGTTATATAAAGTTCTTCCTGAACTTTTCTCAGTGAGTTACAGAGGAATTATCCTAATTGCTTCTACTGATACAACCCTCATTCATTTAGACACATACTGAAGTCATAGTCACCCAGTGCCCTGTGCTTCAAATCAGTGGCTTTGTTAAGGTGGTGGGAGTGAAAGGACTGATTTTTCAGATGATGTGCCCTCCTACAGATACTTCAGTCATTGTTACTAATGAAGCAGAAGCAGCACATGCAACCACTGAAAGGCAACAACCTCTGCTTTGAATTCTTTCTATTTTTTTTTCTTCAAAACTTCAAACTGAAATTCATCATTCACCATCTTCCCATTACATGAATGGACTCAACCATTAATCTCCAAAATGTAAATTCTAGTTCAGACTTTTTGACAGACTTAGAAATTGAGATGCACCAAAGATGCGTATCTGACTTAGACCTCTACAATCTTACCTTCTTCTGAAGAACATTAACTTTGCGTTCCTTCACCTCTAACATGTCCTTGAGGTCATGGATCTCTCCTGCTTGAGTCCCCTTCTCCTCTGCCATCTCCTGAATCTGCTTTGTCTTCTTATTTAGCATAGTCTCCTTCTCTTCCAGACGTAATCGTAACGCATCGACCTAGATTCAGACATGCAGAAACAGGGTTTGCTTAGCTCTGAACGAGAGAAATTTTAGAAAAGTTAAACTACACTTCCACAAGGGAGTGAGTGCTGTCAAATTGCAAATAGATTCAGAAAACTAACATCGCTTACTTTAAGACTTCAACATATATAAGCTTGTGATAAAACAGTTATCACAAGTGGTAGGAGACTAAACAGTAAAAATAATCAAATGTTTTACTCCCAAATTATATGAAACTAATGATCCTTCTTGGAAAATCTCAAATCATACTTCTGACATAACTCAGTCTTGTAAGATACAAGTCTGGAATTTTTTTCCTCAAAGTAGAAGCCAACACAATGTGTTGTTGAGAAGTTGTCTCATGTGTAGGAAAACTGACCCCTTTATTTGAAACATTACTAATGTTCAGAGATTTAAACATTGACTCTTAGTACCAAACAGTCACTTTATATTCTAGGTTTTAATCAGAGTATTAGCTGAGCCTGGAGGTAGTGAAAGCAGAGGTCTTTGTGGCCACTGCAGATCAAAACATGGAAAGAGGGTTACCTTAGGATGACTAAGAATATTTTGTCTTAAATAGCAACATAATAGTTTAAATGTAATATGCGTTTTCWGCAGGATGCAGTTTTATATTAAAGATAAAATGGAACAAATGACATAGTACAGGATATTGTTGGTGCAATTTGGACACACAAACATACTTAGAGCTGCCATGGCCTCAATAAATTTAGACACATACTCTGGGAATTCTATGGTACCTTCAAGCTTCAAAAGTGCATGTTGAGAAGCTTTTGCTTTTTCTTCTGCGTTTCTCTTACGCAAATGAAACGCAGAGCTCACAAGACAAAAGAAATGGGAGAAGGAATCAGAGCTACCCGAATATAAATTTGATGAGAAGAATAAGGTCACCACAGAGCACAGACTAATCTCAAAGACCATTGTGGAATACGAAATCCAACACCACTAACCTGCTCAAGATACCAAAAGAAACCCACTGACCCCTATCCACTCAGTATTCAGACAGAGCTCAAATCTGCCAGCTTGGCTGCTAATCTTATTTGACAGTATCAGATTTGGTTCCTGTTAGCTGAATCCATTACAGGACATCAGTCACACAGAGTAAACAGGGTAATCAATGAATTTCTTGGTCCTTCTGCACAGCATAGGCTAGCAGAAACATGAAGTGAAAAGATGACTTGGACAACTCCAGCTATGGAAAGAATTTAGGTAGTCACTATGCTTACAGTATTTTGAGCAACATTTAGTTTTAATGTGTTATTCTAATTCCACTTTATTTCTATTTGCTAATGGAAAAGTTGCCTCTAAGGCTCTACATGTACAGTATGTTACRCCCACAAAATCCTTTGCTGTTTTGTCTGACTCCTTTTACACAGAGCAATAAGCACTTGCCAGTGGGGAAAAGAACTGCCCTGCTCTCCCCATCAGCACTGCAGTCCCGCTGCCACCTCTATGTCTGGAGCCTTCTCACTTACACATACGTTATTAAAATCACATTCCTGACCTCTCACCCAGCAAGTGGGGCATGGAGTATATTCTGCAGTGATATTAGACTACCAGGTACTACCCAAATATGATTTATAGGATTGCTAGTGTTTGTAATGAAAAGTTTAGCAGGTGGATCAGGCTTTGTCTTCTTTTTAAAAACACGCAGTTTTACAGATTGATTAGGTATGTTCTTCTCCGGATATCTCTAATATTAAAGCTAAGAGTTACTTTCATTCATTCTTGACGGGAAACTGAAAATCTCCCTCACAAGCAAATCCACATACTCTCAACAGTTGTTTTGCAAAATATTTGAGACAGTCCAGATGCTTACAGCACAGTATTGAGTGAAAAGAGAACATCTGCAAACAGAAATTTATCCACAGAATGCTTTCCATTTTCTGATTGATTATTCTCTTTGAACTCTATATTAGCTTATGGTTTGGGGTAAATTGCATTCCTGGTTTTATTTGTGTGAGGTCCCTGCCTAGGAAACCACAGAAAACACTTTCAAGAATATTTTCAAAGGCTGGCAGGACACACAATCATCACCTTAGCACTATTCCTGGCAGAACACTGCACTTGTTTATTCATGTCAGCTCAGTTTATGTATGGCATCCTCCCACAGTGACAAGAATTGAGGTCTGTGGGAGTCAGGTGATGCCAACTTCAACAAAGTCAGCTTAAGATGTACTCTGCACATGGAAACGACTAGGCAAATAGCTACTGAGGTGCTGACGCCCCTTCTCCTGACTTCTGCGTCTTGGATGGTGTTGTCTTAACCCTGGGTTAACCTAACTGCTTTCACAGTAATAGACTGCCATGTCTTTAATTATGCATGGCAAGTAAAATTTTACAGTACAGCTCAGGCAACTGCTAGTCCTTCGTGTAACAACAGGCTTTCTAACTTGACCTTCAYGTACCATCCGATTTCCCACGAAGCTTTAGCAAAATAAGCACATTTGTTGCCACCTTCAACACAACAGCCTTCCTAGATACAGCTACAACAGGTACCTCTTTTCAGCTGAGTACCATACATAAGACTTAAATTTCTTCACTGTAAGAACCATGTGTGAAAAACTGTGTTGRGGAACATTGATCTGTCTTCACAGAATTTTCCAGTAGCAGTAAATAATATTCTATGGCTCTGTTCCTAATACGTACAGCCATACATTAAGCATGTAGAATCCTAAATTTCTAAGAAAAACTAGAACATTAGTAGCTCMAATGATTACCAGAATAAACACAATAAATGACATAATATTTAGTATCAATTTATTCTTAAGCCTTTTTTAAAATCTTGGATTCTGTAATTAGATTAAAGTCTTAGCTTTAAGAATATTCCCAACTTATAGCTTAGGGAAATCACTAAACATTTCAGAAGTCCACAGTGAGTTTCAGAACTGACTCAGGAGCTTAAGTCAATAGGACTTAGGTTGCACACATGTTTTTTCTCATTTTTACCATCGTGTCCACTGTACAGTAGCAATCAGGGTATTATGACACTGGTGATTCCCACCTGGGTTTAGGAAGATGTCAGTCATGTCAGAACAGTGCTCGACTCTTTTCCTGAGACTGAGTGACTCTTCCCATCCACCTGCCACCTGTTCAAACCATGGCTGAACTACTGATTTACATCAGTGAACCAAGCCATACTCATTCAGTTATACCAGAAAGTACAGTCTCCCTTGTGTTATATCCAAGCCCTGATTTCTCTGTAATGGCAAAATTCAAAACTTTTATTCTCTGTTGGTATGACTACATTAATGGCAGCAAAAGGAACAGACAGAATATCAGTCCTGAAATATCCATAGCTCTAAAGTTTAGAGCTTGCTATGGTTTCTAACAAGAGCCAGTTACTTTTTACAGTAGATGTTGAGGTAATTCTACCTATGTCAGCACTCAGTATTCAAGGATGATTGAGAAATCCACAGAGGAAGACATAAAATTATATTTGGTACATGAGGTRAAATGTTGCTTTTATCCTACAGTAGATATTGCTATGTGACGTCTCCAAGTACCTGAAACAAGTACATTTTAAAAAGGATCAGGTTTGGGACATTCTTTATTATCTTGCAAACACATCATATAAACGCAGTAAGAGTTAAGCATAGTATGTAATTAAGACTTACAAGCTATGTTTATTGACTGATTTTGAAGGCAGTGGTAGTTCACAAGACTTAATTCTCTATTTTTGACATTGATCTTTCTTATTAATTACGTTAGAGTTGACTCTTCACCTTCTATACAAATTGCAGCAATATCCAGTACGGTCTTGTAGAGGAAATGAAAATGGAATTCTTTACGAACATACAGCTTCCAGTTATCTGGACAACTTAGATTACATGACTATGCCATGGAGCAGAGGCACACACACCTGGCTTTGTGCAGAGCCTGTTTGGTTCTTGCTAGGGTTACAAATTCAGTGCAGGACAGATGTACTGCTTCCAGGCCCTGCTCAGGTCAGAAATCAGTTCAACTGTTCTTCCACAATCTCTAGCACATGGTATTAAATACCTAAACACAGTGAACTCAGTTCTGTGAGCTGAGCTTAATGCTTGCAGGTGCCAGCACAGGTCTTAATGTAGCTGGTTCTAATAAGTCTTGCTAGAGACACCCAGCTCCCATTCGCACATTCCTCACTAAACGTGATCCACTCCCTAACTGTCTCTGATTTGGGAGGTCTACTATAGTTTCAAAATGCCAGTATAAGCCCCAATAAAGAAAGACCCTTAGAGAATTTTATGTTCTACTGAGACATTCAGAGCAAATAAAATGCTTCCAGAGGACTGGATTCATTTTTCTAGTGAATATTAATCTGAATTTACCATAAGGAACAGACCAATTACAGAACCATACCAGCTTGGGCAGTATACAAAAATAAAGGGGAATGTTCTCATTGATTAAATTAACCTCCCAYTGAAGCCACATACCTTCTGGCACTGACCTAAGCTAAAGGGCTCATCGGGCAAAACACAAATTTTATATGGATGAAGTCTTAATTCCAAAATAAATATTGATTTATTTTTTGTTTTGTTTACAAAGAGATTGTACATTTTTAGAGCTATTTTTAAAGGTTGAAAATTGAAAAGTTAACCACAATATCCTCTCCACCCAATAGCCCTCAAGATAAACACCCCACAAACAGCTCACTGTTCTTTGTAGTTCTAGTGTGGCAGATGGCAAATCCATTTTTGATATATTATACCAACATCTTCTGCCCACCTACCTGCAGTTTTCTTTAACAGAAGACTAAAAGGCAGAGGCTTATGAAGGTACGCTCTTTTCTGTCAAAATGTTTATTTAAATATGACTTTATATATGACTTTTAAATATGACCAATCCCCTACAAAGATATCTGCCAATATATGACAGAAAATGCACCTCTCTCCCTCCTCAGAACTCTCTCGAGGTGTATAGAGAAAAGCTAGTTATGTTTTAACATTGACCAGTGCTGTCAACAAGCAAGGCCAGGTAGGATCTCATGTTCCTACCCTATTCCTACCATCTTGTATATAAAGATCCCTTTTCCTTAAAAAAACCCCAACAAATACATCAGAAGATGCAATGACAAACATCTCAACGCTGTATTTTATCAGCGTGTTTCAGTCTTACACTTGAGAGGATCACTTGTGAAGACAGAAGAAAGGTAACTGTGGATGAAGATTTAATTGTTGAGCTTCCTGGCAAGAACATCATCAAGGATGAAAAAGATGTGATTATCTTTCAGAAAGTATAAATATCTTCTTGGAATGACATACGAATTCTCAGGAACATAAACGGATCATTCTAAATATCTACTCTGACACAATGGAATAACCTGATATTCAACAACACTTTGTATGTGTTAAATCCATACCGGATTGCTACATCTTACTGTGGAGAACATGCTAGACTGTACTGAATCCATTAAATCTATCATAGAACCATCATTCTAAAACAGTATCGTTAATGTTTTAGCTCCACAGCAGCTCCTTACTGAAAGACAGACAGAAAATCATCTTTCATTGTTACTGCAGTTGTTACGTTTCACTTATGATATCTGGAAGCAAACTATGTGAATAAACTGAAAGCAGTAAGTAGAAAATACCTCTCTCTCTTCCCCCCACCTTTCAGCTACGTTTTACTAGTAAAAAAGAGTTTGCACGTTTCAGAGGAAGAATCAGATTTGGTTTTGTATTGTGGTGCTATTTGAGAATCTCATTTGGAAGAATCCAGTGAAGAACAAATATTCTCAATGATTATTTAGTAATATTACAAGTTAGAGAGCAGAATAATTTTCTATGTTAGAGAAAACCCTTTGGCCTTCAGTCAGCTAAACTAAAATCAAAATCAGAATGTTCTGAATAACTATCAAGAGTATCTATCAGTGGTATATAACCAAGTCTTTTTGTTTTTAAATATTTTGTTTAAATTACATATATTTTATTTGAATAAATAAAGTCTTTTAATTTGTTAATAAAGTATATTCCTTCAAGAACTTCATCTCTCATGGGCAGAAAAGTACTGCTTTTTATTATTTAAAAGTAAGAAGAGAAATGTGTTTCTAGCTTCATAGGTTTGTCACAATACTGCACAGTGATTTAGTAGGATCTATATTATTTTCAATCACTGTAATAGATCAAAATCTGCCATTTACATTTTAAAATGTTTATTTACCTGATACCTAGTTCCAACGATATTTTGAAATGTAAATATTTTTAAAAATAAACATGTACGAATCTAGGGTACATTCCTGACTAGTAAAAAAGAAGGAACAAATTTAACAAGAAGTTTATGATTGTAAACTAGCACACTTTCACAGTTATATCAACTAATGCAAATGAACCTTGTCTCAAGTGAATATTCCAAAAGTATCAATATAAAATAAAAGCAGGAGTTCAAAATTAAGGCTTCTAGCTTGTAGAATTAAGTCACAACTAAAATTGGTCACTTAACCCATTTTCTTTCTGTCCAATAGGAAATTAGGAAGGCAAGCTTTTAACCGCATTTTTTTAAAAACAAGATAAGATTTTGAGTGCGTACCTTTCTCTTTTTGTTCCAGAGAAGCTTAACACTTCTCCATCTGCTATTTCCTCCCTGTTCAATCACCTCAAATTATTTACGCACCTGAAATTATCTGTTAATACAACCGAGTTTCACACAGAACTATCATTCTCAATTTGTACTTAAACTTTATAATTGCTGCCTTTATTTCAGACCTGGATATACTTGTGGGCCCTGTCTGAATTTCCTTCCATGTGTGTCAGTTAAATCTAATAACTAAAGATATTCTCTCTCCCTTCAAGACTTCTGTCACTCACAGTCTTTCACTGTCATGTCTGCAACACTACTGCTTTAAAGGAAACTGATTCTGTGATGTCAACTCCTATGTAAATCTGAATAATCAGAAAAGTCATCTTAGAACATCAAAAGATATTTACTCTGTAACTTGATTTCTGCATGCAGATAAGGCCATGTGCACCCATAGATTCACAAACATGGCTAAAGTAAAGGTACCTGAGGGTAAAAAGTGCAAATAAATTCTCTTACACTCTTGTAATATGGAATCTTTCTACCAGTGTTACCCACAAATTTTCTGCATGCCTATTTCATAGCTCTTTTGGCTTTTTACTGTTTTAGCTGTAACAACACAAATATTTTTTGATGCATGACTGCCATCTTTTGGACTTTTACTAACACTACAATTTTCCAAGCCAGGGGATTGAAATGCTGTCTTCACACAACATTTCATGCTTGTCCTCCAAGAATGTCCAGAAGCGGTAAGTTTATGCTATACTTATTATCCATTTGATGTTCAGATACGCACTTGTGTCTTACATAATATGGGAATTTATTAAGAATTTGTTATCAAAACACAGTTTTGAAAATATTTTTCCTTTATCTTGGAATATGCATCATAAAACATGAAAGCCCATAGTTCAGGTGTAAGCACAGGCTTACACGCAAGAGTTCCCACACACATTGATAGTAGCAGTGAAGCCTCAGCAGTTGTATACTACTGGAACACTCTTCCTTTCTCTGCTCTCTTTTAGTTACAAGGTCATTGAAAATAAATCCCCCCAGCTCAGGCATTGCAACTTCCAATTTAGCTGTGCCTAGGAAAAATAATATTAGTGACTGCATGTTAGTGGAGCGTGTCATACAAGTGTGTATTCATCCACACGATTATGTGTGCACTTATACACACATATTTGTCTTTATGATCAATCCCTTGGTCTAGAGAATCAAACATATAATCAAAGATACAACATGCTCAGAACAAGCAGTATTGAATGACTATGGCATTGTATAACCTAAGCAAGAAGAAAAGAAATAACGCTTTTTATCTCTTTCTCTATGAAAAGTCAGTAAGTACAGAATTGCCCATTTCACCTCTGTCTGCAGGATAGCAGCTCTTTGCTCTTTAGCTGTAAGAGACTCTTTCAGAACTTCAATATGTTGCTTGCTGTCAGAGAACTGATTTGTGAGGGTCTCCAGCTTTGTCTGCAAGGCCAACAACTCAGTGTCTTTGCGTGACAGCTCCTGTTTCACCTGACCAATCTGAAAAAGAAAGAAAAGGTGGGCAAAGGAAAAAAATAATTTATACTGTCCTTACAAAAATAAGTATAAATTCACATAACTACCAACAAACAGTATGACACTCTAAACTTATCCCACAGAACTGTGAAGCCTTCAGTTATCTTGAATGGAAGGCCAGCAAAAATTTGTATCATGAGCAAAAGATATAAGGAAAAAGAGGGGGGAGCAATAGCATCAATTTTTCAAGAGAGGCTCTTTGTAACAGAGTCAGTCTGTTCTTAGTCATCTTTCAAAGAACTACCAAAACCAGTTACTTAGCAGGGGTAAGTTTTTAATTAAGATGAAGCAGAACTGTAATGAGAATGTACCCTTACCCTGTAATATCAGAAAAGATGAGATACCTACAGGTCTCTCTCAGAAGCATGATGTTTGCTTTGAAATGCCAAACCAGTGAGTTTCCATCTATCTCTCCATCCATCAATCCAGCCTCATGCTTACAGAGTATGTAAAGACACCTTTACTTTTTCCAATATTTACGAAACCAGCATTTCCATCTTCTAAGAAATATCTCTTTAATATATGGAAGCTTCTTAAAGCAAAGGCAAATATACATCAAAACAACATGAAAACTGCTTTTGGAATTGCACTTTTTTGAGAGCAATTTCCTAGATTTAATTTAGTGAATTAAATCAGTATGGAAACGCCAATTTATTTTCACAAATGTAGGTTGGATTATCATTTAAAAAGACAAACAGTAAGAAATTTTAAAAGTAAAACACTGAAATGAGATGAAATCTCATTCTAAGTGCAATCATCACTCAGGACAATTTTGATGTAAATCTGAAGAAAAAAAAATGTTCATTAAAGAGGACAGGGAAGTCTAAAGGTAGACTTATGTCCAAGTTTATAAGCAACTTTCTGGTTTGCTTCCGATACRTCTCACAGAATAAAATAGCAGTTTTACATATTATACAGCAGAGGTGGACATATATCTAAAAACTAAACAGTTTTCCCTTTTTTAACTTGAACAATTTTCTTTGTGACATTAAAAAAAAATCCTTCAATCCCTAAAGTATGTTGTTCAATGCTTCAAAACAGAAATTAAAGGACATCACAAACTAAAGAAATTGTCCAGGTCATCTTCCATTTTTAGGAATGTGTCAAGAACAAAATTAAATTGATATAAGCTATAACTATTTTTTTTTATTAGAATAAACGCATGTACTAGTAGACATAACTGAGAGTAAAACCTTGGGTAAATGTGGTTTTATCTTGACAACACTGTTGCAATAATGGGCAATTAAAGAAAGAAAACTCTTTACCGAAGAGTATTAAAATAGCATCAAAAGATGTCATTAAGGACTTCTGTGTTCCAATGTGAAACACCATACATGAGGAGATAAGGAAGAAGGGGAGCGGAAGAAGGAGGACATGTATCTCAAAAAACCTCACACAAACTAGTTTTTTAAAATGGAATAATTGGAAGGTGTATAAGAAGAATTTAACTTATAGAACTATTCAATAGTTTACTGTTCACTTAATTCAAACATACTTGATTGTTTTTTTCATATTTTTAATAAAAGCAAGTATGTCCACAGAATGATTTCACCACCTATTTAAATTAGATACAGAAGTATTGATGTTAGCAGCACTATTTCTCCTGTCAGCTACTGGCCAATACAACCAGTTGCACAATACTGCTAGGCACAGCAGAATAGCTGGGAAGACATGAACTATTTACTGCTAGTTATATTTTCTGGAGTATCTAAGCAAAAAAGCCTCCTTAAAAATTTCAGAGGGCATAAACCTTTTAAACAAGTTGGTAGCCTGAATTAGAGTAAAACGTTCTCAAACCAGTTTTGTTTTTCTTTGAAAAGATGAATTGTTTTTGGAGTCGTCTCAGAAGAGGTGTGTACCTTAAATACTTGTGTTTTGGTGAAATGCTCTCATCTAAACACAACCACATTTCATTACATTAACATGCCTAAGTAGCACCCTAAGATCATTCTCTCTGGAAATCCCATTTCAGAGCTGTAAGTCCACACTGCCAATGTGCTAATGCTCTTTAGGAAGAATGCAGTGCATACCATTCCAAGTTGCACGGGAAATTAAGGCGGCATTAAGTGCTCACATCTCTCTTCTCGGTGAGACACTATGATCACTCAGCAAATGCACTAATTTCACAGCAAAGGAATAGCCTAAATTCATGCTGCTAAAATTAAACAGTCAGTTTTAAAAAGCGTTCAGCATCCAACTTTTGTTATTTTTTGTGAAACAATGTTAAGAGGGTTCAGCATATGTTTTCAAATTATTTTTGTTGTACTAAGGAAAGCAAATCTCTTTGAAAGTCTGGCCCCAAAATGGGTGCTGAATACTTTTGAAAATCTGCTTCAATAGAGAAGAGTAAGTTACTGCTAGAACAGTTCATACCATTAAAAAACCAGTAACAAAACAAATATAGACGTTCAGCTGAAGAGTGATGTTATGGACACCAAAACCATGTGAACAAAAAGGCAGCTACAAGGCTGAGCAGGCTGTTAGTTCTACTGTTATATCAAGTCATAAAGAAGGTAAGAAAAGAAAAGCTACCCCGAAAGCCAGAGAGCTAGCAAGCCCCAGTGAATGGCCACTGCACACAAAAGATAAATCTTACTGCAGAGACCTCGGCCTGGAGACCAGCCACTCTTTTTTTCAGGTCCTCCCCTTGAGCCTCTTTGGCACTTAGCTCTTCCTTCAGTTGCTCTACCTGTCACGACATTGTTACGCTTTTAAATATTTATCATTTGTCAGCTTCTAGTTAGCCTGTTTCAATCCAAGTAACTAAAAGTGACAAAGAACTGAACAGAAGGATCAACACTGGTCACTCATTTTCTCTTCCATTCTTCTTTAAGTCTTCTCAAAAGTTTAATGTCTCTGTAATTTCATATAGGCTGGTAGACAAGATTATGAAACAAAGTTGTATAGTTATGGATATGTTTATATATGTCAAGTATGGGGCACTTCACACAACGGTTCTGAAACTGGAATTCATGAGGAAATTCGGACAGGAAAAGGGACATTTTTCAGTTTAAGAGAAATAAAGTTAATTGTCAAGATACAGCCACAGATGATTATACAATACAATACTGAAAAAATAAATGTTGTGTGATTACAAAACAAGGTAGGACAGCAAGATATCAAGATTGGAGCTGGCTACGAGTCATGAGTGAATAGTTATCAAAAAGGAGYAAATTTTCTGCAGGAAAATAAATGAGCTGACACAATAGATGGAAGAGATCCAGAAACTGAGTAGCTGAACAGATCTATAGGCCCACAGAAGGAGAGGAGAAGGGGAAATCGAAGAGTTGCTAATGAGGGAAGAAGGAAAGAAGGAAAGAGGACTGAAAGAAGACAGAATGGAAGGAAGAGGTGCTAAAATCATCTCTCCATTCCTAATTTGAAGGGGGTATCCTTCAATTCCTAGAAGCAACTCAGTGGGATAAAGGGTAAAAGTCTAAAAGAACAGATGTGGTTATCCTGAGGTAAATGAGTGAGCTGGCATGGGGGAAGTGGAAGAAACACATACTTATTACATGTTTATACTTTAGGGCAAGTAACACTTCTCCAAGAAACTTTCTCCAGCATTCTTTTTTCAACAAATAATTTCAAGCAGGACAAATGCAGTAGGTTACAATTGTTCAGGACCTAGTAATTTTCAAGCTCTGTTCCAGGGATTTGTACACTGCTTGCAGGGAGTACACAAAAGCTAACTAAAAAAAGCAAGACTGCTCACAATATATACCTGAATTTACTGTACAAGGTGGCCCAAATCTTCATTAGAAAATGTTAGGGGCCACTAGAAGACTGAGAAACACTTCTTTGGGGAAACAAAGGATGAATTGACTTCTGGCTATAGACAATTCAGTAGTCAGTGTCCATCTTTATACCTGAGGATCAACATGTCTCACTGCTGTATTTGTCCTGTATTCCCAACGGCATAAATTAATGTTGGCACCACCACTGTTGTAGACTCTACTCTCATTCTGACTCCACTACTGGAAGGAGAGTGTAATAGAAAGCCATTATAGTGACAGTTCATGCTCTTTTCAGCCTTTACGTAATAAAAAGACCTACTGGTTATAGTACAACAGTTGCAAAAAGAAACACACTTTTTTTCAATACACTACATTTGAAAAGACTCTAGACCAAATAAAACCTAAAACTATAATGGATTAGCAGTGGTCTAAAGATAAACACCAAATCCCTCTGAAATAAAAGAAAGTCAGGTGTGACAGTAAAAGCAGAATTTGGGCCATTGGTCTTACTGAACCACCATTATAATATTTTCAAATTCAAATTTAAAATTCTTTTAAATATTTTTAAGTTATTTTAGTGACTTCATGGCAGAATACAAATAAATTCTGTTTCCCAGCACTTGAATGGGAACCCAGACTGTAACTCCTTACTCAAGTATGAAAATTTCTCTCATTTGTTCGCTAAGSTCAGTTTATCTTACTATTGTTGTTTGTTTTCTCAATACCTTATTTTTCATGAATTTGGAATGACTCCGGTACACCTCCATTTGCTTCATTTCCTCTTCACGTTCCTCTGTGCTCAGAGCTCCATTTGACTTCAACATCTGAATCTCCTCTTCCAAATCACGGAGGCCACGCTCCATGGAAGAAATTTTTGAATCCTGAAAACAATTAGAAGAGACAGATAAAGATACACAGTTAGATGATTTGTTAACATACCATTGGAGTAAAAAAAAGGAAATGATTTGTTGGCCATGTACCTGCCCTTGAAATTTATTCCTGAAGTTCCTGCAGAAATCAGTCTACACCTCTTTACATAGCATCTGGCTGAGTGCCCAAGTACTCATTTTTCAATTTTTTATACCTTTCAAGGAAAGCAAGAGTTTAGTACTGAAAGAAAACATGGCTAGGGGCAAGGACACAGTATATGATGAATAAATGATGGAACGTGAAAAAAGGTTGCCTTGTAATGCAAAGCCAGCATAAAACAACATTCAACAAGGCCGAGTGCAAGGTCCTGCACCTGGGTCAGGGCAACCCTTAATATCAATACAGGCTGGGGGATGAAGGGATTGARAGCAGCCCTGCCGAGAAGGAYCTGGGGGCACCGGTGGATGAAAAGTTGGACATGAGCTGGCAATGTGCGCTCRCAGCCCAAAAAGCCAACCGTACCCTGGGCTGCATCAAAAGCAGCGTGGCCAGCAGGTCGAGGGAGGTGATTCTGACCCCCTACTCTGCTCTGGTGAGACCCCACCTGCAGTACTGTGTCCAGCTCTGGTACCCTCAGCACRAGAAAGACATGGACCTGTTGGAGCGGGTCCAGAGGAGGGCCACAAAAATGATCAGGGGGATGGAACGCCTCTCCTGTGAGGAAAGGCTGAGAGAGTTGGGGTTATTCAGCCTGGAGAAGAGAAGGCTTCAGGGAGACCTTACTGCAGCCTATCAGTACTTAAAGGGGGCTTATAAGAAAGATGGGGACAAATATTTTAGCAGGGCCTGATGCGACGGGACAAGGGGGAATAGTTTTAAACTAAAAGAGAGTAGATTTAGACTAGATTTAAGGAAGAAATTTTTTACAATGAGGGTGGTKAAACACTGGAACAGGTTGCCCAGAGAGGTGGTAGATGCCCCGTCCCTGGCAACATTCGAGGTCACRTTGGACGGGGCTCTGAGCAACCTGATCTAGTTGAAGATGTCCTTGCCCACGGCAGGGGGGTTGGACTAGATGACCTTTAAAGGTCCCTTCCAACCCAAACTATTCTATGATTCTATGAAAACAGAGAAATTTAATTCTAATTGAATGAACAGCAAAACGTGACTGCAAGAATGGTAAAAAAAAAGAGTTCATCCTACTAGTAACTTCAGTGGGATCAACAAAKGGAGAACATAAAAAGCACCGTAAGCAAGGAAAAGATGCAGCAATCTAGTTTTGAGTGGACAATCTAGTTTTGAGTCGATAAAGCAGTAGAGGATTCTTGAAGTATTCTGGCTCATATATACAACATATAAAACATTTCCATGGTTAAAAAGTATACATCTGGAAAAATAAAAAAGTCAATCTACCATTATCCTCATAGTTTTACAGGATGATCAGAGGTTTTCAATCTACTTGGTTTACTGTTTCTTTAGAAGTCTTATGTGTTAGGAACAGCAAGAACAGATTCATACAGCACACAGAGCTTCATGTATACTCATGAAACAGATATGTATTTATGAATTGTAATCTCTTAAAGCAGTCTTTTTTCTATTTCATTTCTCCAAAATATTTCATCTTTCCTGAAATACAGGTACGATCTGAAACTACCCTCCACTCTTTCACAGACCAATCCTTCATTKTTTTTGTGTCTGATAATCAAAGCACAGCTGAAAAAAAGCATGAAAGATTTTCACATATAGGTTTTCATTCATTAGATAAAATTTTTCTAAAGAACCATTATGACGATCTAGTCGGATCTCCTGCTTAATTTTTGATGCTTAAGTTAAAATCAGTAAAGCGGACTTTTGCAACAAAAAATTAGAGAGGTTGTAAGGTGAAGTGATATGTTGTAATTTAAAACAGTATTTAGTTTCAGTGCTCACATCATTTCCCAGAAATACCAGTGTTTCTCTGTTGATAGTAAAGACGGCTTATTGTTACCAGATGGTCAATTAGTTTTCATTACTATGGACCACAAAGATGACTAATAAAGACAGAYGGTAAATGAAAGGCTCCAGAGCAGAAAGATGGGAAATGACTATGGAAAACATTGAGATGGAGTAGAAAGAGTTGGAATGACAAAAAAGAAGGAGAATAAAAGAAAAAGGCACAGATAAAGAAAGAGGGAGAAAGGGAGGATATGAAAATGGAAGAGAATAGTTTGCAAAGACAGTTTCCAATTTTTTAATTGTATTTGTCCAAACTCTGTCTAATGTACTTTCTAGACCATACAATATGAATTATGATTGCATAAAGCTGTGTAAACACTCCACTTGTGGCTCCTGAGCTCTTGGCAAATTGCCATTGTTCCATTAGATACTTGAATTAATGGCTTAAGAATTCAATCACAAATTCATCTAGAAAAGTTACGTTTACGATGACATACAGACATCCTTCTAGCTATGTGACCCATTCTTTCAGTGGGTTTTGAGTATGCAAATTGCTGACTTTGTTGACACACAGAATGCAAAACGGTATGTCAAATGCTGATACTATAAAAAGAAAATAACCCGCATCATCATAAAAACCTACTAATCCATCGTTTCCATCCTTGTAATACAATGGACTCTTGGTTAACTGAAAGAAATCTGTATATGCTGCTGCAGGCAGACAGAAGGCAGGTTTCTGTTATGTCATGAAGCAGCTCTGTCTCTTCACTGATCAATAATAACAAATAAAATAATAATAGATAATAAAATAGTATAAAATAAATATACTTATTTTAAATTAGAAGACTGACAGAAGAATACAATATTTGGTAGAGTCCCCTTTCACGTGAAAATCCATTTTCCAGAGAACAGAATCTACTGCTGCCTATATGCAATCATTTACCTTCATCTCAATAACAGTTTGCAGAGCTTTTGTCTTGGCTGTGTCAGGAGCATTTTCAAATCGACGATGGATCTCCTGTACCAGYAGAAAAGAAAGCAAGAGTTAGCCTAATGGTATTTTGTCCCACTTACCAACTATAAACAAAATTACTAGAAGCTTCTCTTTCTAATACATAGGATAATTCAATACTGCTTTCTGATGTTACCAGTTCATACATTTTGTTTTATCATTTCTCATATCAAAGAAAGGATAGGTGAAAGTTCATTCAGCAGAATCACAGCCTCAGTTAAAAAGGGACAACAGAAACTGCACCTTTGACTACCTATTTACTCAAAATAAACTGTTGAAATGACAGCTGAGTCTACTAAAACCCCCTATAATCTGCCTGCTAAACTAATCTAAACTATTACTAGTTTCTCATGAAAGACATACACGTAATTTATTTGACTAGATGCTTACTGAAAACAATAATGCTGTGGTTTCTGTTTCAACAACCTATAGGGTGCAGCTGCATTRATAACTCTCTTTTTCCAACTTTTTTACCCCGGAGTAGCAACATTTAATTATGCATGATGAAAATCTTTCTCCACTGAGCCTCAAACGTAGCTGAAAGTACATGACTGGATAGCACATTGCTCTAGAAGCTCAGAGTATGCAGTCAGGAGGACACAAAAGTCCATGTGATATTTCTGTTAATGTGAATTCACAGAACTAGCGTGCTTCAGACTGCTTGCTAAGGAATAAAATGCTAGAAAGCTGAACAACTTGTTCTACCGTACAAAGTAGTTAGGGGTTTCAAACCAACAAGTGGGAATACAGGAGAAACAACATAGTATCTATTCCACTTTTTCATTATTTGTCTTAAAATAGTATTGTCCTTACACCACACCCTAATGTTAAATGTAGGAATGTGAATACTGTTAGAATGTTAATATTATATGACATAAAAATACTTCGGTGCCCATAGAGTATGAACTGTGGTATCAGTTAACCTAACAACAAATGGTATATGTGCACACATACACAGCTTAGCCACCCACTCCCCTCAAACGCCTAAAAGACAAATCCAAAAAGCCATCCACAAACTCTTATTTTCAATAGACATGGTGAAGAGATAACATTCTGTACGGTAGTCATACATGCAACTTGCTCCATATGACTAACTATTTGAATGAGAAAGGTAGAGTTGTATAGTGCTTTTCAAAATACTGAAAACACTACTTGTCTTGTAAGATTGTTAAGTGTTCTTACATAGCTGTAAAGTGAGCAAGATAGAAATGTGTAGTGGTATGACAAGGGCCACAAGAAGAAATTTGCATAAGTTTGGCACAAGGTCATTTGCATAAGTTGATGCCTATGAATGGCAATAACAAGAAAATGCAGTAGAAGGTTTATGTGTCTTTAAATACTATACTTGTGTATTTCCTGAGAAGCTATTTTTACAAGTATGTTCGCAGTGTAGGGTGGTATTTTCTGAAAAAAATACCTCCTGAAAAAATAAACCAGAAAACCCGTGTAACTATACTTGTTTCTATCATAGTCAACAGATAACTTGAGAGCTTCTGGTCACGTATCACTGACACCATATAGACCAGAGTGGAGCAATACTGCTATTATTCTTCTACTACCTGTACCCGCATTCACATAATGGATTTATTCAAATCTAAACAGTCTAGCCAGACTTTTCTTTTGGTTCAAGATGTCCTCTATCAGCCTGTAATGTACATGCCCAAAGAAAGGGCAGTATGCATTCCTCTCTGCTATTCTTCTCAACTGATGTCCAAAGCACAACATAATCAGTAATTTCTCATCACCAGCCTTCCACACTGTTGGTCTCTAGCACTCTTCCACTTTTTCATCTGCCTACAGGATTAGGAGCATGCTTCTTTTTGTCTACAGTTAAACAGATACGGCTTCTCCCTATTCAACAGGTTTTAAATCAACGAGGCAGCCACTTAGCTTGAATATGCTGATGTTAAATATAAGGAGGGGAACATACTAGACGGAGATGCTCATTCCAGGGGTTTAACCATAGGGCCACCTAAAGACTGCTGGCATTATCTCTGGGATCATCTCCTTAGCAGAGCTGTAAGCTTTTTCGAAGCAGACAGCAATCAGCCCAACCAACTGAACCTTTTTATACCATTTTCTGTGCCCACACTCAGAAGAAGAAAAAAGAAGCTGTCAGCACACAGGAAATCATCAGTACAAGCTGGACCAACATCCTCATGTCACTCTTATTACCTACTCCATCCTCAGCATTCGTCTTGAGACATCAGTGAAACTACTTTTCTAGTCTGTCTCCACTACTTCCTATTCCAGTTGCTGTAATTTGTAAACAAATCAAATCATGTAATACATATTGACAAAGAAAATCTTCTAATATTACGAAACGTCAAAAGACATTAAAGTTTACGTATTTTAAACCTCTAATCCCCAGCCAGATGTATGCATTTCTAAATTGTTTCACATAGATATAAAAATCCCATCCAAAAGGGATGAAGGTGCTAAAATGAACTAGTTAGAAATTTTGCCTTGTATGAATAAAAAACCCACAACTCTTTGAAGACTAAGTATCTCATTCATATAGCAAAAAAAATCGTTAGAAATAAGTTAAAAAATTAAATCTCTATAATTTTAGCCCCCTATGCTAGAAAAAGCATATGAATAAACCTATTGAAATTTTATTTATTATTTCACTTTGATGAGATCATAACTATAATACAGAGAAAACACCCTGACAGATGACTGCAGTTCTGCTTTTTTCCATTAACTTTATTCCTACACATTATTAAATGATTATATAAAAATCAGAAATTTGCTATACAAGAATCAGAAGGTGTTTATGATTTCTTTCTACTCTGGAAAGACATGAAACAAGTATGTTATTTTTCACCCTAATTTTTCAACTTTCTAAGAACTATCAAACTACCAACCTCTGAACTGAGGAAAGATGAAAATAATTTTATATATGTTTGAACATTTTTAACTGTCATTCTTTTATAAAAGTGACACAAAAGACATTCCAAACTACAATGGTATTAAAAAAAGCAAAATGTATAAAGAATAAATTATGCATGCTCTCAAGCTGCAATAGTCCATTTTTTCAAATTTTGATCTACAAAAGCTCTGTATGCTTTAAAAGTAATTCTAGACCAATCAAGTGATTCTAATAAAAACATAACTATGTAAATTACCTTGATTTAAATCACTTCTCCCTGCTATCTTCTTCTAAAAGGTCAAAAGAATGAAGGAGCAACAGAAAAGCAGAAATTTTTTTTTAACTCATCAGAAAGATGTCCCCTAGTATGATGGTAGTACGAGTTCCAGTTAYCGAATCTATCTACTCCAGCAAACCAAAAATTCTCTCTAAAAGTGTGTCTCATTTATGTTGCAAAATCTTGGAACAGGACAAAACTGTTCTTTGAGATAACTCTAATTGCTCCAATTAAAATTTCTAAATCCTCTGAGCCTCGAGCAGAAAAGGGTAAGAATTTTAACACATGCATGGAAAAATAACTTCTTTGCAAAACTTGTCAGAGTTAATTAAAATCTGGTCAGATAAGGCAAACAACCTTTCTCTTCATTGGGCACTGTTCAGCAGTGCTCCGATGGTATGTCTACACGGCACATCCATCCTTTCTCACTAAGCTCTTTGGTGCTGCTCTTTGGCTATCACAATATCAAGTCTGATAATCTAAAGCTAAGTCAAGTGCATGTATGTTATAGCTTAGTACGCCTGCTCGCTGCTCTGACAGACATCTGCCCTAAGTGAAGACATAATAAAGAGTGCTCACAGAAATTTAGTGTTACTTCCTAGAATAAAGTGAGCACTGTTCGATGCAAAATAGCTATRAACAAGGATCAGTTCTTGCAATAAGGCCATACTAGATAACTGTAATACAGTTCACAAACAGGACTTTGTGGGGTTGCCATTTCAACAAACACTGAAGATGAAAAGAAATAATAGCTTTTTCTGCCACAGCCTCTTTCCTTAAGTTCATTGTAAATGAGTGCCCTTATGAATGACCCATTTCAGTGACTGCTTTAAATACAAAACCACCCCTTATTTGTTAAGCACTACATCTCTAACTCCTTAATTCAGTTTTGGACTTGGTTGTATTAAAAATCCATCTTGTTTGAATGGGCCCAATTATTAAAAAAAAAAAAAAAAAAAATCAAAACTAATTTACTACCAAACACAGTTTTTGTGACACAAAGTGCAAAGCTACTGTTGGTTTCCTTGTTGCACAGCATTCAAACTTGCAAGCCTTGAACCTAGAACTGACTCCTGAAGAAACCTTCTAGATACAGGGTCTTCTTTCTGTTTCTGAATAAAAAGGTACAGAGCCAGCCATCTGTCCCAGACCTGGATTCATGGTTCAGGGAATAACTGTCTAATTTTTGTCTATCAAATCAAATGGCTGTTTCATTCTTTCTGATGAACTATATTGCCATTCTATTACACTGATATTTCAATGAACACCTCACCCCACCTTCAATACCTGCTYAGCCTCAAAGTTTGAGCCAACCACTCCCTTTGCCCAGGAGAATGCTATAGCTACAAGATGACAATTTAACTTAAAAGGGAGACTTGGTTTTGACCTCTTGCTGAAGGTATTGACAAGAGCCACATACAAGTCACCTGCAGGACTTACACATCCTTCATTACAAATACGTGGTAAAACTGTTACGAAGGAAGAAGAACTAGCASTGTGCACAACTACTTCTGCATCTTTTCAGGAAAAGCCAATGGTTAGAGCCATGTATCCCTCCACAGGACTCTGAATATATGTTACACAAGGCATGATGGGATTGACAGCTTCATAGATGTATCGGGTAGATACCAAYAAGCACACTGGCCAATGAAAAGAGAATACATTTGGGAACTTCCCCTCATACATCCTCCTTAGCTCCTACAATTTGAGACATCAAAAGGATATCCCTACCTGAGCAGGAGAAATGCAGTGATATGTCAGTATATCCTGGAGACTCCAAYTACTATATGCCATAGCACTGCTGTGAACAAAGATGTATTTGGCTTGCAGAGTATGTATGTCCAGTAGCAACCCAGAGACAAACAGGTCATCAGATTAACTACTATTGTAAAGTCTGTGCCGATACCCCTTGTGAAGGAGTAAGAAAATGGGACAACAGTGCCAAAGTTATTTGGCAAATATCTGTCAATAATACACAATGAGCAGCTTCTTTTTGTTCCCCCTGGGTAGAATCAATACAGATAGTTTTGGTTTTTATCCTTCCTTCTAGGCAGATGAGAAATTTGGCCTAAACTTTTTTCTCCAAGAACTCTCAAGAGTTACCTCTTTATTGACCGTGATGCTAGAAATGTATGATTTCAGTTCTTTCTTCAGATATATATTTCTAAAGACAGACAGTAGTGAACAATTCAAAAGAGCAAGGTTTAACCAAGTTGGTGTGATGATGTTGGACTGTCCTTAGGAATCATAGTTTGCCCATAGTATTTCAAGTGTCTAGAACACCAGATGCGGATACAATCACATCACATTCTGCCATAAGTTGCACTGATGTTTGGTGTGTCTATTACTCTGTGTAGCYGAGAAAAACATATTTCTGCTCCGTGCATCTACAATTTTGGGTGGAGGAGCAGGGAGGTTGTCAAAAAGAGCACAGCAAGCTTTGTTATCTTTAGAGCTACGTGCTGTCACTGCCATCACTGATAATTCTGCAACAGGTGAGTCTGGAACAATGAGGTGGCAGTTAATGTAACTTGGGAGCTATTCTGGAAGCTGCAGTCCAGCTGCTGGATTTCATCAAGTATTTCTTGCTGGTATGATAATAATTTTGTTTCTGAAAGTTAAGTCTAGAATACCAACAATAATATGAATAATTTTCACTAAGACTTAAGAAGGGGTATTCAAAATAGCAGCCATCTTTTTATAAGCTATGAAGCTTAAGCTTGTTTTCTAGGATAGAGGAATGTGATACAGCCACATTGTCATCTGCTGAAGTCAGGGCATCCAGATCCATGACTGTGYTCAGATGTTCAATGAGACGTTAATTTTTCATTATTTTTTGTTAATGAGAGACTGTCCTCTGTATCAGTGAGTTGCCAAATACATCCTATGCTGGATATAGGATCTTTCCTATGGACTTGTATGGAAAGATTGCTTGAGTTCCCTGGAATTCAGGACATTTGGGAAAAGCCCAAGAGAGTCAAATTGCTTATGGAGATACCTCTCATTATCTGCAGGAGAATTCATTTCATAACCTGGATGTGGGAGACCGAGACAGTGCTCTGCGAGATGAACAGAGATATGCAATATCTTCTATATGAGGAAGAATTAAGTAGCATTTGACTTTTCAGCCTGGAAAAAGACAGAAAGTGGAAGGGATATGACAACTCTCAAATTGTGAATGGCACAGAGTCTCGGTAGCGATCACCATTCACTGTGTCTTCCAGCGCCAGAGCAAGAGGCTGCCAATGTAGCTACTGGGAGACAGGCTAAACTCAAAAGAAATGAGGCAGGTTCTTCCTGCAACAGAGAGTAGGCCTGTAGAACTACTTACCAAATGATGCTACAGCTGCAAAAGTTTACATGGGCTTAAGAAGACACTGACCATGTACTCGGATGGCAGATCCATGGAGGATACTAAACTGACAAGTCACAGAAAGTTCAAGAAAACCCTCATCTGTAAATAGCTGGGAAGATAGAACAGCATTACAGAGAACTATCATGTTTGCCTTGTTCTTACACTTTCCTGGGTGTCTGCGTATCACCATTATGTGAAACAGAATGCTGGACTAAAGGGATCATTGGCCTGAACCAGTACAGCTATTTCTTGGTTATGATCTTATCAGAACCACAAGTCTGGGCTCTCTAAGAATTTCCTTTCCTTAGGAAATTAGTGCAACCTTTAGTACAATCACAGTAATAGCAATAGCTGAAGAAATCAATGAATTTACAGTTAATTTCCAAGGTCAGACTGCTGGCCACTGCACCTGCACTGTCTGAGAAACCATCTGATGACCTTGAGTCTCAACATCATGCTTCAAATTACATGTAGGCTTCAAAGTTAAAAAATGGAGGAATACCTTTTTGCTTCAGGATGCAGATCTTTATTATTATTCCCAGCAAAGATTTCTACCAGAATTCTAACACACTTGTAAAGTCAGAAACAGTACTAGTGGATTCTGACATCTCAGAACTTGCTTTAGCTAAAATGGTCAAAACTGCTATTAAAGTTTTTCTCAGCTTTTCTAATGTGTTAGAACATGAAGTATAAATGCTGACCTCCCAAGCACATGCAAATGCCTTTGAGATACTTTAACACCAGTATTTAAAGAAGAGTTTATAATGCCTTTCCAGATATTGGGAAGGCTAGATATAGAACCATCAAGAAAGTAGATTGATTTCTTCAAGGCAGCTCAAAAATTTCAGTTAGTATCTGGGGTAGCAAAGGGCTAAAATAACCCAAAACTATGGAAATACAGATAAACACATAATAGAAGATTAACTGAGGAGGAGGATGCAGACAACCTAAGAGGTTCTGCACAGAGACAGCTTCCAAGTGTGGAACAGTGATAGCAACTCTGAACCAGATCCTGCAGAGCAGAGCAACTTGGTGCTCAGGAAGTCAGATGCAGTCAGCTACAGTTCAGCAACATCCCCTGATTTTCTCCAGCCTCCTGGAGCCCCAAGCATAAGACCTGAGTTTCATGCACACAAGCCTGAGTTCAGTTAGCTCAGTCTAGCTCTGAGCTCRACAACACATGGGTACTAACAAAACCCTTCCTGATGTGACCCAGTTCCATAAGGAGATAATTTGGCATCTCTGCACATGGCACCATGTTTCCAAGGCTACTAGGGTGCTCAGCTTCGAAGCTGGATCCCACACCATATCAACGGCTTGAGCTACAAATTACAGCTTACCCTTCTCAATGCATTAGAGCTGGGTGAGCAGCAAGGAGTAATTAATTTTAAATTGTTAGATAAACAGCACTTGCACTTTCAAGGTCAGTAAGTCATCTCCACCTTCTCCAGGAAATCTTTTACCATAAAGGCTAGGATTTAAACGATTGATGATTTCCAGATATGTGTGAATGAAACAAGAATTCTTATCCCTCAACATCTACTCATCAGTAGCAGAAACAAAAGTAAGTGCATTCCTGAAAAATTACACAGCTCCTGCCAGCTTTTCATTTACGTTGCTGGACTTAAAGCAGAAACAAATGGAAGCCATTTGAGGGTCTTCCTGAAATAGCTACAAGAATTGGAACAGAATTATCATTGGTTGCTAAAAAAAGGAAAAACTGTAGTGTAGAAAGTCTGGAATCATATTATCTTCACTCCAGATACTCAAGAGATTACTGCTCTAAAAAAATAAATCTGGCCTAAATCTGGCTCAGAAATGCAATGGGCTCTAGCTTTCTTATATAAATGCTTGCAAAAGTACAAGTACAATGGGTCAGGCCATGGAAAACATATGAATAAGAGGTATTAAGAAGTATTTATTTGCTGCAAACACTCATCTCTTCCCTGGCTTCTTAGAGAGGGGGCTTAAATCTTGTGTATGCATCAGGCTTTCAAAAAAATGATGAACCACAAAGTAGACATACAATGCCCAAAACAGGTTATTGGATTCACACCCACATATTACACATATATGTATAGCTATCAATTCATGCATTCAATCTACAGATGTAAATAAAATAATCTTTACAGAAAATCTTATCATTAGTGAATACACACATATACATACATATCCATGTATGTACACAACACATGCTAAATTACTAGCCTTTTAGAAGTTAATATTAAATACTTTAGGAAGCTGGTTGTCAACAGGAAAATGCATTTAACAATATCAAGAAATTTAATGACACTGGCTATACGACAACTCATTTTCCTTTATTTTTATATGTAGCCTATGTTTCATTATAATTATGATAGTGACTAAAATAGTGAAGAACGCCTGCCATTGTACTCCTCTAAGGTGCAATATAGACATAACAATGGTTTTTCTTTTCTGTTTTCACAGGGATGGGGGAAGGGGTTACTATGTGTGCAGCAGTGTCCCTTTAAGTAATCTTTTTTTTGGCTGTGCATCCAGGGCAGCTAATAGTTTTATCAAATACCCTTCACAGCAAGACGACTGTTTCCATGGAAACCATAGAGCAATCATCCATTACTCCTGCAAAGATTTCTCTCAGCTCTTTGCTAAATACAGGTAGCTACTTCCTCTCAAACTAAAATAGAATGGAAGAAAGAATTTTATAGCCTTACAATTCACCTCCAGAGCTTCATATAGAGACTATGGGGAAAGTGGGGCCTAAAGCACAAAACCGCAGAAAGCACACACAAGGAAGCCATAAAGAAGTTTTAAAACAGGGACAAATTTCCAYCAAGTCTGCAATGTAAAATACAGCTTATAGAGAGGATAGAAGATTCTTTCCTTACAGCTGTGAAATGGAGTGGAGACAGAGAAGAGCTTAAGATTGGAGATGAACCCAGAGCTTGGTCACTTACCTCTCTCAGCATGTTGTTTTCTTTCTCCTTCTGTTCGAGAAGGCTCTCCAAGTGGTGCACGTGCATCTCTGCCTCAGCCAACCGTCTTGTTCGCTCATGATCTTCCTCAGTGGCTTTTGCTGACAGACCTTTACTCTGCAGCATCTCCAGCAGCTTTTTGATGGACTCATCACGTGCATTTAAGGTCTGTTTCTGCGTCTCAATACGCAACTCCATCTCTTCTAAGGTCTTACGTAGCAGGAAGAGTTCCTTGGCCTGGCGTTCATGCTCTGCATGAAGTCGTTGGAAGTTTTCCTCTGTCAGCTCTGCCACAAAGGGCTCACTGGTTCTAGTGCTGCTGTCCTGCTGGAACAGCTGGTTCAGGTCCCGCTGGATCCGAAGTTCATCTTGGAGAGCCTGGATAGTCATCTGCATATGCTAAAAGAAGAAATAAATAAATAAAATCAGAGGATTCCCTCCACCAGAGAAATAAAGAGAACAGTATGAGCCACGTCAGTTCTCCTGAACTACCAACCAAGAGGAAACCGCAACACCGACAGACCAACATTGTTTTTTGAAAGCAGAATTGAGGTGGAACTGGGTTATTGTACTGAAATTTCAAGTCCCTCCTTCTATGCCTGGTAGAGGTTGCTTAACACTAGAAACCTCTTACTCGGGTGACTCTCTCACTTCCACCAACTTGAGTGAGTCACTGTTTTAAATGGGAAAATGTGAGTAGGCATTTGTCAGTAAGCTGAGAGCTTAAAATATTTTATTTTTCCAAATGTTTGCCTACCCTATAGAAGAATTCTGCATAAGAAGTCCTAGACTAGAATTACTATCTTGACAAAGCATAGGGACACATGACTATTAGAATTTACATACCATCTAATAAAATGTAATCAGCCATGAAGGCTCCCAAGGTCTTCAGTACTAACACTACACATAGCACAGATTTCCCAGTTGACTTACAGAAGAAACTTCAGCATACCAGGAAGAACTACAACTATAGAAAACTGGATATATGCTAACTGGGGAGAAGGGTCACGTCATACGATTTTATGCATGAGGATTTTAGTACAGAACAGAAATTACCATCTTACAAAGAGGAAACTGAAGTCAATCAAACGATCAGCAGTAATTTGTGGTCATGCAAGACAATAAATCCTGTCTCAATGACTGTGAATACAGTGGGTTAATATAGTGGGATGATATAGGAGAAGCACAGTTTGCCTAGAAAAAAGTCCTCACTTCATATTTAGATAAACATTTGTTTTCTTCTCTGCAAGACAGAAGTATTAAGACAATAACGGAGAAGTACTAACACACTGAACAAAGATCTGATTACCAAGGATGAGATACGCACCGAGTGATACATCTCTACTCCCTTAAGAGTGGCAGACATGCTTACAATTTAGTCTGAATGTGAACAAGTCAGATGGACTGATCCCTGGGGTCCACCTTTATATTACAAAAATCAGTGTCTGCAATACAGCTACTTCCAGTATTCACTAGGACTAAAGTACTAGTTAGTTAGTACCATTTATAATCGATTATCAAGCTTGACGCAGGAGATACACTGTTAAGGTCTATAATGTAAAGATGGTGCCAAATTAATGTGTTTGACATAAATCCAAGTACTTCTTTTCACTCAAATATTTGTGAAAAGAGGAGATGTAAGAAGATCTGGGGTTAAGTATTACTTCAAGAGTATATTTATCACAATTCTTATGTAAAATTCCTTGGAAATATTCAAAAGCTGTCTCAAATTGGTCCTGGGCAACCAGCTCTAGGTGGCCCTGCTTGAGCAGGGGGGTTGGACCAGCTGACCTCCAGAGGTCTCTTCCAACCTCAACCTGTGATTCTATGAAAAGACAATAGACAGAAGATAATATTTGCAGCACAGTTACCTATCTTAACCTGTTTTAGAAACATTAACCGTTAGTTTCGTTGTATAGAATGGTGCATAAAGGCAGTTCAATCCCATTTTCTTTACAAAGGTCAGTACTTGAGACGGAGTACTTCCCCTCCTTTTATGTTCTGGCCTAAGAAGAGCTTTTCAAAACTAAAGGTGCTGTTTCGCAATCAGYTCACCTAGGTCCACACTGCCACTAAAAGGAACAGTCCAGCTCTCTGTCCTTCCTTAGGTGGCGGGCACTGACAACTGGATCAAAACTTCACCTGGCTGAAAATCAGCCCCATCGAAACCAAACAAAAGGTCCTGCCAGCCAGATCTCTGATCCAGTTGACAGTGTGACTACACCAATGCTGATCCTGGTGCAAAGGAGGGGTGGGAACGTGCAGTCAAGGAGTTGGTGGAGAAGGAATTGGAACCATCCTTTATGGTATCAGCATAAACTGAAGTCAGCTTAAATGCGTAGCTTCATGATTGATTTAAGATGCTGAAATTGTCTTTTCTTCTATTTCAAYTACTTAATACTTGGCAGTTACTAATTCTGTTAACCTAAAACTACACTTTAGGTTATAGAATCTCTGTGATAACATAGCACAGGTATATATTAGGGGAGGGGATAATTTATTACTCTGTTCTAAAAAGTACATTGTGTTTATATATTGGTGGATGCTCAATTTATTTTCGAGTCAGCATTTAGCAGTATAAGAGAAGAAAAGGAATATCTCAAGGGATTTCGAAAATGTTTTTAGAAATCACTTTTTTTTTTTTAATTAAAGATTTTCATTTTCATTTATTGTCATTTCTCCAAACCACAGTCAAAGTGAGAATGTTAGACAACCTCTAAGCCTTAAAACTGAGGCACTATCACAAACATGCCAGCATGCAGGTACAAAATCAAAACTACTACATCTGTTCAATTACTGTATGTTGACCAAGCTGTAASAGAAAACCTACTGCACTCATGAAAAGGTTTCTCATCTGTGCCTATACAACACCAATAAGGTCAGTTGGACTACAACAGCAGTAGTGAGAGAATATCCTTAACTTTGTTAAACTTAAACAATAACCTCACTAGATATAACTTTACAATTCCACACATGAGTTAATTTCATTTGCATTTGAGAAGCCCTACTTATCCATAGCCCAGCTGCGTGTTGTTCCTCCAGCTAACAAACAAATTCCCACATGCTTCCACCTGCCTCTCCACATACTGCCACTTCAGCATTTCCTTTCTCCCAGACAAGAAAAGAGCTTCTTCTGAACAACCACATCATCTGCTAAATGAAATTACTTCCTCTACTCAGTGTTGTCTCAGAGTCAAACTTGGGTTATTTATAAACATCAATGGACTAAATCACCACAACCAAASTCCCACATTTTTACCATTTGGTCTGCTGTGAAATCTCATTTCAGATAACATAGGCAAAAACTGTGTCTCAGACCCACAGAAATTATCTCCCCCAAAGTTGGAAAAGCCCCCATRCAACTTTTGGGTCAAAGAACCAAAATCTATTATATGATTCAGAAACATGATATGAAACAAAATTTAATACCAGTGACAAACAGAATTTATTGGTATCCATCAGTCTGTTAAGTAAGGACAAGAGAGTTTGGAATACCTGACATAAATGGTCAGCAACTGCCTTGAATTCGGTTTCCCAGGAAAAATGAAGAGGTGGGGCGAGAGGAAGGGTTAGCACTGAGCTTATGAATTACTATCACTGTTCTCTGAACTGCTCAGCTGAGAACAACTTCATTATGTGCAACGTAACTGGAAAATACGCCATAGAAAATTATTCTATGCTTTTGACACCCACTCCTTTCCAACATGCAAGATGTATGCAAAATGGGTTCTTTTCTCTGCTTTCCAAAATTTTTTTATGATTTTCAGAATAATGGAACGATACCCTTTATTAGTTGGCATCATAAATAAACTACTTTTTCAGTTAACATAGCTCCTCTTCTATATAATTTCAAAGAAAACATCTTTTTCCCCCTGAAGGAGGAGGCAAGTCTTACTAGCTTCTCATCCATTTCTTAGACTTCACTTTTAAATCAGTGACTATCCCAGAAAGACAAAATATTTTCCAAGTTCATGCGATACTAGCCACTGAAGCTTAATCCTATTTCTGGGACCTGACTAGAGACCTCAATCAAGCTTGAAAAATACTGTTGAGATTGTCTTATCTAGAAATAAACAAGTAAAAATACTTCTAATACCACTGAGCTTGGCTATGTCATACTCTGCTGAATAAGTACCAATCATGCTTTTCTTAAACAGCTTAATAAAGGTAACATAATTAAAGTCAAAGCAATTATGTTGAACCTGTACTTTGCTTGAAGACTATTGCTCTTATTTCAGACTTCGAGGATTCCCTGTTTTTTCAAGTAATGAAAATTGGTCTTTAAGCCTCACTACAAATTATAACTACACCTGCAAATCACAAAGATATTTTTGTGAGCACAGTTCTCTAGTAAGTCTCTTGCTGGTTATGCCCAATGTACTTTTCTCTTGCCAGAGCTAAGCCCTTCAGGCCTGCCTCAAATGTAAATCCTAAAAGGGCAAGTTGCAAACACAACCTCTCACCAGGTGTTCCTCTGCCTGTATTACTTTCATGGGACAACCTAGAGTTTGTTAACCAGACTCTACACAGGGACAGAGTTTGCCTTTCATCCAGCAGCACAAAATTTACATCTGTAAGTAGCAGAACATGATTAAATCTTCACCTCCACGTAATAGGATTCAAATTCACATTTCCCACACCWTGGCAGATTGGTTAGATGAGTTTCCAAACTACAGTATGAATAGAACCAATGATACAGAAGTTCCTTATATTTGGTTCACAAAGCAGTCCTGTTGTTGCAGTCTCAGGATAATGCAACGTACCTAGCGCTATACTGGTGAGTTTGGGAATCTTGCTGCAGGCAGCTCTTTTCATCTCTCCCTATTGAAGCTTCTCCATTTTGCATGAAATATTTAAAGATTCAGTAGGCCTAACAGAAAATACTAAAAAGGGCACAACTTCCTATTCTAATTGGTAGAATACAAAAGAACAGAAAGACCTGAATAGCAATACTTCCAATTATCTTAAAAGCCTATCATCTTACCACTCCAAAGGAAGTGGGGGATGTGCATTTTAACATACTCAGACAGAAAAAGGAATTTAATTGATAATCTACAGCCAAGACCTGTATTCTAACCCTACATTTTAGATCAAAAGGAGGCAGCCATTGCTACTAGCATGATCTTGAAAGAAAGGGTTGCGACATGCATTTTAAAGAAAGGATTTCACACTCATCTTTGGAAGACAGAGCTTGACCTACCAAGCTACAGTGTTTAAGACTCCAATATGCATTTGTCCATTTGTTTTTCGTTGCCTGATTTCAGCTATTCCCACTGCAGATACTGTCTTTGTAAGTACCGTAATCAGATACATAACTCATCCCATACTTTATTCAAGAAGTCTAAATGCCTAAATTAGAACTGTGGGTTCTGCAACAGAGGCAAGGCACCTAGGCACAGAACAATTCTGTAGTTAAATTCCCCTTAATCTCCTGGATTTAAATTCTAAGTAGGTTAACCAGGGAATTTACTTTAATTTTTGGAATACCAAGAAAAAATTCAGTATGTTCAAGAGATGCCTGTCAACAATCAGCAAAAAGGAAGAGAAGAACCTACTCTTTCCTAGCAACGAGGGAAAACATAACATGCAATTATATGACACCGAGTCACAGAACTGTGTCACAACGAAGTGGGAAGCATTTTTACATTCTGCAAAACTCAACGACTTAAAAAAAAATCTTCTTTTACACTGTGAGAACACTGAAGACTCTCATATTCATGAGCAAGAGAATATGCRGTGATGGAAAGGACGGGGAGAAAAGGAGAGGTCCTACTAGAATATTCAGTGGTGTGTTAGAAATGCCTCAGCCTGGGAGATAAAGGTTCAAGCTCTTACTCATCACCTTCATACATCCCAAATGAGGCTCTAGTCAGTAGGCAATAAGCTGTTCTTGGGTGAAACTCTAACAAGATATTCTTACAGAAGGGACTGAGAGAGATTCTGCTTTGTACAAATATCTGAATATTGACTGACTTCGGAATTTAAACCTACATCTCTCACATCCCAGTGTCATAAAGGGAAGATGAATCTCGGCTCAAAGTCCTTGTCTGAATTAGCCAAGAGACCCCTTAGCATCTCCCACATCCTAGTGAGCATCCCCAACCAAGTCTGTTTCCTGCTCAGGGACTGATCCCATCTCACTCTTCTCTAATTTTTAATCAGAAATTCCACTCCACAGGGAAGAAATTTTTTCCTAACAAACGTTTTGCTGAAATCAGCAGATTCAATAAAAGTTTCTTATAAAAATATTATTGACAAACTCAGCTCCTGAAAATTTCCTGATTACTTCTACTGYTAACCCACAATGCCAGTACATCCCATACTGAATGACAGCTTTATGATGTACACGTATTTGGCTGTTTTCTACAAATCTGCTCAGAGATCAAGCTGTTCTTCATGTAAAAAACAGTAAGTGCTTGGAAAGACATAGGACAGGTTTGCATTTTTTATAACATATCGCATGTTTCTGTATTTATTTTTCAGAATCCAACCTAGGGATAAAGAAAAAATAAAAGAAGAGACAGATGTAATTTGTTAATTGACCAAAAACTAGGTTTCTGAAGATGCCAGTTTACAGCTAATCTCTTATTCAGCCAATTATTTTTACAGCTGGGGAAGAGACACAAGCTTTCAGCTACAAAAGCCCTTCCAGGTCTGAAATAAATGTACTTGTAGTACCTACAAACACTGCCTTATTTTTGTCTTTAGATCATCATGACTACAATGCTACTACTCTGGAAAGAAAAGATACAATAATTACGATATATTTCATTTCAGAAGGACAATTCAGTAAGGTCTACCCTCAAATGTACACCACCAGAAAATGACAGAACTTACAAGGTRCTTTTCTTGCCAGCAAATCCGCATGCACCATCACAAACTTTTGCATTATGAYGATTCCTCTCATGTTCTTTACAACAAAAAGCATTTCAAACATTTGTAAGAGGATGAACCACATTCAGCTCAAAAGAGATCACATGCCAAATGCTACAATAGGATTTGGTCACTACAGGGAATCATTCTCTCCCATTCTCAAAGAGTTAATGTTTTGGCAGCATTTCTGGGAAATAGATTCTGCTGAATGCACGGCAGAAGCAAAGGCCTGGCTGTCTGAGGGAGTCCCTGCTGACATTCAGCTGCAGCCCACGCAAAGAAACTGAAAAAAGGGCTAATGTCAGGTGTCCAGCAGGGCTGTGATGAAACAGAACTTGCTGATTCCAGAAATGCTACATATTCCCTGGAATATGGATCAGGGGCTTCAAACCCCTTATTTAAATGGAAATGAATGGGTGATTTTTATAATGTTTAGCTTAGAAAAATACAGCTATGATTTTAACAGGATTTAATTTGTGAGAGTCAAAGAAAGAGACTTGTATTTTAAAGACAACGGTACATTGCATTATCTCTGAGACAGCAGAAGGGCAAGATGGTAAAAAAGCACTATAGATAAAGAGCTTAAGTTGTCAGGAATACATTTGTCAGCTGAACTAGACTCACACAGAATGACTCATTTGGTTTAAGGGGGCAGTGTGCAGCAACCTAATTCCTTCACCCCTGTCTGTACCAAAAAAAAAAACAAAAAAAACCAACAAACCAGAAGCAACCCAGCAGGAATGAATTTACACTCCAAAAGTAAGCAGATCAGAAACAACCTAATAAACCTRTAGCCACAAAGGAACCAAAACTACAATGCAATCACCTCATACTAAGCGTACAGGTACATCCATTAAAAAGGCTGCAAGGTAAAACAGAATAAATGCAGTACACCAGTTATTCAGTGGTAAATGTCCACATGAAAGATTTATCTTTGGTAAACATGAAGCAGCTTATCTTACAAAGAAAAAAAGCTGTTCATATTTTTCAAGGAATAAAGCATGTATATGGGCAGTTTCTATAGACTACCTGATGCACAGTAAAAATATAACTTATTCTGAAGAAATTTGTGCACTTACCTGTATTATAAGAAYAAAAATTCCAATTAAGCATAGGCAAACCTAGTAAACTTCTGAAAAACAACAGTTTATCTATCAGTTTTTGACCTATGAATATAATTCTGACAGTTTTCTGGCTTCCTAAGGGATGAACCAATTTGAGCTCTGTGGCAGATATCACAAATGGTCTAGCAGGCAATAGAACACAAAGAAAAACTATTTCTGAAGTCATACTAGTTAGTCCCAGCTACCATGTGTCTAAATTTCCAAAGGTACATCTACATTAGTAGTTTAGCATACTTCAAAAGCTTTTTCTCATGCAAATCTTCCTAGCATCTACATTTTACATGCTTTGAGCATCAGCATGCTATGATCCTGGAGTGCAGAAACTGGATTCTTTTAAGTGCCCCTTATCTTTCTTGAGAACAGGCATTTTGGGATTAGGGCAAATGTTTAGAATTTCTCATCAGAATTGACAATTTCCATAGTGATTTTAACCTCTACTTCCCGCTAGGCTGTCCAAATTGGGTTAGCGTTACACTACTTAAATATCACGTTTTATTTATATACAAATATGAGCTTTAATTATTTGCTCTTATCCTGCTAAAGAAACAAGAGGCCTTGCATATATGCAGTTTCACACATTGCAGGAAGGTAATTCTTTACAGTTCCTGTCTCCCCTCTCTGGCAAGCACAAACTTCTTTTGTCACAAACTGTGTCAATAAAATTGATCCTCATGTAAGAGGTTTCTGTGAAAAAAAAAAGCCAACACACAAACATCAGACTGATCTATATTCAGGCCAGCCATGACAGAACTTGTAGAATTCGATCTTATGTGATTTTGCATGTGTATACAACACACCCAATTTCATCCACGGTATAGATTACTTCTAAACGTTGCATCCATGGAATAGGTGCTTAAGTGCCAAATTTGGCTTTTGTGAACCTTTCATCCCATGAAAGTAATTAGAAATTATTATGGTACTTGAGGGAAGGAGAACTTTAACATTTACATATTCATAAATGTCTAATATTTTCAAATTAATAGCATCTATATGAAACGTGACTCATTTTGTTAATAGATTAGGAGCTTTTCTGCAAAAACATATTCTTATTAGTCACCTCTACTAGGGAGGTCAGCAAATATATCTTTGCATTAGCTGATGCAAGGAATCAATCCAAGATAAAAGGTGCTCTGCTACACAACCTTTGATCTTGTGTTCAGTATTTTCCAAGATATGAGCATACATCAACACTATGCTCTAAAAAAGGAAAAATAGCTGACGATTGATAATGAAAGAGTACTATATGAAAAATCGATGCGGAARCAAGCTGCTGACTGCTTTATCCACATCACCCTCCCCTTGCTACCCCCTGCCCCGCCAAATGCAAACCTTCTTCTATACTAGTTGGTTTGGAGAGATTACAGTATAAATCTCAATGCACACGTGCATGGGTCCCACAAGAATATTTTGACTGAAATATTTTGAATAACTGCATCTGTATGCATAAACCCTATACCTCTCATGTAAGGGTATAAAATATGGAGGAGGCCTGATCTTTAAAGCTTTTTGAATATTTCAAACTTGTGACTGCTGAGGACTGAAGAAACAATTACAGGGTAGGCTGTGATACATAAATTGGTAATATTTCAAATAATTAGTTTTAATACAAAACAGTAAGCTTTTCTACTCCCGCTTGCTCACAGCACTACAATACTTTCTTCTTCCTGTCAATCTGGAAGGCAGCATAGTGGCATCCTTCACCTGCAAGCAACAGTGGAAGATCTCATGAGTTACCCGAGGCTTGGAGACTATGGATTGATGACCACAGCAGTAAGTGTTCTTTCCAAACTTCTGCCTCCAGAGATTGAGTTACTGTCCAGGTAAGATATCAAGGGCYCAATATTTGGCTGCTCAGCTGAAGAAATGAAATATTTACTAGCCCCATCAGACTGAAATATAAAACCTGGATAGTGGCTCACCAGCAATCTGAAAACACTGAAATTTACTGACATTCTCTTTGTTGGGTTTTTTAAGACATTTTCTTGAGCAAGAGAAGCATCAGATGACCAGATATGGTCATAAATGTGAGAACACTGCAGGAAGGACTTGATCTTGTCAAATAATAGAACACGTGGCATTCAGGATCTCATAAACAACATATGGCTGTACTGTGACACATGGAAAGTTATTGCCAATGGAGTCTTTGCACAATGTTCAACCAAGATAGGGAGATAACCAACAGCAAAAAGTAGCTGCTGCGTCTCAGCTGCACAGACCATGTGTAGAATGAGGCTTTGCCAGCTTGCTTATACTTTTCCTTGTGCTGATTAAATGGTAACCTTGCAAGGCAAAAGTCATCTTAGAGACATTCCTGCAGAGTGCRGAGGCCCTGTATACCCAACACCTCATCCCACTGTTTCACAAGAAGATAGGACCAATTTGGCTATGTCATCGTAATACTTTCATTCTTGCTTTACTTGTTCATAGTCTCTCCAATATGCCTTCCTACCTGCTTTCTATCCCATACATAATTGTAAACATTGCATCTTCTGAGGGAGATAGATTGGTGGAGCCAAACGCTGCCATCCCTGAGGCAAAGGCAGCAGATGGAGGCTCCACAAGAAGCAGAGGATCCCCTTCCCTCTTGCCATGAGGCAGAAGGAGGGSACCTGAGAGATRGGGGGGAATGGAAACGGGTCCCTGCTCGGGGCGCCCGGYGAATCCCCTCCCGGCCTTCCTCGCTTTCCCAGTTGCCCTGACACAACAGATATGGGGCTCTGGAACTTGAGGGCCAGGCAAATGAGGATGTAGATGAAGGTCCATCCAGGGGGTTGCCTAGGTCGAGTCAGTCAGCCCYGCGCATTATGACTGCCTCTGTTAAGAAAAAAGGAGGGTAATTGTCTTAGGTGATTCCCTTCTGAGGGGAACAGAGGGCCCAATATGCCGACCGGACCCATCCCACAGGGAAGTCTGCTCCTCCCTGAGGCCCGGGTTAGGGACATTACTAGGGAACTCGCTGGGCTGGTGCGGCCCTCTGACCATTACCCGCTGTCGGTTATGCAGGTTGGCAGCGATGAGGCTGCGGAGAGAAGTCCCAAAGCGATCAAAAGGGACTTCAGGGCACTGGGGCGACTGGTTGCAGGATCAGGAGCACAGGTGGTGTCCTCCTCAATCCCGTCAGGGGCAGGGAAGAATACTGAAAGGAACAGGAAAACACACCTGATTAACATGTGGCTCAGGGGCTGCTGCCATCAGTAGAATTTTGGCTTTTTTGATCACGGGGAGGTTTACACAGCACCGGGCCTGCTGGCGACGGATGGAGTTCAGCTGTCTCAAAGGGGGAAAAGGATTCTCGCCCATGAGTTGGCGGGGCTCATCGAGAGGGCTTTAAACTAGGTACGAAGGGGGAAGGGGATAAAACCAGGCTTGCTAGAGATAAGCCTAGGGCTGGCATGCCGATGTCGGGGGTGAGATYGATAGCCCAGCTCAAGTGCATCTACACCAATGCACGCAGCATGGGCAGCAAACAGGAGGAGCTGGAAGCCATTGTGYRGCAGGACAGCTATGACTTASTCRCCATCACAGAAACATGGTGGGATGACTCTCATGACTGGAGTGCTGCGATGGATGGCTATAAGCTCTTCAGAAGGGATAGRCGTGGAAGGAGAGGCGGTGGGGTGGCTCTGTATGTTAGGRAGTGTTTYGACTGTACAGAGCTCAATGACTGTGATGATCAGGTTAAGTGCTTATGGGTAAGGATGAGGGGGAGGGCCAACAAGGCAGATATCCTGCTGGGATTCTGTTATAGACCACCCAACCAGGATGAAGAGGCAGACRAAGCRTTCTACAAGCGGCTGGCAGGAGTCTCACGATCGCTAGCCCTTGTCCTCATAGGGGACTTCAACTTTCCCGACATCTGCTGGGAATACAACACGGCAGAGAGGAAACASTCTAGGAGGTTCCTGGAGTGTGTGGAAGATAACTTCCTGACGCAGCTGGTAAGGGAGCCTACCAGGGGAGGTGCCTCGCTTGACCTGCTGTTTACCAACAGAGAAGGACTGGTGGGAGATGTGGTGGAATCAAGAATCAAGAACCAAGAATCAAGAATCAAGAATTCTTGATTCTTGGTGAAGTAAGGAGGGGGGTCAGCAAGATCGTTACCATGGACTTCCGGAGGGAGGACTGTGGCCTCAAGGGAGACCTTATCGCTCTCTACAACTACCTGAAAGGAGGCTATAGCGAGGTGGGTGTTGGTCTCKTCTCCCAAGTAACTAGCGATAGGACAAGAGGCAATGGCCTCAAGTTGCACCAGGGGAGGTTTAGATTGGACACTAGGAAAAATTTCTYCATCGAAAGGGTTGTCAAGCATTGGAACAGGCTGCCCAGTGAAATGGTGGAGTCACCATCATTGGAGGCGTTCAAAGAACGTGTAGATGGAGCACTTCGGGACATGGTTTAGTGGGCATAGTGGTGTTGGATTGACAGTTGGACTTGAAGATCTTAGAAGTCTTTTCTAACCTTAATGATTCTATGATTCTATGATTCTCACATTTGCCATATCATCAATTCTTCAGGGAAAGTAAAACAAGTTTCCTAGAAAAGCATTTGCACGTGGTTTTCTTGTTTTAAGTGACAATAAGGAATAACTGCAGACTTTCATACTCAATTGGCCCAAAATCCAAAAAGCCTAAAATGATAGCTGAAATAAAAGCAGTACCCAGGTACATCATCAGCCACTGTAGAGGACTATAATTTGTGCACTGCTGTACAGAAGAAAAATAACCCTCATTCATTGTCCCTTCTTGAAGTAAGAAGCATGGACTTTTTTAGAGTTATCAATGCACAGCAGTCAGCCACAATAGCAGCAATCATTTTAAGTCTATCTTGCAAGATTAGGGCTTGAAGTTCTCACAAGCAAGTCAAGTTCTTGCCAAATGGAAGATATGCATCCCTTCCATCTTCATAACTTTTCTCATTTTCTTTGAGATGCAAGGAGAACAAAATAGAAATCCATTWTTAACAAAATCTACAGTAGCAGCAACCATCAGCGAGACTCAGCTAAGCCTTTCCAAACCTGTGGCTTTTAGACATGATACATATTATCTTCTCAGCTCTCTGCCATGAAATATTGGCTACACTCACAAAGGAACAGACTTGAAAATGTTTTTTTCTGGATACGTCAAGTCTCTTACGCTGAGTAGTTTTGGGAAGACAGGCAGATCAAATGCGTTACTGGAATTTCAGGATAAATTTAGGATATGGCTGCAGTAATCATTGTCCCTGTGAAAGAACATACAAAAAAACTCTGATCAAAATGTTCTGGCACTTACCCTTGTGCTGAAATGACAGCAGCACCTTTGACAGCAAAGCAGAACACAGCACGTTACACTAAGTTCTAAAGGAGCTTTCTGCGACCTTTAAGAGGCAACACAATACCCCCTTGAGGGAGTTMAAGAGATAAGTGACAGGAAAGCATGAAGAGGAACTTCGATAGTTCTGGCAATGAGGAGGCCTACCACAACTTACCTGAATAGCAGCTGTTGAAATTTCTGCTAGATGTACCATGATAGCGATAGATACTAGGCTCACATGCTACTTTGGAAGTACAAAGTCAAGGATTTTCATCATGAAAATCTTTACTGGATCCTAGAATGTGATGAAAATACCTAAACAGAAAAGTTTTTCCATTCATAAAAGTGATTCTTCCCCGCAGACATCTTTCTGCTAGGTACGAGAATTTTCAAGAGGCAATTCCATCCGGCAGCAGAGCTCAGTCACCCAACACTCAAGTCATCAGGTGCAGTAAGTTGGGTTCTTAGTATACATCAGAAATGCGTTTGATCAGAATGTGAATCAGACAAGCTAAAAAGGGTATGTGCAATAGGACTGACAGCTAGAACAACTTTTGTCAGTGAAAAGCTTTAATACCATCCTGTCTTACCTTGCACATCACTCTAGGAATCAGGGGAATAGATAGAAGAACATAAAGGAGATCYGAGTTCGTTGTAATAAATACAAAACTATCTAACACAGAATAGTCTTGCATTGCCTATGGATCAAAATGGACAGCTGGTATAGACTGTGTTGGTAAAATCATTTAGGGTAAATCTCTCACTGAACGAACACTGACTCTTAATAAATATTTGCAGGAACTACTCACGAATCATTACTACATGATCATTCAAGCAGTATGTCATGCTGTTAGGCTTCTTGCAGAGCAATGACTGAACTCCCTTGCTTCTTTATATACCAGAGTGATAATACATAACTGTTCAAGAACTGCAGAAATAGAGATAAAATGGACAGAAATGCTGTACAATACAGTCTTTTGGTTCTGGTTCAAGTGCATTTATGCAAATCTTGTAACCAAGTGCTCTGCATTTAAAAATTATTCAGAGAAGCATCTTAATCTGTTGATACATCTGTATGAACAACTGTCAAGACAGAAAGGAGAAGGGATTTCCCTCTTGTGAGTTCGAGGTGTCAATCCACCAACTCCAGCAAGAGTTTAAGCATGGCACAAGTGTCTGAACACAAATATTAATCTCAGAGCCACATGTTYTATAAGAGTCTGTTAATTCAGAACTAAAATAAAAAAATTGAAAAGGGCTTGTAGCATAGAAAAATCTGGAAAGCTCATTTGTCTAGTGTTATGCGTTCTATTTCAGGGAAACAGAACAAGGTGGCTTCTGAAGCCCCAAATTCTCTTCATCTGTTGGCTATGTTCTGGGACCTAGCAAGAATTAGGGAACGGACTCCCTCTTTCTAATCCATCTCAGTGCAAGGCTGAAGGGCCAATGGTGATACTTATTTAAATGCAAAGTTTAAGGCACGCTTCAGAACAACTTGCTGTGCTTTCCCTGAGAAATAATCCCATATGCCCCCTCTCTCCCCACACCCCTTTCTTGTAGCTTTTGCAGACAGTACTCATTAGTCAGGAAACAGACCAAAATTTAAATAACAATTAAATGTGGCAGAGTTCAGCTCTTCTTTCCCTCAGATACCTAGATGAGCTTTACCAGGCAGAAACTTGTACACCTAATCAACACAAAAACCCTGAACATATTACTAAGAAACCACCCCACAGTCCTGAATTTCATAATCCTTACATTCCTTTTAGATTTCACCTAACATTAACATATGTTTTACTCATCATTAAAACAGTCTGTTGGTAACACTGCTTTGAGATACTTTTGCTATGGAGATTGTCAGCAGACAATTTACAAACTCAGGACTGAAATGAAGCTCCCCAAATTCTTGAACTACACACTAGTCCAACAAATGGAAAGCAGAAATCCATCATGCCCCCAAATCTGTCTCTCTGTTCTAGCTACGCACACAAAAGATTTCTACAATTTTATCTTTTTCTAACGTTTATTTCAATTTATCCAATTTTCACAAAAGAAGACGTTTTATGGCTGTACTTTAAATTTCATAGATTACGTACCTCAGTCATATCATTCTTTTTAGCTCATCTGCATTCCTACATCACAAAATAAAAGCCACTTTTAAAGTTCAGCATTCCACTGCAGGCATGGTTTTGGGGTTGGGTTTTTTTCGTCACAGTTAGTAATTTGTTCATTTTTTTATTCTGAATTTGTTTTCTGAGAAAAACCTCATTAAAAATCCTGATATACAACATTCAATAAATGCAAAAGGATACTACTCTAAAAATAAAACCCCATTATTTGATTAGTTTTACAAGGAAAGGACAGAGCAGGTCCTGTTGGTTAACCTACCATGAACAAATCAAGAAAAAAAAAAAAAAAATCAATCAGTGGCAATTTAAGTGTTTTAATTTAAGTGCCAGGAGCTGAAAAAATAGGCAGTTATTAAATGCCTTCAAACAGTATATTATGCAGAATAGGTGAAAAAAAAGCGTTTAAAAAAACCAAATTCACTACTTGTACTAGTGAGTAAGAGTGATTTATAAACTCAAACTACAGCTAGCTACTGCCAGAAGGATGGAATATATAATAGGGGACTAAAAACCATACAAATGTAACCTTTACTTAGTCAAGATTAAAACAAAATAATTTTTAAAAAAAGCTCTGGAGAACAGCTAAGGAAATGACACAACCATATTTCTATTAGTCAAAAAACACGATCATATCACTTTCTCACCATTGCTTTCCTCGAACCTAGATTATCAATCCTTCAGGCAGCAACTGTCATTTTGATGTATGCGCTGGTATAACAACCAGAATAATACACCACCAACTCTTAAATACAACCACAATATAAACAGTGAATCAAACTGTTAAAGCAGAAAAGGATTGAGAGCAATAAATAATGAATGAATAAAGGCTTTCATGAAAGCATTACCATTCTCATGGTCTAAAGGTCTGAGAACAAGATTTGTATGGAGAGGTGATAACTCTACCAGCTGATAAACARAAAACAGCTTTCAGCACACTAGTCCTTCTTTAGGCTTTGCTGGTTTTGTATTAAATCTTTGAAACTATATAGAAGCACATAACAAATACGGTGAATTAATCTTGATTATGTACTTTAAAACCAATATTTTATCTAGTTTATRATTTTTAGAATTCAGTATTGGTTTACTGCATATTATCTTTTTCCCCATGTCACGCCCACAGCTAYCTCCTCACTATTCCACAGACAATTCTATCTCACAGGAGTTACTGTAATGAACTGCCTCCATAATATCCCCCCCTTATCTACAGCTACCAGCCAGAATTTTTTCTACTGAAACTGAGTAGCATTACTCAGTGCAAAATTTCTCAATTTGTTCTCAACTTGAAAGGTGCTGCTTCTGTCCTTTTTCCTCCCATAAAAAAGAGGCTTTGCATCCAAAAGTTTGTTTGCTCTTCTCTTGCCTACATCATTTAATCTAGCAAGATGTTTTATTTCTCTACAAGCCTTGCCGTGGTAATCAGCCTCTCTTTGGAGATGTTTTTTCCYCTCAAAAAAGGGAAAGGTATTGCCATACAGATCACCAGAATATTTTACTGTAACCTGAAAAAGTTGCATTACAGTAACACAGACATGAGTAGTACAGCTTTATTACAATCTCCAGCATCTATTTTAAAGTAAATACAACAGTTCGAGGCTGTTGCTAATATGAGGTTTCTTTCTGAATTCTCTTCTGAAAAATAAAAAAATTCCTTGAAACAAATCTGTGTATTACTGATATAATACTGAAGTAACAGGCATAATGGCACCTAGACACTAAACATACCTTAATTTTCCCAGAAGACAGTCTGATAGCTTTACTGGAACATTTGATAGTTTATTTTGAGGAAGAATTTAACCCTTGAAATCTATTTGCATCATTCTCCTTGCAGCAGAAGTATCCATGACTCATTCTTGACACCAGGCAGTGGCATGATGCAATAACCTTCCTGTGCTTCTCAACTGCTCGGACTGGCAGTAACTCACCAGCAACTTCACTCAGGCCAAGATTTCCTGTGATGCAGGCTTCTGTCTCCACCACTTCTTCAGCAGCCTTGCCTACCCTCTCACTTTCACATATCCAACATCCACAGCCAGGTAATAAAGATGATGCCCCATATCTTGCCTATATTACATAAAAGCAACTGTATTTATTCAACCCAAACAAAAGCTTTGCCTACATTCTAATACTGCTAAAATAAATGGAAAATGTGATTCAAATCTTCAAAAAGACTAAGACGACATTTATGGATTCTCTTATTTCTCCTTCCCCATAGCAAAATCTGTATTAGGGACCATAGTTCAAAAGACAAACACTTGTCTTAACCAACTGCATTTAAGGTTTTCAATGAAAAGTTTCAAGGAGTTCCAACTTTTTATTGGTTTGTCTGCTCTAAAGACTTTTTCAGTGATAGGAATATATCATGAACAATAAGTCACTAAAAATACACAACTACGCTACCACAGTGTTTTAAATGAAAAAGTAAGTATTCTTGGTAAGTGATTTTAGGAAAAAAAATATACAATTATCCAAAACTAGTCTGACAGAAAAATTCCCTTTATTTCTTAAGAAAAAGTAACACAAGAATCTCAACTCCCTCACAACCAACAGATGGTTGATTTAATTATGTAAAATACATAGATAACAGCTGAGTAATGAATCCAAAGCTGAACCAATGACTCCTTTGATCCACTGAATCCATTTATTCACTTCCATAGCAGAGTTCAGAAGGCAACACTAAAATTTATGAAGAAAGCTTTTCCTTTCCCAAGATACAAATAAAAAATAAAACTAGGAATAACTTAAAAATAAAGCCACTTTCTATAAATCAGTGTAGAAAAAATACATTGGCAAAGAATTATTAAATAAAAAAGATAAAGTTTAAAAAATTAAAAAATTTAATAGATGCTTTTGACAAWAATGTGAAACTTCAGAAGCAGTTGTCTAACATGAGAGATGGTACTCCGATATCCTCTCAGTTCCTGTTTACCTACCAAACCTTAAGAAACAAAGTCCTACATACATGTGCTTCAGCCTCATCATGTATTTTAGAAGCATTTGTAATATAAGCACATAATCCATGTTTAAGTAGTACTCCTCAGTGGCAAGACTGGCTATAACTCAAAGGAAGAAAAAAGTACAGAAAAAGGCAAAGGTTTAGAAGCCAGTTTCTTGATTTCAGTATCAAAATCAACATCAACTCTAGAAACCATAGATAAAGCTCCTTAAAGAACAGAAGGATTCTCTTATGGGAAGTACCAAAAGAAGTTTTTCCCTCAGTAAGTCTGCAGATGACACCAAGTTGGGCGGGAGTGTTGATCTGCCTGAGGGTAGGAAGCCTCTGCAGAGGGATCTGGACAGGCTGGATCGATGGGCCGAGGCCAATTGCATGAGGTTCAACAAGGCCAAGTGCCGGGTCCTGCACTTGGGTCACAACAACCCCATGCGACACTACAGGCTTGGGGAAGAGTAGCTGGAAAGCTGCCCGGCAGAAAAGGACCTGGGGGTGCTGGTTGACAGCTGGCTGAACATGAGCCGGCAGTGTGTCCAGCTGGCCAAGAAGGCCAAMGGCATCCTGGCSTGTATCAGGAATAGTGTGGCCAGTAGGCGGAGGGAGGTGATCGTGCCCCTGTACTCGGCACTGGTGAGGCCGCACCTCGAATACTGTGTTCAGTTTTGGGCCCCTCACTACAAGAAGGACATTGAGGTGCTGGAGYGTGTCCAGAGAAGGGCGACGAGGCTGGTGAAGGGTCTGGAGAACAGGTCTTATGAGGAGYGGCTGAGGGAGYTGGGGTTGTTTAGCCTGGAGAAGAGGAGGCTGAGGGGAGACCTTATCGCTCTCTACAACTACCTGAAAGGAGGCTGTAGTGAGGCGGGTGTTGGTCTCTTCTTCCAAGTAACAAGCAAAAGGACGAGAGGAAATGGCCTCAAGTTGCACCAGGGGAGGTTTAGACTGGATATTAGGAAAAATTTCTTCATCGAAAGAGTAGTCAAGCATTGGAACAGGCTGCCCAGGGAAGTGGTGGAGTCACCAACACTGGAAACATTTAAAAAACATGTGGATGTGGTACTTCAGGACATGGTTTAGTGGGCATGGGTGCTGGGTTGACGGTTGGACTCGATGATCTTAAAGGTCTTTTCCAACCTTAATGATTCTATAATAAGTTCCTATGTAGGTCCAGAAAGGATGAAAATAGTTATTTCCAACAAACTTACCTCCTTTTTCAAGGAGCTTGATTATACTGGAAAATCAACAAGAAACGTTAGCCTCACACTGGACTTCCCAATTCTGGCTGGTGTAGAAGCTTCCCTGAAGAAATCTCCTCAACCTTAGTCCCTACCACTCTTGCATGGGAGATTTCAGTAACCCCTCTTTTTACTTACAATGAGTCTAGTAACTACACAATATGATCAGTAAGAATAGAGACAGCCAGATCATATGTTTCCATCTATTTACATAAGAACGATCCAAGGAAACTGCCTATAAGCAGTTTAAGAGAAGAAACACCATAATTCTCAAAGCTGAACCCCCAGTTGAGTGTCTGATGAGTATAAAGACACGATGAGTTCAAAATTCCTCTACCTGATTCTGTTTTGTCAGGGAAGAGGTAAAGGCTAAAACACTCTGCCACTGCTTTCCAGGAAAACCATATCAATACTAAAATTTTTATTTAATAGCTACACCTTTTACTAGTGGGTACTTTCTTATGTTCCTTGCCAAAACAGCTCTGCATGTAAAGTTTAAGAGATGAGTAATCACTATTAGCAATTTTTTGCACTGAAGCACTGTCTAAAGCACTCAAGGCAGAGACTGTTAACCCTAACAGGACCGCGTAAGTACATGCCCAATCCCTCCATTTCCACCACCTTTTTTATGAAGGACCTCCAGCTCCTCCCAGCCACCACTTTCTCCTCAACCACATGGATATCCTATTTTAAAGAGATATTGTAAAAATAAGATAGGGGCTCCATAGAAGTAGGTAAGACATACAGGAGGTGAACATAAATACAGACTGAACATTTCAAATCATCTCCATTCATAACATTCCTGTTTTCTTTAAATGATTGTCCATATGTATCATCACACTATAGATGACTGCATGCAGTACCTGCCTACTGAATGGATTATCAGAGAACCTAAAGACTGTGGATAGTTAAAAACGTTTCTGTTGGCTGGACACTTCAATTAGTGTCATGCTTAACAAATGTATGAATGGAATTCCGCTTGTAGCTCTGTGAGTCTCCCAAAGGATAATTTCTCTGAAATGCTACAGAGAAAGTTTGTCCCTAAACTAGAAACTTCACCCTCTGCTCTGTTAYGACACATCCTAGTGACCCAGAAGAATAGACTCTGAGGAGAAACTGTCAAACCCAGAATCTTCTCATCAGGGAAACACAACCAAAAAAAAGGCATGTTTTCAAGAAGGCCAAGTTATATATAAATAAGATGATTAAGCTCATTAGAAGGTAGCCTCTGTAATGCTGCCTCTGGTAAGGATGAATGGGATATTTTGAAAACAGGCAAAGGACAATCCTCCACAAAAAAATGCAACTCAAACCACATGGGCTACGGGCTTCAGATACGTACAAAGTTCAACTGTATACTGAAGGAACAAGGCAGTGAGGAAAAGAGGATCAGTTCTCAAGTGCCTGAATTTCTACAATCCTGCCTGCTGAGATAACTGCTATTAAGATAGCCACTCTTGTGGACAGATAAAGAAAGGAAGATCATAGCCTCAAACAGTTAGTCTATTGTTAATACTTCCCTGCAAGCAGACTGCCAACCACTAGTTCCAGTTATAGATATGTCAGGAACTAGCGCACCTCCAAGTGTTACAAGAGGGGGGACTTGAATTCGCTTTATTTACTGAAACTGTTTTAGTCATGTTAAGTCATCACCTGTAATTGATGCCTTATGACAGAGAGAAACCCATGGCATGTTTTTCCAMACTCCTTTTGCCTTGAGAACATTCACGCAAGACAAGCATCTTTAGCAGACCAAAAGTCCCAAGTAATATGACCTGACCTGGCAGGAGGTCAAATTGCCTGTTTCTTTGACACCAGTAAAAAGTAGTATCCTTTTACAGGATGTACAATGTGATTCTGACTGTATGGTACTTCTGCAGACTGATAGGAGGGGTCCATTAAAAGGGAGTGTGAGAAAGAAGCAGGATGTTATATGCATGACTCTCAGCATCCAGCAGACAGGAATCCAGGATAAAGGCATTTCAGCCAGAAACATGACTAACCCAAAGTGACTACTGAAGGGGGATTGAGATTGAGGCAAAGTGAGTCATATGCTTCTCAACGAACACTCAAAACATGCCAATGAGAGAATGCAAACTGAGCAAGTGACTGAGTTGTAACTGGTACCATGCATATAAAGATCATCAAAAGATGACATTTAGATAAACTGCGATGTCTGCCCAACATTTAAGAGGAGTAGGAGACAAGGTTGGCTTCTCCGTGCAGTAAGTAGGCTGCATAGCAATATCTGCCCCATCCAAAACTGCTTCACAAGAGCAAGTCTTCAGCTTGGGCTTATTTATGAGGAGCTTTCTCAGAAGGAGAATCATCCAGGAGTGCTTTRAGTTGATCCAATTGAAAGTAAGTATAAACAGGTCTGAAGATCTTCATATGTTTTACAATCCTACACAGGATAATGCTAGAAGAGATGGTTCCCCCTCCACCCCTAACAACATCACCTCTCTTATGATCCATACCGATAAGACTTGTAAACCTAGCGAACTCCCTCTAATTTCACCACTGCAACAAAATAATTCAAGGACAGATGTGAAAAAAGAAATTTTGCTTCCATGTCAAGATTTAAACACACTGATCCACTCAAGGCCATATGGAAGCAAGAATATTCCACAGGGAAAAAGCCAGTTTCAGCATTGTCTGGTAAAACACATGATTTAAAGAAAATTGTAGAATAGKTCAGAGCACTATGGAGGGAGCAGAAGTCAGATTTCAGCACAGACTTAAGAGTCCACCGACCACTTGCCACAACAGATCCGGCAAGTACTCTCAACAGACATGATAGAGGATACAGGCATCCCCCAAGTCCAGGACATACAAGAAAAATGGTCTTTATCATTTAATAAGGTCATCAACTCACATAGGAAAAGCTGACACAGACACAGAATAATATTCTCTGATCCACCTCTTGGGCTTGCTCGTGTACAGGAAGAGATATGAAGGTTTTCAAAGACTGATGGCTGAAGCAGCAAGCTCACTACCCAAAGCATCAAAAACAGAACAGGAGAAGGTTCAGTTGTTTGTGAAGACCTACAGTCAGGCAGTTGTTTTTTACCTGCACAACACCTGTGTATCACTTCATTCAAGATGACTGGAAAAAAAGATGTAAACAGATAATAAGAGACTCGGGTGRAATATCTATGTCTTTTGTGAAAGGAAAACCCCAGTGCTCCAGAGCAGAGGACAGTCTAGAAATAGAAGGCAGCTCACATGCAATGGGAAGCCACTATTTGGCAAAAGTAGCAGCTTTGTACTTTCTATCATCCTTCCTCTGTAACAGCCATAAATGGAGCTGAAGTCTTTCAAGATGGAAGGGATCTTCTCTTGATGCTCTGGAAGCGAGCAAGTCGTGGGAACAAGACCATATGGAGAGACTGTCAAAGGATTAACTTCACACTAGACTCGTTGTCAATGGGTTGGAGGAGAAATCAGAGTTGAATGTTTATGTAGCTCTCAAACATTCAAGATCACTCTGATTCAAGACCAAAGCTGATGGATGTGTCCAGCAAATAATTAAGTAGTCTCTCCTCCTTTCCTTGAAAGGCATTAGACTTGAAGCCTTTGTAAACCAAACATTTCCTCAGGGATCTGGTCCTCCAATAAAACATAAGTATTTAGCACTCCTGCTGGGCAAGGGCATAATGGATGCCATTTAAAATATGTCAGCTTCAGGAAATGAGACAGACACATGAAAGGAAAGCAAAGAGAAAGAATTACTTAAAACCAGCTAAAAGGCATAAACACAAAGTCTATGCAATGCAAGCTGTTGCTCAGCCCTGTGCCACTRAAGATACTGTATTGAGATGCACTACCTATTTCTTTTATACTTTATAGATCCATAAAAAATTTGGTCGGAACCTAGTCCAACCTCCCACTTTAAATATTTATCCTTGAGCCATAACCTGTGAATTAGCAACTTCATACATATTTCAAGCCTTGACATACACCAATAGAATTTTCCTTTCAGTTTGTTTAAATAGAAAATAACTTGTATGGCATTTGTGCAAAGATAGACAAAAATTTCAGTCTCGCTCATATACACATGCAGTAATTCAAGCTAGAATTCCAAATCCTGTACTGTATATATGTAATAATATTAACCAGAGCGTATCTCTGTTCAATAAGAACTGTTCAAGGTAACCGTAATAAATTAAAGCTTTATCCTACAGACCTGTATTACAAAACCCTATAACATAGCAGAGCTGCCTCCATCTTAAAAAGCAAGAGTTTTCACAGATCATTAAGAGTATGAAAGTAGMAAAATATTAGAATACCGGGTATTCAGATTCAGCTACTTTTCTACCTCAGTGTATTTCACAATTTGTCTTGATTAAAATTAAACCAATGCAAGAAAAAGGAGCAAAAGATACTACACATAAAAATGTTCATAAAACCCTAGCAACAGCAGTATCCAAGTCCAAAAAAAACAGAAAAAAATCAGTTAATAAAGATTTATGCTTTCTAGACCACAACAATGCTGCACTTTTCACCAAAGAACAGTACCACATCTTTCAATGCACTATCTCCTACTTTTGCAAAGGCCTCTGCACTCCCTCAGGCAACCTCATTTCCTTTTCTCTTTATCTGTTCAGAACACCAGCCAACTTCTATGCAATGGAAAACAGAAACCAGCTTAGCAAAAGACAGGTTTAACCAACCTAACAGGCAAGAGCTGAAAAAAAAAAAAAAAAAATATCATTAGTTTACTAGAATAATGACCAGCAATGTTGGGATTTGTAGGAATGTATGTGCCCATAAACAAGGCAGTGCAAAAGGAAAGTTATACAAGCTTCAATACCGACAGTCAAATAATTTTAAAAGAAATCCGAAAAGATCTTTGCTTTCCTTCAACTAACATTTTAGGCTTCTTGTTACAGATTACTATAATGTGCCTAAGACCTTGCTGGTCCCTCTCTCTCCTCCCAAACTGCTTTTCAAGAAATGTTTTCCTACAGCAAGTGAACCAACTGAGTTTGTATTGTGGCATGGTAGACTAACTTAAATGAAATCTAGCAGGCCAGGCTATACACAGCTATTTACAGCAGCTATTGAGGACAGCATACTTTACACCACTAAATTTTTTAAAAATCCGGCAGCCCAGATTAAGAGTGCAAATGGGATGAAACTGGTCTCAAGACAGCTGCTTACTAATCAAAGGTGAATATTTTCTCTGCATAAATCCCATGAGGAATAAGTTAATTAGTAAGTAATAAGCAATTAAAAACACATACAAATTATTGTTCCATCCTGAGAAGGGTCTGACTCCCACCACCACTGTGACCCTGAAGAAAAACATTGCTTTTTGAAAGTTCAGAACATTTCTCCTGAGACGCTTTGTACCCAGGGAAGCTGATCTATCCAGTGAATGCGCATTCATAGCAGTAATGGCTATAAGTAATGTCATGTAAACAAGGCATTTGTTACTGCTTCCTTAGTCTTTTTACACCATCTATTGCTTTTCCTATATATCCTTTCTAAGAGTTCTTTAACTCTTCACCCATTTCTCAAACACATATATAAGAACAAAATTCACTTATATACGTGAATAAAATTAAAAATATGCAGATTAACAATATTGTTCAAGAAATTTTATTTCTAAGAAAATGATGCTCTGACGCATGTTAAATTTCCAGTGCTTCTATTAGGCAGGTATACCTCAGGCATTTTTTCTAAGCTGAGACAGAAATTGAAAATCTTAATTTCTCCTAACCTCATCCATGAGGCATGAAGCTTTATTTCTTCCACAGCTTATGCAAAGGAAGTAGCAGTTAAAGAAATAGTCCATTTTTTCCACCAACAGAAATGACAAGAGAACTTTGCTGGAACTCATTTGCTTATAAGCACTAACTTAGAATTACTGCCTGCGGTATTTTTGAGTCAAGCTGATTCTGTGAGATTAAGTACTTGGCTGACAGRATTTTTTTAGTATTATTTTTTATATATTTAAAAAAACCCTCATAGCTTCAATTCTAACCCCAGCAAGCTAGTGCTTGAATTTCAGCAGCTGCATACTCCCCACCTACAAACACAAAAAAGGACATTATCAGTTTCTTTGCATATAGATCTTCTGAAACAYACAGTTACTGATGCTGCCTGGGATTGCAGGTGCCAGCTGAAAAGTCTACCACTCAGACTACCACTTAGTGGTAAGCCAGGAAAATGCCTGTACATTAAAAAGCGGAACAAAATTTAATTTGTTCATGAATTAAAAATGCCATACACAGCCAAACCACACAAACTCAGGGGAGACCACATGGCCTCATTCAAAAGCCACACAACTCAACACATCTCTATTTCTCTTCTGTTGTCTAACCGGGTTAGAGACACACAAGTCAGGATGGGAAGGAAAGCTTTTGATCACTTGCCCATCAGCAGCTAATCTTTAACATGTGGTGAGTTTATCTCTAACTTATCAGAGAAAGAAGGTAACAGCTGAAAAGTTTGTATATTTTGTTTAACATTCAGTTCTGTAATAGGAATTGAAGTGTCATGTCACTAATGAGATTATGTATTTATTTAAAATTCACATGGATATTCTGAAATCTGTATAATTCATAAAGCTGTATCTAGCATGTGAAATCTAGGCCTCGGTATAAAGTTATAATTGCCTACATGTCCATTAATCATTAATTTTTTGCTGGTTTTTGTTAATTACTGCTGTTCATAAGCATGTCTTTTTTTTCCTCTCATTTTCTACCAAGTTAGTAGAGCACGGGTGACACGAAAGAAACATTAACTTTTACGTCACTCAGTCATATTTAGCAGTTAAAAACAATGGTATGAACACTAAGAAGTGAAAATAACAGGCCCCTGAAACACCAGTAAGGCATAATGGTGTGCATCAGCCCATTTTCAGTGGGTACTAGCATTTATCAAGACCTGAAGAGCACTCTGACTCATCCATATCTGTGGAACACACTTTGATTAAATTATGAAAACTTACATTCTACCACTCTATCACCCTGAGTTCCTCCCAGAGAAAGATATTCATAAAGGTAAAAGGATGTCTGCTAAAAATTCAAATCAAGCTTCAGCGTGCAGCATTATTTGACAGCAATGAAACATAATCACAGAGACAACTGCTGAAAGAAGCACTCCTTTTCAATTAAATACCAGCATCAGGCTAACGGATCAATCCATTTTCTAGACTGTAATGAACAAATATCCTTAGAAAAGCCTCTGCTCTGATGAGGTAGTCATTGAAATTTTACTGTTGCTTTGTGAATTAGCTGATAAGCACTTAATGGCATTCGAAGATCACACATTTACTTTTTCTGCCACTTTGAGTATAAATTGCCATAATATTTTACCCCTTCAAGTTTCATGTCCTTATACGATAAATTGAGACACACAGGTCAGGAATTTTTCATTGCTGATAAACCTAACATAGAAGATCTTTAATTTTTAAGTGTCTTGAACTGCAAACTCATACCTAAAGCTACAGAAGTACAGAATTAATAAGTCAGCGGGAGCTAGACAAAGGGAAACATGTATCCACAAAATTGCCTCTGACTGACCTCCTTAGAGGTATCGAAATAATGTTCCAAATATAATAGAGCAGAGAATATATTTTTAGCCTCAAATTTTTAATCAGTATCTTAAATGCTGTGAAACATTTAGTAAATAAGACGTCACTGTTATTTTTTAAAAACTCATATATGCCTCTGAGGAGGTTAAACAAGGATTTAAGTTCTCTGTTCATTTGAGACTTATTTGCTAAATAAGGTTTTCTTCTTGCAATATAATTTTAAACGTCCAAAGCAATATTCAGTAGTATACTGTTTATTCTCAGGATGGTCAATTTCTACCAAGGAATTTTTTTTTTCTTTTAAAATTTCAGACATCTCTCTGAATTCAAACCACAAAGCTGCCCAGCCCAGCTAAATATAATATATAACAAGATTTTATTTATACTGATAAACTGTCAAAAATGAAAGTAACTACAGTAAAGTCACTGTTAGTCTAGAATATAACATCTAGATCACAACACACTGTAGAGCAGTTTCTCAGTACAGATGTGCCATCCCTTAGAAAATACTTAATTTTGCTCAGCTACAGACTGGTCAATTAACTGCTCACAAAGAAAATGTTTTACTTGTGGTTACCATTAATTTATCAACAAGATTCTGCAACTGCTTCTCAAATCTTTTCCTCTTTCTATATGGGCTCAATAAAATCACAAGTGGAATGGAGAAGATGAATAGAGAAGAGCTATTCATTGTTTTTTGTAATACAATAATCAACAAGCACCATATAAAATTATTAGCTAGTAAGTTACAAAAAATACCAAATCAGATGAAATAAAACTGTGGTTCACATTGTCACAAGATGACACCAGAAATTTACCCAAATTCTTTCATGACAATCAGTAACAGCAATACCTACCTAAACTTAAAATACACAAAATGAAGATAACATGGGCCGACTTTTTAAGCTACATATAAACATCTCTATCTATTGCCAGGGTAACTCACAACAGAACTTTAAGAATAATAAGCTACATAAGTAATAAGAGAGCAAGAATTTATAAGGTAAAATAAGTCCAGTACACAGATAGTATCTGCTAGCCTTATTATCTAAGGCTTTTTTTTTTTTAAAGTTCATAATGAATCATCTATCTAAATGTTAACAGCATATTAGAAGAAAAAGGCTAATGATGTCAGTGGTTAAATGCATTTCAGTTGTTGGGCTATGGTCATTCTATTAAAATCAACTAAAGAAGACATTAGCACAAAAAGAAGAATATTGTTTGTTAAATCAGAAACCAATTAATCAGTTTCTTGCTAAAGCATCAAAGGTTTCATTAAGCATGAACATGAAATGTATAAAGAAATCCAGATCAGGCTTAGCATGACTTATTTCCATCTTATTTTAATGTGTTTATTTAAAAAAAKTATTTCCATTACATTCATTGATAACAATTAAATTAATTACTAGTTTATTTTCCAGGGCAAGGAGGTACTGGGCTGCTTTTCAGAGACTAATTCATTATTCTTTATATACTTCCACATTCTGCCTTTTCACATTTGCTTGATCGTATCACCTTATTCCATGATTTCATCACGACAATATTGTTTGCAGTGAAATCACTCCTACGTAGCCTGAGTAAGGCAGACAAAAAGCATCAAAAGTATTTTAGAAACAGAACCTGTACGAGTTCAGCCACTAAGCAGTTCATCAAAAACACATTCGATTGAGGAAGCAATCCAGTCTTACATAGCACTGCAAGAAAGCAGAAGGCATTAGCTTCTAATAATAAAGTACTCATCATCAGTTAGTAGCAATATTTAGCCCAGCACTCCCTTTTCCACATTTCCAGAATATTATTAACTGAATCGGGTGCAGGTGTCCAGGTGCTGGCAGTGGGGGGCTGCAGTGGCTCTCGGTGGGAGGACACCAGGGGCTGCCCCGTACCAAACATCCAGCTCCAGCAGCTCCACAACAGATCCACCRTAGGACACASCTGAACCCCTCAGCCATGTGTGGGACGCTTTAGTGAAAACATATTTAAGAAAGGGCAGAAAACACCAGAAGAGGAGGGAACAACAGAGGGGATGAGAGAATAACAAGGTCAGAGGAAGAAGAGGAGGAARGGAAGATGCTCCATGCCGGAGCAGGTACACTGCCAATTGGATAGCAGYCTGTGGAGGACCCGTGCCACAGCAAAGGAAAAGTCAGAAATGAGGAGCCGCCGAAAAACTGCTACGCTCTGAMTCCAACCCCCTGCATCGCCATTGCTTCGCTGAAGGGACTGAGTGTGCCCCGCCGTGGTAACAAGGGGGGAGGAGAGGTGTCTGGAGTGAAGTTGAGCCTGGGAAAGGCAGAAGGATGATTTTCCCCAAGTGCTTTAATGTTTGCCTTTTTTTTGTTTCCCAGTAATTAAATATTTATGTTAATTTGCAATAAATTAAGTTAAATTCCCAAGTCGAGTCTGCTTTACCCATGACAGTAATTGGTTAGTGATTYCCCTGTCTTTATTTGACCCCAGGAGCTTTCTCGCCCCTGTTCTCCCTATTTGCTCCCCATCCCACTGGGGCAGGGACAGCGGGAGCAGCTGTGTGAGTGCCTGGCTGCTAGCCAGGGCCAACCCACCACAGGGACATTATAACATTAAAATGTATAAGTAACATCATAATATTTCTCCTGATTTTCACATGGGTGAAACTTACTAACCTTAAAATTGTGTTAATCCGTTACCAAAAGTATTGTCATTAAAGATGAGATACTCTTCACTGGGGAAACTGAATACCAGATAACCAGGCGTGCTTGTACTCACTTAGTAAGGAATCTTTATTTCCCTGAGCCATGACTCCAAGGGCCTGAACATTTAAATTCTAATTTCGTCCCAGTAAATGCAGAGCATAGGCTGCACAGAAAAGGTACACATGTGAAAAAGTGCCTACAACAATCATCTCCAAAAATTATTCAATACACCTGTCCACTAGTGAACTAAATCTGTTCACTAGTCTAAACTGACTAGTTAGTATAAATAATGAACAGTAATCAGGCAGCTTTACATTTCTACCAGTTTGGCATAGGCTTGAAACAGTGACATAAACATACAATTACCTTGTTTCTCAATTTTCTTTAATAGGTTCATGGTTTGTAAAATAAAAAGCCGTAACTACACCACAGCAAAATTCTAGCAAACTAAATTGTCACTTGTTTAACATCTATAGGGAGTATTATGAATGTAAGGATGAATTCAACTTCTACATAAAGTCAAAGAAAAATATTGTTTACCACTAGTTTCTTTTGAGAGAAGTGGTCTTTATGTCCAGTCACACTGTGGGTATGCAAACATCACTAAAATTGGAAGTCAAGATTTACTGGATTGTATCTAGAAAGCACACACACATATTTTGCAAGTACAGATATGGGGAATCATAGAACAATATAGGCTGGGACACCTGGAATTTATCTAATCCAAGGTCCTGCTCAAAGCAGGGGCAATGAAATCTGTTTGCTCAGCAGCTTACCCAATCAAACTGAACATCTCCAGGATTGGAGATGCTGGTAAACCTCTTAGATTGTTTAATTAATGGTGAAAACGTTGTTCCTTGTGGCTAATAAGAGCAAACTTCCCTTGCTGCAACTTGTGACCATTGCCCCTTCTCTTCTACTGCATGCCTCTGAGAAGTCTGCCTCCACCTTCTTCACACCTTCCCATTAGGTATCTGAAGACCACAATAAGATTCCCCAAGTCTTATTTTCTCCAGACTAAGCAAGATCAGTTCTTTCAGCCCCTCCTCATATACCATATGCTCCAGTCCCCTAATCATCTTGGCTACGTGTTGGACTCACTCCAGAAACATCAGTATCTATCTTGTACTGCAAAGCCAAAAACTGGAGATGGTACTCTAGATGTGTTCAGCACTGATAGTGCTGAACAGAAGGAATAATTGCTYCCCTTAATAAGCTGACTATACTCCTGCTAATACAGAACATTATACAGTTGGCCTTCTTCACCACAAGGGCACACTGCTGATCCGTGTTTGCTTTGGTGTCCACCAGGACCCCTAGGTCCCTTACTGGAAAGCTGCTTTGTAGCCAGTCAGCCCCAGACTGAGTGGATGGGGTTTTCCCATTCCATGCGCAGGACTTTGTGAGGTTCCTGTCATCCCATTTTTCCAGCCTGTTGAGGTCCCTCCAAATAGATGTCCTGCCCTTTGGCATATCAGCTGCTCCCCACAATGTGRTATCTGCAAATCTGCTGAAAGTGCRCTCCATCCTATTATCCAGGTCGTTAATATAGACATTGAACAATACTGACCCATGTACGGCCCATGAAGAACACTGCTAGTAACCAGATATCAGTTAGATTTTGTGCTGCTGACCACCCTTTGAGCCTGGCAGTYCAGTCATACAAGTGCACTTATCTGGTGCATATTTTGCCAATTTTACAATAAGGATACTATGGGAAACCACATCAAAAGCCTTGCTAAGGTCCAGGTAAACAGCCACTGCAGTCCCTTCATCCACTAGGCCAGTCATCTCATCATAGAAGGTCATCAGGTTGGTCAGGCATGATYTGCCCTTGGTAAAACTATGCARGGTGCTCCCAATCATCTTCTTGTCCTTCACATACTTGTACATGACTTCCACAAGAATCTGCTATGTAAACCTTCCAGGGACTGAAATTATGCTAACTGACCTATAGTTCCCTGTATCCTCTTTCTTGGCCGCACTGAAGATGGGCGTGATTATTTGCCCTTTTCCAGTTACCAGACAGTTCCAGTTATCCCCCTCATTAATTTCAAAGTGCAAAAAAGGTGATAGCAAGATAGGATACAGTTGGATAGGATACAGGTATGCAAATAAGATACAGATTATTTAGAAAGTGCTATAGGGTACAACATACTATATAGCTCTCAATTCCAAATCTCAGAATTTTAAGGTACCGAACCAAGGTCAAAAGGAAGCTAATGCCTACATACACATCATCTCCTTACAGATGAGTGAATCTCTTCTGCTTTGAATGATAGCCCTCATACATTCACATTGATTAAACAAGTATCAATGTCAAAATATCCACCAGTGTCTTCCATGTGGCACTGAACCTTTCTTGTAGAACAATATACATCAGATAACACACTCAGAAGTCTTGGCAGGTAGACATCTGACTTCTAAATATAATGTCAGAAGCACTAGTTCCAACACTGATTCTCCCTCCACAGGGGAGACTGGGATTCTACACTTTATTTGTTGACATAAAACATGATGGCAGTGGTATCTACGTCTAAGATCAGACAGGTCTACATACAATAGTAGTCAAGCAAAATGATATGCATACTGGGCTCTGCAGAAGACTACTGATCCTATGTCACTGATTTTTGGTTGTGAGGCCCTGGAGAATAAAACAATAGCAAAGTAACACAAAAGGCAGAATAAAATCACCAGTTTCCCTTTCAGGAAGTCATCCCATTAAGGATATCATCCCCTTCAAAGACACATTGACAACTCAGCAATCCCAGTAAAGATACTTGTTGTTACAGAGTGGCTGGAAGAAAACACTTTGAATTGGTAAGTGGTAACTTTGATCATTATGCAGGAATAAACATCCTGCAAGCTGAGACAGATGAACCAATTCTTCCATTGGAGGGACTGTACTATCAGTGGCAATATTATCATTATGAACTTGAAATGCAAGTGATAAGTACTCAATCCTCATAAAATGAGGACAGAAATCCATCTTGGATTTTATTTCCAGTATTTGAAAACACCATAAATACCCCTTCCCTTAGAGCAATTGTGGAGGAAGAAGTTTTAATTTCTCAAGCAATGGCTGAGAAAAACACACTTTCAAAGCCCATCTCATCTCTTGAGAAAGGTCCCTGGTGGTGGACAACTGAAGGGTCTGAAACTACACAGTAACTTCAAATACTTACATATACACTCTCTCTATTGAGCAAATTCTTTACAACAATGGTCTAATTTCTTGAAACAAAAGCCTCTTTCCCAAACAGGCATTATAACTGGGAAAAAAGAAAAAAAAAAAAAAAGGGAAAAAAAGAAAGAAGGAATTGTACCTCTTGGATACACCAAACCTGCTACTTTAATACAAAAAGCTTTTTTGTATTTTGTTATAAAACAAAGCATTTCCACCTTTAGAATCTCAGGCATTAAAAGTAAAATTCTCATCAGAAACAAGGCAAGATCCTCAGTGTCAAAAACCAGTATGACCTCAGTACTGAAGGGAAGGGAGAAAGTAGTCTCTTTGAAGAGACTCACTAAGCTGAAATGTTGAGAGGATCTCAGAGACATAACTATTTAAGCAGGTGCAGACAGGTAYGGGCAATATACAGAGTGGGGGTACCATTACAATGGTGTGTTTGTACCTGACTGCTAATGGCACATTTGAGCTATCAGTTGAACAAATTAAAGACTATGAATGCAAAGAGAATTCAGACATGCAAGAAACAATAACAAAACTTGTATGAAGAAGCTGAGTAAAGAAACTGAAACTGCTTACCTACAAACCAATTTCACCAACATACAGTGGAACTATGAAGGGGAAAATCCAAAATTAATAAGCCAGACAGAGATGAAAACATACAACTGATTTCACAAAGACATGCTAAATAGATTTAAAGTATTTAAAATAAATGTATGTCTTTATACATACAAATATGCATACACACACACATAAACATATTTAATAGAAAATAAACAGAAAAGAGTGTCCTGACACAACCCAAAGACAAATTTTGAGAGTCAGACTCAAAAAGGAAGTTAAAAGGTAGCAGYAAATGCCTTTAAAGCCTGAAAATAAGACATGAGGAAAAAAAGAAACCATTATCAGGACAGCAGTTCCTGATCAACACCAGGATTTCCAGATCCAGGTGAATGCTAGATTTGGGAATCTAAAGATATCCATATAAATAAATGAAGGCTGAGTGACCAAATAAAGATCTTTCACAGCATAAAATCAGGAAAGGTATAATACTTGCAAGGTACTTACGCAAACTAACATTTTACAAGATTGTCATAAGGAAACAATCAATGGGGACTCCAAATTAGTGGTGAAAGATGCAAAAAAATCAGATTGCTTGCTGTATATTTACTTTACAAACTTTGAAAGTGTTTATGATAGCATGAGTACTTTAATTATCTGGGAAGTAATGGGAGACTGCTGAAATCTGTAATGACCTATTAATGCATAAGTCTTTCGTAATAAACTTGAATATTCAAAAGTCAATGACAGCACTCACTCTCAGGTATGCATAGGTGTATTGGGTTTATGTGGCAAAGTTTTGGTAGTGGGGGGCTGCAGGAGTRGCCTCTGTGAGAAGAAATCAGACACTGCCCCCACGTCAGACAGGTGGAAAAGCCAGGAAGGAAGGAGTGAAGTYGAGCCTGAGAAGAAGGGGGCCGGGAAGGTGCTTTTTTAGTTTTGCCTTTGTTTCACCAGCCTACTCTATTTTTAATTGGCAAAAATTAATTTTCCGCAAGTTGAGTCTGTTTTGCTTATGACAGTAATTGGTAAGTGATCTCCCTGTCTTTATTCCAACAACAAGCTTTTTCATCTTACTTTCTCCCCTCTGTCCTGTCCAGGAGGGGGAACAAGAGAGCAGCTTGGTGAGCATCTGGCAGCTTCTTTCACTATCCTTGTTCTAGTAGTATCAGGATGAAATGAGAAAACTAATTAGAACTTAAAGGTGAGTCAGACTCACTGTGGTTTATCACATTTGCTACAAGTTAAACACAGTTCATCTCTTCCACGCTGCCCACAGACTGCAAAACATGATGAAGATGGCAGACTAGAATGGGAAGGTTGTGAAATTAGAAAGAAGGAAATAAAGCTTGCTGAAAATAGGTGGGGAAATTAGATAATCTAGACAAAACTAAGTCTAAAGGCTATTCACTGTGGCACTGGACAAGCTGTCATCCTGTATGTATTGTGTGCATTCAGGAGTGCTGAGGAAGATTTCTTTTCTGACACCTAGAAAGCAGATGTAGTGATAATTCAGCTAAATCAATTTACTATGAAATAAAAAATTAAAAAAAAAAAAAAAAAAGGAGTTAAAATTTAGATTTTTAACAAGGTGTAATGTTGGGTTTTAGTCTATGAGATTTATATCCAATATTTAAAACTGTTTAAAAAAATCAGGTTTTTAACTTTTAAAATCTGATCATAGGCATGCATTTTATAAATTGGTTAAACAGTGGATGAAGAATTACAAATGGTAGATCAAAATAAAATGGCTAACTATACTCTAAAAAATTAAACTGTAAGACTAGAGAAAACCCTCAGGAAACTTGGATGGCAAGACTATTGAAAAAGCTAACATGAAGATGGTCTGACCTGAATTGAAATTGAACAGTGAGCCAAAGGCAGAGCAGCTACAGAACTGTCATGCAGACTGAACWCTCGAAGTTAAAAAAAGATCAAGTGACAACATAAGGCTCACCACAAACTCTCATACAGATATGCCTACATGTTGATTAATATTTTAAATGTACCATCACCATCTGTAACATAATAACTTCCTCCCTCAGAGATGTATTTAAAAATAAATGATAGTCACGAGCATTTGTTCAGTGCTTTGAAACACAGAAACTTTGTATACAGGTGTTAACATTAAAATTACAAAGAATTTGAGAAAAATGCATCTAGTGAAGAAACTAACCAACATTTTAAAATAAATCTGCAACAGAATCAAAGCTAGTGAAAAGGTGAGAGACAAAACAAACCAAAATGATCTATGTCCTGAACCTAGAATTTGGAAAGATAACAGTTATACTTTTATAAATAACCTTGGATTTGTGGGAATACTGTCAAACATAAGCCTTGAAGTCAATCTGGATCTAATGATTGACAAGGTGAGTAGTGATACCATTGACTGTCAGGCCAGAAGAGAACAGTCTAGTCACTGACATGCAGAGAGTCTGTAGCAACCTTGTAAGCCTGGGCAGCTGATACGCTCTCAGCACTGGTATGTCCAGCAAGAACACATCAGTAATACTGGAAACAAAAGCAGACAGGTTCCAGTCTCGGCACTGCCAATGCCACAACTCAATATAYTTTTGGGGTGCAATGTTTTGGTTGTCTGAAAGTCCACTCAGTACTACTATATTTTATGCAGTGTTTTTTTCCAGCTAAACTTACATGGGAAGATTAGTCACTATGGAAGAACAAAAGATCTTGGGTTACCATCAAGGCTTAGACAACTGGAAAACTTAGGTCACATTAACAATGGCCCCAGAGACAGAGAACATCTTCCTTCACTAAAGATTTTCTAAGCTTTTTTCTCTCTATCACCTCATGCAGGTGAACCTATAGAAGTCAAAGCACCGCTAGATGGGAGACGTACACTTCTCGATCAGTCCCAAATTAGCTTTAATCAGAAATAAAAAGCAAAGATCTCTTTCCAAAATAACCATAATTGTTGCACCCATTTAGAAAAAGACTTGCAGAAAATGCATTTACTCTTTACCTAAGTATGCTGGTGACTTTTAGTATGCTTACGGGAAGACATAACTGAATCACAATATGCCAGGCTTTGAAAACTCCCCCATGTAGTGTACMATCAATTATACATAACTTGGCAGTGATAGACACTGCACACATCTAGCACCCCTTCCACACCCTTCTGAAGCAAGATGAGCACAGAAAGTCATGTTCATTCATGACTTAGACTAGAAACCTAAGCACACAWAATACACTATGCCAATCAGTGTTTCAAAACAGAATTATGATAGAATAATTTAGGTTGGAAAGGACAGCAGGAGATCATCTAGTTTAACCTCCCACTCAAGACACAGTAAGCTATGAGATTAAACTAACTTGCTCAGGACTTTATCCAGTCAGATCTTGAAAACCTCCAAGGTTTTTCTTAAGTTCAATGAGAACTTTTCATTTCTGTTTATGCCCACTGTTTCTCATCCTCCCACCATGCAGCATGTGAAGAGCCTGCTTCCATCTTCTCAATAACCTTCTCATACTACAAGAAGGGTGCTATTAGGTCCCCCCAAAGCCTCCTCTCCTACAAGACAAACAAGGCCCATTCCCTCAGCCTCTTCTTACAGGGTCTGTGCTTCAGCTCACTAACCACTTTGGTRCTCCAAGGAACTTGCTTCTTTATGGATGCCTTTTTTGTATTGGGCAGCCCAAAGCTGGATACAGTATTCTACATGTGGTTTAACAAGTGTCAGGCTGAAGGAGATAATCATTTCACAATAAATTTCTCCACTGCCAGGGCACCCCCCTGGCTCAYGTTCAACCTGCTGTCCATCAGGCCCCCCAAATCCTTTTCTGCAGAGCTGCTCCCTAACCAACCAGACCCCAGCCTCTACTTTCTAAGATGCTCTTTCTTCCCATTCATCCTTGTTGAATCTCATAAGCCTTCTGTCTGCTCATTCCTGCAGACTGGCTCCCTCTGAATGGCAGCTTTGCGCTTGAGCCTATCAACCCTCGCTTGGTGTCATCTGCCATCTGAATGAAAGTGTACCATGTCACCTCCATCCAAGTCATTGATAAAGACATCAAACAGGACTCGGCTTGTTACAAGTAACTGGGTAGCAATTAACCCATTAATCACTACACTCTGAGCCTGATCATGCAACCAGCTTTTTACCCATCTGGCTGCCCAACCACTTAGAGCATAGCATTCTAACTAGAATGACAAGAATATTGTGGGAGACAGTGATGAAAGCCTTGCTAAAGACAAGGTAAATGATATCCACTGCTCCTTCCTCATCCACAAATCCAGACATTCTATCACAGAAGGCAATGAGATYAGGCATGATTTATCCTTGATGAATCCATGCTGAGTGTTCCAAATCATCACCTTGTCACTGACATGCACAGAAATGTGTTCCAAAAGGATTCATCCCACAATATTTCTGGGGACTGAAGCAAGGCGTACCAGCCTGCAATTCCATGGCTCGTCCTCTGGCCTGTTTTGAAGATTGTGTAACATTTGCCTTTCCACAGTTGTTTTGAGACCTCTCCCCAATTTCTGTTGTCTTTTAAAGATGATAGAAATAAGCTTTCCAGTGGCATCAAACAGCAATCTCAGCACCTTCAGATTCATCCTGTGGTCTTGTATAGATCGAGTTCTTTCAAGTAATCCCTGACTCAACCCTCATTCAATTCACCACTGGTAGTTTTTCTCCTTGAGCCCTGCTTCTGATTGGAGAGGCATGGGAGATCTTCTTGAGTACCTGAGCGGATTGGCATAGCACAGACAGATGCAAAATTTTGTTCAGATGTGTTATCTCTCTATTTGCATACTGTGGGAGAATGTAGGAAGCCAAATGGGAAGGCTGAAGAAATTGAGTAATCTGTCTAGGGCACCAACACACTTTTAGTCTACATTTCACATTAAATGTTCTTGACRAAATCCCTCAGTTCCACAAGCAGGAGTTGAGAAAAACCTCCTTTGTTCCTTTCCTTAATACTTGCCCAAGAATGGGAACCTTCAGAAACTGAAGCATATTTTTAGTGAGTTTATAAAATTGAAARAAAATTCAATCCCCATTTACTACTTTTGTCCAAACTCTGTTCTGGAAATAGACATTTTGAGCAGGAAACAAATGATTCATGACTGTCAGCATAAGCAAGATTGATTTCATTCTAGAGTTCATTACAAAACATGTTTTACAGTAATAAATATCTCTACAGTTCTAAGGTTATATCTTTTAATCTTATTCCCCTCAGCACTGCTGYTTAAGGAGCAAAGTCATGTGAAAATTAGCATTTTTGTTAAGTCGCTCTTTAACCAGAACAGTTCCCTGACACTCAGTTCACCCGAAGAATTCACTCAGCTCGCTAAAACTAATACCAGCAAAAGGGGACAACAATGACAAGTTATGTAAGACTGACAGTGGAAATACAGCATTTTTAAAGCAAATTCCATCCAAGAACTRTATTAAAAATACATGCAAAGTTCAGGACTTCCTAATATTTGGGTGGATTTATACTGAATTGATTTTGCTTTCTTCTCCATATGCTGAATATGTGCTCACATTATTACAATACAAACTATGCCTCATTTGGTGCAGACTGAAGGGTACTAAATAAATGTGAAAAAAACCCATAGTGATAGTAATTACTGATACTGCCCAACAGATCTGGAATTTTATTAYAGAAATTAAAGATGCATCAAGAATGAGCAGAAAACTGAGATTAGTGGAAAAATACAGCTAAGACAACAGCGGTATGTTTTCTCCAGAGAGTGTGTGTCAGGTGTTGATTGTCAAATTGGTTCAACATCTCTACAATTTATGATGTCCACAGTCTTCTGTTGTTGACCTGACTGTTGGCCATTCAGAAGATACATAAATCATTTGCAGCTATGAAGTCAACATAAACTGTGCTTTGAACATGAGGCATTATAAGAACTCCATGAAAAACAGGGCCCTTCTTGCTTCCATGTTAGCCATTTAAACGAGTAGCTTGGATACATATGTGTGTGCGCCTTAGGGCATAACCTGTTGCACAAAACTGAACTTGCACAATTTAAACGATTCCAACATCAAAAGTGACATAAGAACAATTATGCTACTCATTTCCCAACAGCCAGCCCAATGCTGAAGGGGGAAAAGAAAGGAACTGTGCTTAAGGAAGATGAAACCAACCCAAAAGATTATAAATTAAGAGATAAAAGACTTCAGGAAGAAAAAATATCCATTTTAGTTACCAGTCTAAGTATTGTATATGAGGGAGTGTTAATAATTACCAATCATTTACTTCTAATAACAATACATCGCTAATGTCTTATACTTCATGTTTTACATAAGTTCCTATTCTCTTGATTTAATGTTTAAATAGCACCTTTTAATGACAAAAAAACTGATGTGATAGACAAAAGTTCTGAAAACAACTGAGATGCTAATTCAGAACATGTGAAAAAAGGTTAAAAGGGAAGAAGTTTCCTATTGGAAATTGAATCTGTTTATGGCATTAATAGCAGTTTTGTAACTTGATGAAGTACTAACAGAGTGTCATTCATTACTTGTAATTCAGGTTTATGACGTACTGTACAAGGGATGCAAAGTATCACTTATACCTGGCAGAACCTCAACCAATTACTTTAGGATTAATAGAGACCATAAGCCACCAATTTCAAGTAGTCATGTTCTGCCTTTTTAATTACACAATTCCTTACCAGTTACTCTACTGTGTGCAAATCTGTTGCCCAATTCAGTCAAGAAAGCGACTTCCATAAATTAAAGGTGGGCTCTTTACCAGGTCTCCAATTGCTCCAAAAATGTGAAGATTTATAAGAAACAGCTCATATTGTAAGAAGTTTTGCAAGTTAATCACCGTTTCTATTTACAATATACATAAATATGAATAAAAAAGCAGAACACACTGATTTTCATAGCTTAAAAGAACAACAAAAGAAGCCTAAATGAATGGAAGATTAGTGGTAAAAATATTTTCCATCCAATAAGAATTTAAAAAAAAAATAAGAAAAATATAGTATATTCCCTCTTAAAATGAAAAAGCAGTGAAAATATAGAAATATTGAGTTTTCATTTCCATTTTAATGGAAAAAATATTACTTCTGCATTTTTGTCTGCTATTCATGAAGTTCTAATTGAACAGATTTGAAGTCCAGAAAATTAAAGTGCTCAGCAGCAAAATCTCATCTCATTGTTTCAGTTATATATAAGCTATATGGCATATTGACCCTTCTTGTTATAGGTGCACTACTAAAAATTAGTACCTTCACTCACAGAGGGTTAACAAAATTAACTGACCAACCTGCTTAGTCACAGAGAAATACATGTCAACTGTGCAGGACAGCTGAAGTTCAACACCCTTCAAAAAAAGGTGGCAAAARTAAAAGATGTCTTGCTCCAAGCCTAACCGAAGCATATTATAGAGCTCTTATGAATACATGTCTGAAAAGCTCACAGCACTTAATATATCCACTTAGTTTTTGAAGCAGGAGGTGATTTTGCTTTCTAATGGTTAGCACAGAGGACAAAAATTCTGCAGTATCTCAAACTACAGCATGATTTTGAATAATCACATTCTCTCTAACCCAATTTACTGGATTGGAAACATTTTATAATAGGCATTCATTGATGGAAATAACATGTACCTTCCYGAGTGTCGAAATGTTTAATTCATCAGTATTTAAACTCCTTCAGAGGCTCAAGCATTAGAAGCTGTACAAACATGACTACACCCCCAACAGCCTTTTACTTTGCAGCAGCAGCACTGTTCGGAAGATCCTCAGATAGCTCCTACTTGTCATGTATTGGTTGGTTTCACAGAACAGTTTTGGTGTGTGTGAACTAGATAGAAATCAGAGGAAACTAGAACAGAAGCTCTGCTCCAGGCACACACCAAACACACCCCAATCCCTAATGAAGAAATAAAGAAGTGAACAGAGTATCACTCCTTCGGATAGCATAAAACCACATGTGCAGGGGAATGTGGTACAACAGACCAGAATAAATCTAGTCAAGAGTTAAACTGACAAATTATACACAGCATATATGAAGGTGGTCCCAGCATCAACTACTGTCTACCTATAATCAGGTCTTACTGCACCAAATAACCTGCTAACAAGTTCAACCTGTGAAGTACAGATCTACTTTTCCAGATCAGTCTTCAAAGACTGTCTAGCATTCAGCAGTTCACAAAGAAACATTAACAACTGTATTAAGTATAAAAAAAAGTGAATTAATGATTTCTTCCACAAGTTCTCAGCCTTTCAGATTAAAGAAGTCTGACATGAAACACTATAAACAGTTAATTAACAAAAAGGTGACACTAAATATGAATGAATGACAATTCTCACAGTCAAAGAGACAGACCTCAGACCTCTTAAAGGCATACAGATTTGAGCTGATTCAGCCAAATGGAAAGGAGAGGAATAATTTCTGAATACGTACACACTGAATTGATTCGGCTTTGAGAAAACACAGCATGCAGTTTTGGAAGGCTAGTCTTGAATGCATTCCCAGCCTTAGGGAAAAAAAAAAAAGTAAAAGCTTTTCCTGGATAGAAATGATAACTTGGAACCTTCTTTAAATGGGAAACATTGGATTTTGAATCTTGTTTCTAAGAGGATGGAGGAGAGACAACATAACGGCAGTACGACCATCAAATTTGTTCAATCATTATATGCTAAGCACAAAGTCCAATTTTAAAGTCAAATTATAAACATATTTAGTTAATTAAAACAAAAAAGMTCAAAAAAAGTAAGACAGGTTTTGTAAGACTAATTAGAAGGCATACTATGTCCAACTAAAATGGCTTATAAAGGATTAAGTGTGGAACTAGTAGTAGGATCTCACTAGCATGTTATATAACTGCAAATGGTGAGACCTCTGGTATTACAAATCATAACCTGAACACACACAGTAGTACCCACACTTACTTCAGCTGTTTGGTGAAGGATGTGCACGGAGCTTCTCATGAATCACGGCCAAATCATACTTATTAAAACTTTTCTTACTGTCAAAACCATCTGCTAGTTCAAACCAAAACGAATTCAGTGTTAAGAAAAGTCTGGATGAACTCATTTTATTACAAGGTCTTTTTTGGGGTTCCCCCCCCAATAAACTACTGCAGATAACTCCATTTTTTGGAACCTCCCAGACACGGTGAAGTGATCAGAAGGTCCAAACGCCCTCTGCAAAGAGGATCACAAAATGGTTGAGTTTTTCACTCTTCTTCACCCATAAAAAATGCTGTTGACTGCACATATATAGCACACTATTTACTTTCTCACATGAAAGTATACCTATGCTTCCTTAGACAGGTCCCTCCTTTGAGTAACTAGGCTCACAGATCTATTAAAATGGTTACACATTAACAGACTCACAACCATATGGCCAAACCTGACCCATCAGATACTGGCTGAAGGAGAAAGCCTTAAAAATCGTCCTCCAAATCAAAACTTCCATAGACAGAATAATTTGATTTTACTCCACTGATCTACAGGCTGATGAAGACTGGGAAATTCCTCTACCTTCAAAAAAAGCAAATCTATGGTTGTAGGCCTTTTGTACAATTACTCTGCATACACCGTTAATCTCCAGAAGCAACTACATCTCTTAAAATTAACACACACACACACACACACACAAAAGGAATATTTCAGAAAAGTACATATATTTGTTATATATTTGTTATGCTAATGTAAAACACTCAAAGATTGCCATACTTGGTCAGATCAAAGAATTGTCTAGATTTTCACCTCTGCCCTCTCCCAAAGTTCTTCTCTCCTTCCTCATTGGGATTACTGAGCAGCATAATCAGAAAAACACTGAAATTCTGGTGTTTAACTATGCTCTACCTAGTAAACACAATACTGTCATTTGTACTCCTAAASTGAATTATTGAACAATCTGATTCTCCATGTTTATCCAATCGAGGGAAATAAGGCAGTTACTTCCTAAGTCTCCAGTGCAGGGCACAGCATTTCCTAACAACCTAATTAAAAGCCTTTACTATGCTTGTTCTTTCTGCCCATTTCCTTTTTCTAGGATTATTCTGGGATTCATCGTTTCACCTATTAGCACTAATCTTCAGCCTAAAGATTTTTTCATTTTCTCCATGGATGTAATACTTTCAYCTGGCAAAGAAATACTGAAACCTCTTGCCATAGAAGCCAAAACCACTTTCAGGAACTTCATATATACCTTTTTAGTTGATGCAAGATCTAGACCAATAATCAAGTCTACTGTGAACTGAGGGATCTCTTGTGGATCAGATAAACAACTGTGTGCCATAAGATTGCTGTGAAACAAACCCTAACCTAAAAAGAGATAGGAGCAAATCTTATCCTACATGCTCCTTCACTCTTTTTAAGTCTACAATACAACTAAGACCACCTTTTTCTTACGTGGAAGAGAAAAAACTCACAGTTGCTTTCCGTTTGTGTGCATGAGATGCACCTTCCAGTTTCTGAAAAGTAGAAAAAGTAATTTCATTTTGTGGCACGCTGGCAAGAAAGTGTTGAGTATAGACACAATATGGAAACCTTCAATCATAATATCTAGCTCCACTGAAATCTAGCCTAGGTTGTAGAACCATGACCACTCTTAAAGACAATGTCTTTCTCATCAATCTACTGCTTCTTTAGATCAGACCCAAGGCATGAATCCCTATGGAGCATTAGCATCTTCCACAGTAAAGCTTTACTTTCCAAGCAGGTTGGTGTTTCTTAGCTGTGTCGCTTTTGATATTTATAACATCTTTAACAAGAGCTTAAGAGCTTTGGTATGATGCCCTGACTCCTTTAGCAAATCAAATGCTTAGTATTAAATGTTTCCATCTCTCAAAAGAGATGTAGCCATAAGAATAAGGCTCATGGAGGCCTACACAKGTGAGATCAGAGGCTGGAATAGGCTGTGTGGGTATCTTGCCTCTTTAATGAGGACAGCTCTACTTATCTCAAGTTACTTTTGTTGCTTCATGGTTTGCTTTTGTTCAYCTGAGAACTGATATCCACTTATAATGTGGAAAGTCTAATCAATTATGCCAATGTAAAAAAAAAGAAAAAAAGCTTTGTTTTCTCACAGTAAGACGGGAGGTCTGCTACAGGAGACACCACTATCTTCAGTGTCAGGACTTCTTCCTCGTCCAAATAACTCAAGTCTAGCAATAGGTTAAGCCTGAGATGAGCATTCTTGCACTTACAGGTCCTCAAAGACAACATGCTACAACACAAACATATGTTCAGAAAGCTTTTCCCTCCCCTCAGTCATAAATAAGTATTTATCATTTGCGACATGATTCCACTAAAAACCAGACTATTACTCAGACAATTTCATGACTCCTGTAAGGGAAAAAGGTATGTAAGCCTCATCACTGCATTAAAAAAGGTAGTATTTGCGTACATATTTTTTTTTTTTAATGCCAGGAGCAATCAACTACTATGGAAGAACCAGATCCTGTACAAAATACTTGAAGAAAAAAAATTTTCATCTCTGAATGGTGGTAGTACATGTGCTGACTTGTTTTAACCTCAGAAAAAAGTGACAAAAAGGATCAGAARAAATGCATGACCCTGTATTCTTTTGAATTCACATCAACATATAATTAGAAGACCATCTGTTCTCAAAATTTAACAACTCAAGGTAGCTGGTACCTGATCATCTGACAAGAAGGATCAAAAATCCATAAACTTAATGTCAAGCATACTTTCTCTTGTAGAAGGCCTGCATCTGTGAAATGTTTAGACAGCAAGAGTATTTAGTGAAGTGCCTACTCCTTGATAGTGCTGCTCATAAGAACATGATCATGATGATGTAGTACGTATTGGCCAGGAAAAAATGCAACCATTCTTAGCTTTGACACAGATACCAGTGAGGCTTAGTTAATTTCGGATTAGCATTTACTAGCTTGTTTTTCCAAGCTTAGGCTGTCTCCCTTCGTTCTCTCCCCAGCCCACTGGGGCAGGGACTTGAAAGGGGAGGAAAAGAAGGGAAGAAGCAGGAAAGGGTACCACTGTAGAAACAGAAATGCATAGCAACACACTACAGAACCCGATAACAATGCAGATATCATATAGCAACAGGTGTTAACAAAGCACCTTTCAAAAAAGTAGAATTTATTCTCCACCTCTCTGCTATATTTGCAGAGCATTGAAAAAGATCTTTTTACTGGACAGCTGATCTCCATCCACTTCTCCCTCCCTCAGTAAAAAGTGTATTTTCATTATGTTATGCAGGAAAAGTTATCAACCCTATGACCTGGTCTTATTTTGTGTGCTTGCAATGAACTGCTCGAGATCGTTAGGTAACTATATACTGCCTTTAAATTCGTTTTGATGTTGTGGAGTCAAATTCTGGAAGAATCTAACTGCCTCCGAACAATTGCTCACYCTTGTTGGCTTACAGTATTTATTTTGCAAAATAGTGGCAATAATCACTAGATTTTAAAAGCAATCCATACAGAAACTGCAGGCAGCATAGAGCAACAAGGACAAAATCATTCTTCTCTCTGTTTCAAGGGGATCCTGGACCAGCAGCCCCTACACAACGAAAAGCAAAAGCAGCCCACTGTGCACACAGTTGAGTCATTTAAATAATAATAGGAAAAAGTAGTAGTACATAAATTAAAAAAAAAAAAAAAGCTTGTATATAGATGAATAAACACTTTAAATGCAACAGCCATCAAAATCTTAGGCTTACCAATGATAGCACACAGCATTCCAGTTTACAAACAAGTTGCTAAAATTAAACTGAAGAAGCCAGTCACATGGTATTTATTCCTGTAACTGTTATACATAAGTTTAACTCCTTCAATTTATAATGCAATGATCACTAGAAGCACTCTTAATGGTGTTCTATGCCAGTATTTTGTCATCTTATCACGGTCATTTCAATAAGCACACAGCAATAAGAAGTCAATTTTATGCTTTTGAGGTTTTTGGGTTTGKTTTTTTGTTTGGTTTTGTTAGGTTTTTGTGTGTGGTCGGTTTTTTTGTGTCTGTGGGGTTTGGGATTTTTTTGTTTTTTAAAAAGAATCCAGTCTCTTCCTAGGGTGAATCCATAAGATGACTTTCTTAATGGAGGTCAACTGACAAAAATTCAAATTATCATGAGATCTCTTCAAATACTGATCTAGATGTTGATGATGAATCCTTCCATGGATTCTTTCTTTTCTTTATGGTTTAAATATAAATACTGACTCTGCAATTGCAAAACACGATGTATATTGGTATGCCCCAAATTCTCCCAATCAGTACAAAAGTTTTTGGTGTTTAGTCCAAGGTTATGAATAGAAAAAAAACAGTATAGTTCCTTTAGGATAAATAAAGGAAAACAGACTATTTAGTATTCTTTGGAAGCAAAACAGACTGTACAAAACACAATACAACAACAGGGCATGATTGAGTTACAAAGCATTTCAACAGTAAAAAGAACAATCACTAAATCAAGTGATTTAGTATGATATCTAAGTTAGAATGAAGCTTTACAAAAACTGATTATTGCCTCCTGCTTCTCAAGGCTTCTGATATAACAATAAAAACCACTTGTGGTTAGTATTTTTACTACTACTACAAGCACTAAGCAAATCACCTAGATATAACAACTGGTGTCAACACAGACAGAAACTAACTACACTTTGTCCTTGTATTTTTTTCCCACTACAAAAGGTGACTGGTCTTTCCGAGAGGACCCAATATAAATTTCCAAATACTATGTAAAAATATACGTAGGTAAACCTTTTGGGTTATGAAACTGAGTTTTGCTGAAAAGACTTTCTTTTCAAGGTCTAGTAATTGTTACCTTCAGAGAAAAAAATGGAGATACARTTATGATCCCCTACATTTAGCAGATGCAGCCATTTTTCCCTCTGTTCATCAGCTTATGCCAAAATTATACAGAGAAACTACAAAGCATTATCCCTGCAGGAAAAGAAAATAGTGTAATCCCGAATAGTTACACTTACCTGCTGACAAGCTGTTGTAATCTGATTTCTGTCAAGGAGCTCAAATCACCACAGATCACTATTACCAAAAACACTGGTATTTTGTTGTGTTCACTAAACACAAGTGTATATACAAAATTAATTCAAAGGAGTTGTACACTGGAATATCTAGAACACTACCAAGTTTCTTCTCTTTTTCCCCTCCTGCCAGCTGAGGCTAAAGCAGCATTTCACAATGTTTCTTTCTTCAATTACTAATTCAGACAGCTGGCATGACTGCTCTTGATAACTTATGCAATACAGTAATCACTTTCAGAGTACAGAAATGTCTCCTCTAAACTCTTGGTCTCTAGCTCTTATTTCAGAATATACATATATATATTTATCCTAAATACAAAAAGTTTCTCTGTCTTTCTAATATCTTAAGCGTTATACAGACTGCTAACAGGATCTTAAATACCTACTTTGCTGAACAAAAATTATTCTTTCCAAATAACAGTTTAGTCATGGTGGACCACTCTGTTGTATCATCTTCAAGTCTATGAGGCTTTCTAGTATCACCAAATTGAAAAGCATTAAAAAAAAAGCTCTATTTCAGTTTTTTGGAGGCATACATGAAGACTGGAATACATATTATTAGTACAACTTCAAACCTTGTTCCATGAACTGGCAGTTCCATCAAAAGTGCTCCTCTCCTTTCTACTTAAATCAATAACACGTAGAGGCAGACAGACACATGAGAATACTAGATCTGGTATTAGAAAGCTGTAATATCAGTACCAGACCTCTGCTAAAATGAACTAAAATGTAGGAGTACCTCTGTGTTATTGCTATCATCTATCATTGTTCAACTGTTCACTGAATGAACACTGGAAGCTTGATCTGTTCCAAACCGGAACCTTACACAGTTTCAAGCTACCTAGTTCATACTTCAGAAATTAAGAACACTTAAGGGAAAAAGTTATTAACTCAAACACCAGAATTATAATAATGCCGAAAGAGACACTGGCTTCTAGAGAAATACAGTAACACAGACAAGATTTTTCAGGAATATGCATACTGAACGGTGGAATAATAAACTGCAACCCTAGTTAGGAGTGTAATGTCTGAACAGTCTCAATACATAGCGGACAAAGAACAGACAGAGTCTGCTACAAGGGAGACCAGAATTTAAAGTAATCCCTTCCCTAGCTTAAGAGCAAAAAGCACAGTTAAACTATTAAGTTCAACAGTACTACTGATGTCACCCACTTTATTACAAGCTGCTTTTAAGTTGGTCATATTCCCCTTGTATGTTTAATGGATCAAATAGGGACCAGCCGTTCAGCCTACGCTACAGCTCAAAGCAACTCAAGGTATTAGATTCTACCTCAAGAGGAAATGTGGGAGAAAAAGGAGCATTGGGGAACCTAGATAAGCACAAAAAGTCTAATTTTATTTCCTTATAGAATTGCAAAAAGACAGAACACAGAAGACCCATCTCTTGGGCGACTACATGACAATTTTTGAAGTCACTGCAAAGTGCTGCAACTTGATAAATGCCTCAGATATCAAGCACTCTTGAGGAGYTAGTTTTGAATTATTCTAAAAGAGAATTAAGTTATAATTTCATGCTGTAACTGGGGAAAGACAGAGTTAAAGCTGGCAGCATTCTAGAGAGCCGACAGACATCTGCCATTGAAAGAATTATTGAAGTGTAATGCTGTGGGATGCAGATAATGCCTTTAAGCAATGACTATGGAACCGTATATTGCACAATCATGGGAGAAAGTCTAGCTTTCTATCAACTAATAACCAACTCAGGAATGGTACTAGTATTAGAATGACACAGAGGCTAACACATGGAGAGCTGTATTTTAAAAAGTGAGATGCTCATTCCACACTACTGTGAAATGGAGAGTACTTCTGACTGTGAGGATGCAATTACAGAAGTCTGGAGAAGAATGCTGATGAAATGCTGGAGTACACCCCTCACACTTCTCCATCACAATAAAGTAGAATGTTCTTCAAGTGCTTACCCCAAGCAAGGTGAAATTCCTTTCAGAAATACTTTCTTGATTAAATTCTCACTCAGACATCCAAGGCCTCTAACCACAAAAAGACCGCAGAAATACATTGAAGTGAAAAGATGTTTTCAGAAGTACCACATTATTTCATCTGAAACATAAATCAGATCTTAAACGTAGATCAGACAAACGTGGGAAATTTCAGTGCAGGGTGTTACATCAAATTTGCATTGCACTACTTATTTTAAGGGACAATTACCTTGTTATAAGCAAGTTTCAAATGAGAGGAATTCCTTTGTTCTTGAGTTCCACATAGTCCACCATGGTCCAGTTTTTAGTGAAATCATTGCTATCGCAGTGCAAAAAGTACTCACCGTCCTTCCTTTCCTCTTCTGGCTTCTGATGAAGAGGTTTCCAGGGAAACTTTAAACCACATACACTAAAAAAAACTATTTTTCAACTCAGAAAAATACAGTTCCTACTAAAGCATGCTGAGGAGAGAGATACCATGCCAAAAACAAGTTCCTGTTTATTGGCTCCATCAGTTCCTCCTTGGATATGCATGTGTTTGTTAACCTTTAAGAAATCATTTGCACTCTCCTTTTGGCTTCTTGCAAAGTGCAATTGGTTAACTAATCCACATTGCACTGAAAACTATTGTATTTTTCCAAGAACTTATGTTAACTACAGGAATACTTTCCATGTTTACTTTTGAGCTCTTCAAACTGAGATGACAATGACATTCCCCATTTATGAAAAGAAAGGATTTTCTGGCTCTTCAAGATCAGTAACAAAGGATGAAAACAAAGTTCAGCATATGCTACACTCCGCAGCTGTAGTGTTTGCTCAGAGTAGTTGATGAATACCGTTGTGCCGCACCACAACGGGTGAAAACACCACAACTGAGCAAGACTAAAGCACTCTCAACCCAAGTGAGAGCTATACAGGCGCATGCGCACAACATTCTCAGTATTCTATCGAAGATATCYCTGCTACCTATTGCCCTAAGACGACAACCAAACAAAGAGAGATGTGACTGCCTCGGGACAGGTAGTATGCTCTTTAATTTCCCCATTCGTTCTCTGATCTTTATTGAATCCAGAAAATTTTTTGGAAATCAGTAAGCAATACATCAATAGTTGTGATTTATTTGCACGTGTTCCCAAGAAATGGGAAAGAAAACCCAAAGACACCAGTGCATTCTTCACAGGAGGCTGAAGTAGCAATCAACCAGAGCTCACATTTTCATGTATTTTTAACAATTTCCAAAACTAAGAGGCAATCCAATCATTCAAAGTTGAGGTGGAAAGAACAGCAGTAAAAAATATGATCAGGGACCATCAAGTGTGCGTAGAGGAATAAGGCCAAGATCACAGCAAAGAGATTGAGATGACTATCAGATAATGGCATGAGTCTGCCAGCATCTTGGCCCCATGAGTTGAGTCAATTTTCAACAATGCATTTGGACTTAGCTAAACTTAATATAAAGCACAAGTCCTGCCATGCGAGAAGTCTTCATTAAAAGTGATGTGCTGAAATACTCGTATTGAGGCCTAAAACACCAGTTCCTGCAATTATACTGGAACTCATCTTACAGGGAGGCTGGAGGGGTAATGAAGACATTTTTCTGATCCCCCAACAGATCAGAGAAATCCCTTGTTCCGTATCTAAACAGAGAAGTCTTTTTAATTACAGTAAATCCTATTAAACTGATCTTCCTTATAAAGGGCTGAAGTGACCAACTCCAGAAGGCTATAGAAGACATAATGAATTCAGAGTTTAATTAGGACACACTGTTAGCTAACTATAATCTATTAATTAGCATTCTTAGTTTTTACAGCTCATTGCAATAATACMCTTTTACTTTTAAATTGCACCCTTTCTTTTTTTGGACCTAAGTTACACAATTCTACCAGTGTGGTAGTAATTATAGTGATTGCCTAGAGAACAGTGGCCTGGAAATATCTGTAAATGTTTAATTAGGGGATAAAGGAAAGACAAGGAAAAAAAAAACCTTGGATACAGGAATCACTGTTCTCCAGTCTATACATATTTAGTAACTGCTTAATCCATTCTAAACCATACATTCATTTCATTTTTCTTGCAAGACTTCCACAGCATCCTCAAATGTCAAAACTCATTTCAGAAAAAAAATGTTGTTATAGTCCAAGACGTTCTCTTCAGTATGAAAACAGAACTCAAAAATGAAAAGAATTTGAGAATTAAAATACTTACCTGCAGCGGAAATACAAAAAGCATCAGAAAGTTGAGTGAATGGTATTCCGTGTATTCATTATACTGGTACTGTACCACTATAACTAAAATTTTCACTGGATTACTCCTCCTAAGGAAATCCTACTTTTGTAATAAAAATTATTTAACTACAGGTTTTCTTCACTCCAAGAAGATATATGAAAATGAATACGAAATGTCGCACACATTAACAAATCCCACATTGTGATACTTACCATTCAGTAAGAATACAGCTATAAAACTACATGACAAGTCCATTAAATTATTTCATACTAACTCAGGAAAAGCAACTTATTTTCTTCAACTCAGTTCTTTAAAAAGCGAAAAGAAAATCTCAGACAGCTTCAGTGTAGCAGATTATCCCTAACCAAAAGGAATCTACTATTTAAGACAGGTCACCTGAAAGTGGAGTATAACATGTCTAGTACGTGTCAAGTACTACCAGCACTATTTTTTTCCTACAGCAGTTTTCCTATCCCCTCCACCTTCTAAAGCAAATCTTAAAAAAAGCACTGCCTGAAATAACAAGTATACCTTAAGAGCTTCAAGAACATGATCACGCTTGAATTATGGAAACTATTTCATTAAACTTTCTTGGATATTTAAAAAATTCAATAGGGAAAGTAATTTTGTCATGGTGAGAGCTGACTTACATTTCAAGAAACTTTTGGAGGTGGACGCTGGGCTTGTTTTCCATAAGAGTAGTGAGGTTTCTTACTGGAGAGTCCAGAGAGATGCCTAACCCACATTTGGCCAGAAACAACTGAACAGGAGGACACCAGCTCCAAGACAAGTAGTTACCTTCAGGATTAAGCTAGCAAGAAGGTCTAGGTGGGAAAACTTAAAAMAAGCTTTTAATAAGTAGAGCTAACTACAAAGAGGCCTCAATTTTAATCAACCTCTCAGTTTTATTCTAATTTAGGAATGCTTTTAAGAGGGACAAGACAAAAGAACTAGACACCCAAGATTCTCTGCTCTTCTGCCTATTCTCCAACTAGCCAGACCACTACAAAAAGTGTCTTATGACAGTTGCATAACAAGATATGCAAAGCTTATGACAAAAAAATAGATGAGCAGGTTATTAAACAGTGTTACTTAAATGTAGCCAAGAACACAATTTGTATCTGTTTGTGAAAACTGCAGGTCTGGAGGTTTTAACTGGGGCTCTAAAATAAGACCCGTGTAACGTGAACTATGTTTTACTGGCTATCCGTCAACATTCAGCAACAGTTCCGTTGTATTTGGAGTCAGTAGCTAGTACATTCTGCATCTCAGAGAATGTTTCAAGAGGTAAGCACTACAGAAATATTGATTATGAACAGGGTAAAATACTTCCAAAAGGAAACCGAGTGGTTAAGCATCCATCCTAGGAAAAAACACACATGACACACAAGGAGAAATGAGCACTCAAGAGGTGGCTTACTAGTCGGACAAGAAACATTTGAGAAGAGGCTTGCAAGTTGAAAACACATCATATTCATACCAATTGTCTGGGAAAAGCATCAATATAATTTAGCTGCTTAAATGTGACATGCAAGTTTATTAAACTCATTTAATCATGCTATTGCACTAACACAACAGTGACATTAGATGACAAACCTGGTTTTCTTCCTGCAAAACTCTATATTGTTCCTTCCAAATGGTGATTTTTGAAGCTTCATCTTTCCTCAGAGCTCTCTCCTTTTTTAGCTCAGGACTCCAGAAGGTCTTGATACTGTTCATGGAAGAACTCAGCTTGCTTTCTTTCACCTCCACATCCTTGCGAAGCAGATCATTTTCCCTTAATACTTCTTTGAGTTGTGTCTGMAGATCCATTATTGTGTTATCCCTGGCCTGGCGCAGTGAGTGAGGCACAGTGGATGCCATACTCACTGGAGGGAGATGGTGCTCTCCAAATGCAATAGTATCACTGGCAACTCCACTACTGGCAATGTTAGGGCTGCTACCCATTGCAGTCATCCTAACACCGTAAGGCAGCCGCCCCCCAGATCGGCCCAAAGTCATGGTGCTTTTTGGGGTGTCTGCACCCACGTTCTCATGGTCACTTAGATACATAGGGCCAGACGTAGCATAGGCAGCATTTAAGGACTGAATATTTTCCATAGAAAGGGTTTTCCCACTGCCACCCCCAGTACTACTCCCAGAACTGCCTCCTGTGCTGTTGGTTCGACGATGGCCCAAGCGTGGCGACCGTGGCAGCCTTGGTGAACGCCCTGGACTCTGGTTGCTTGGCTCAACCTTACCAACTGACCGAGCACTTCCATACATGATTAAGCTGGTGGTATGAGGCAATTAGATAGGCATAAATCAGGAATGAGAGAAATCCTGTTAAGTTCTTCAACGGTTTTAAGTCAGCTTAAGGCCAATCACAACTTATAACAGACCCAGTTGTCCATCTTTGAAGTCACGTGCTCACAATGTTCAGGACCATATCTGTATCAATAAAAATAACATATTAAAAACTGTATCAATAAAAATAACATATTAAATATTAGTTTATCAGACAATATTTTGTCCCACATTAGAATAAAGTGCATTCTATTACCTTTACACTTCTCCATCATCTTTTCAATTCTCACTCACAAAAAAGCAATCTTTTATTTAAACCCTAATATTTAAACTCAAAAAGGAACTTCTAGTCTTGCTTTTTTGTTGTTATAGTACCACAGTAAAGAGAGAGAGGAAAAAAAGAACTCATCAATTTTCAAGCCATAATTTTGTTGGTCATGACCTGAATTCTACAAAAGTAGTCTAACTTTTTTCCTATTTCTAACTGGCCCTAATTCTTTACAGGTTACCTTTCTGAGTAAGAGACACAATCGAAATTTAAAGCCCATTCAGTAGTGTTTTGGTTTTTTCCTTCAAGCACTGCTAGCTTCACCAGGACAGTTTCTAAACCCTGCTACTGCAAAAATAATCCTGCACATGGGAAGGTAGGATGGACTGAAACTATTCTGATCATGATCTCAACTAGCAGGCCCCTTTAGTGTTGCCGTCAGCCCTCCTTCAAACTCAGAAATCAGAACTGAAAATAAGAATCATGAAATCATTACTGACCACAAAGTTTAATCAAGTACAGATACAACTCCGAAAGAACAGCAATCACACAGCAATGGGACCAAAGAGGTTAAGAGGAACAAGAGAATCACACCTGCACTGAAAAGTGGTTCCAGACTCTTATCTCCTCTTGAACTGGGATTCAGTCCTAAATTTTTGTTCAGGTTAAGCAAAGTTTTCAATCAAAATATACTTCTCATTAACCAGCTCAGATTAAATCCATTAAATAATATCATTCCAACATTAAGGGACCTCTTAAAACACAGAACAGTATGGCATCATAATGTTGCAGTTCCTCCTCCCCTCCCCTTTTTCTTTAAACATGGACTCTGGTAGCATATGCAATAAAATTCCTTATTTTTGCACCACAACATTATGCTGTTCTACAAGCGTTAGCAGGTATCTCTTTAGTACAGGGGCGCTGGGCTGAGATCAATACTAGTCAAGATCTAGTAGAGGAGCAAGAAACAGGGATGAAACACACTCCTGTGACTGAACTACTGCACCGCAGAACTACTCCCACTACACAGGTCTCACTTTTTTTTCTATTTTTTCCAGTGTAAACTATTTCAAGTCACTGTTGGGCTCAACTGGAATCAAAACTAGAACGCTGAAACATTCCTGGTCTGACCTCTCCCCATTAGATGAAAGAACACCAGATAGTGTCCAAACAGCAGCAGCAGCATCTTATATATCCCAACATCTTTCCTKTCATAACAGCTTTCATCTAGTCTCACCTTCTACTTGAAAGTTAGGTTTGCCGGATATTAGGAATCAATTTTTCCAAACCCTATGGCTGAAGGCATGTTTTTGAGATAATAATTAGGCAAGCAGATCAAAGATCAGGCTTAAAAGAGAAATACACTTACAAAAGAAATTGTAGAAATAGTAAAAGTGGGTGGAGGGGAAGAGATCAAAAATAATATTGCAAAAAATACTGGAAAAGGGTAGAAAGAAAAAAAGTAAAAGCCTGACGAAGAAAAGTTACAATGTTTTTCCTTTTAGAAACAAGTTAGTATAGGAAAAGATACAACAAGAAATAGTTTTCAAATGTTTAGCTTAACCCTAAGTTTTAAATGGAAAACAAGACCAGAGTAAGCCAGCATTTTTTCATTTTCACACTATTTCATAGAAGATACCATAGCACGAGTAATTTTACAAAGCTTATTGAAGCTGATACTGTTTTGTGCGCCATCCTCAAGTTCAAGTGCTCACTCTCTCTCTCTCTTTCTCTTTGTTTTTAAATGACAATCAAAGCTGGCAACAATATTGCTACGGAACATTTTAAACACATACATAAAGGAAAACAGGCCAAGGAAATATAGCCAGTGGCATTAATAATTGAAGTTAGCTACCAAAACACCACCTACTGATTATTTTTTTTAAAAGAAAACAAGTTACAGATTAAGACATTTCTTCTATTTCAGCTACATATCTTTATGCAAAACAGTACAGAAATACAAACTATGTAACAAAAGTCTACAGTGTTCCATTGGAGTTGCTTCAATAAGTAAGACACTGTGCCCCAGATCTGGAAGAAAAACACTTCTTCCAAATAGAAAAGCTATTTCAGACTAATCTCACTGTTTGAGACATCAAAATGCTAAAAATACTGCTGTGACACCAGTTGAGCACTCAAAACAAGTCTGATATGATTTCTTAGACACTACATAAAGTACATTCAACTGAGAGCTTGTATTCACAAGGATTCTCCTGAAAATTAATCCAAATTACAGCACTTAATTAATTTCCTAGAAACTCACACCACAGTAAATCGGTGCAAACACTCATTCACTTAACAGCTTAAATGAGTTTAACTTGAACCAAAAGATTAGACATGTTTTTTTCTGTGTGTTTTACTTAAGAAGCACTTTCCCCAAAAAACATTAAGTTTAAATGTTGCTAGAAGTACATTACKGTTGCATGCAGAAGTATCACCTGGTGAAGTGCTGAACAACACACAAGAAGCACGCAAAGGATTTTAGATCATTTCTAATGAGTATATCACCCCCAAAATGGAAAACTCATGGAATTGCTTTCTCCTGGCTTTAGCAAACATTTTGTTAAACTATTAAGAGCTTTTCAAAGAATGAAAGTAACTGATGACCTTGACAGAAGAGCAGCTTCCCAGGCAGCTGAAAGGCACTGGTACCACAGCAGGTGCTGTGCAGTAGCCATCTTCTAATATWCCAGGCAGGCAGGTTAGCTCTCATCCACCCGAAGTGGAAATACCAGTCCTATGCTAATTCAGCTCTAAGCTTTGTTCCACAGGTAGGCACCATCCCCTCTGTTACTCCAGAAAACTCAAATAACTCAAGCTATGAAAGCCAACTGCTAGAATTAGYTGTTGATTAGGGTTACAGAAAGGATTCCCAGAGCAGGCACATGTGAAACTCGGGGAGAACAACTCTGACATCACTGCCATCACCGTCATGTGTTACACCACACTCACTTTTCAAAAGCAAAACCCACAAAAGCAGTAGATTAAGAAAAGAAAAAGTCTTTGGAAACAAGCAAAAGTAACCCTCCAGTATTTCTCTTGAAATGAGAACTTTCATTACACCATTGTTAGACTTTAAAATCGCGAATATTCCAAATATTAACTAAATACAGCCTAACAACCATGTATCCAGTTTCAGTATTTTCACTGACACAGAGATTTGTCATGGTTCAAGAGAAAAAAAAACATATTACAAGATAAATCTTAACTCTTCTTTTTCCAGTTTTTTTCTAGTAGCATTTATCACTGGCCATTTCACTTTGTTGCTACTAGGAATCCATAAACAGAGTAGATACTAAGACAATTCACACTAGGAAAAACATCTTTCATCCTGGAAACAGCAAAGTGAAGGAAGTGACAGAAACGTCTTTTCTCATTCACAATACCAATTAATCAGGAAGAAGAAAGAGTTTAGTTTCCCTCCAGGATTCCAAGCAAAATTACATGGAAGATTTCTTTCAGATAGCAACATAACAAGAAAGGTTAAAGTTTTTCAATATTCTGACCCATCCTAACATTTTACTAGGCATCTCAGAAGTACCGTCTCTTAYCTTCCATGAGGCCAACCTGCAGCACTTTTACTCTTTTCCTCTTCTACTGTGACCCTAAGTTTAGTCAGAAATAAATCATCCCTTAACCTTACAGGATGGTGGTAACCACAAGGAACACTGTCCAACTGTGACATGAATGTATTGACCATTTTTCCTTTCCAAACTCTCCTGTAGGTTTTGAAAACCTTTGGTCCTTTCTGCCAATACAGAAACCCTTACCTAAGATTACAAAGAAAGAGACTATAAACTACAAGTGCTTGAAAAAAACAAAACCACTGAAGCCAGTGCTAAACCATTTTTCCTCAAGGTAGCTTGCATACCTTTACATTTGTGAAACAAAACTCTCTTGTTCACTGTTTACTAAGAGAACAAAAACTTCCAAAGAGCATCCTATTTGCAAGCCAAATAAAAAAATCGCAAAAAATTAATGTCAGCCAAAGTAAAAACTTCATATAGGTATCTAGAGATTGGCATAGCAGCTTTGCAAGTACAGAGACATAYGATCAGCTAGTATTAGCTGAAAATGCTATCTAGCGATTATGAAAAAGCTTGAAAAAAGGACTATCAGACGCATAAAAAGAGTAGACGAAAATTACACAGTATTGTAGAAAAAGGTCTGAAAAAAGGACAGTTATTAACACTTTTTCTGTATGAAAATGGTAAGACAGATAACAGTACGTCCTGTCTGAAGTGCCAGCTAAGAAAAACRTCTTCTAAGATCACAGGTAACTATCCAAAAACACTCAGAGACAGACACCATGAACTGAAAAAAAGTTTATAATCTGACAGTAAACATTTAAATGTACCACAGTACAATTTGTGGCAACTAAAATGCATCTGTTTCATTACAGTAGCGTAGTCATAGCCAGTGAAAAGCAATGGAGAATCAAGCCTCCTTCAAAACAGCAAAACAGCTACCRCTCCAAGAAGTAAATGATACCCAGAATGATACAACAATGGAAATGGTAATTCAAAGCAGCATGAAAGCTGGTAACTCCTGCATCAGAACCTAGCATGCTGAAAGAATAGTAAAATGCAACCTGCACAAATTCATGCAGATTTACTTGTAAGGCAGTCATGAAGTGAGAGAGGGCAGGAATAGGTACACTAGTCTTGTCAAAAGATCTGGTGGTTTTCAATAAAAGAGTTGTATTCAGGCATAGTAGAAATGTAAGAAATTCTGGAGGGATCACATTAACATCAACTTCAGGATAAAGAATCCAATAAAATGAGATGTTTACCAATACTGTCACACTCAGCCCCTATATCAGCCCCTAGTATTTTATGTGAACCAATGGCTCAGAAAGCAGACATTCCCGGCTGCAGCTGCCAGAAAACGGAAGATTCATTAACACAAMGTTTTTTTAACCTCTGGAGGATCTGTCTGTCACGTAAATATATGATGCCTTTCATATCTCCCCCTACTCCAGGACAAATACTAATACCACAGTAACCACTTCTAGGTAAGCAAGCAAACCAAATACAGAAAAACATACTGCAGAAAYACAGGAGAATCCCTGCTTACATTTGCCAAAACAAAAAGAATTTTGGAATAACTTTTGCAGCCCTCAGCAAGTAACATTTCCCCTGAATTTCTTTTCTGCAGTTTCTGTTCAGGACTGACACCGGCTGACAGACAGCAACATTTATGGAGTCAACTCCTCAACAGCGTCACTGCCTGATGGTCAGGAACGGGGCAGTTTGATCACGAACTAGGCAGGCAAGCACATCCTACAGCACAGTGACCCCTCTAGTGCSTCCCATCAGCATAATGGCAGCCATATACCCAGCTTCCAGAAGACTGAACTTTCTTGTAGCACTGACTCCTGTCCGCACAAGGAAAGCTTTGAATGTCAGCTTTATAATAGCAACGGAGAAGTCAGCCTTTACAAGAGCCATCTTAATCTGATAAAGCACTGTAGCAGACACATTAGACTTCATTAACAGAGGTAGCAATTGTTCACATTTTCATAATTCACACCCAAATAGTTAATCACGAGTAAGTACAACTTGATTATACAGTAGGACCGGGACTCCAGAACAGAGCAGGAAGGGAGGGGGGGGGGGAAAGATGGAATTCCAAAAAAATGAACAGCTTATATTCCAATAAAACCCTGCCAATAAAAAACCTTTACCCTGGAATTCAAATAGTGGGTATGATGAGAGAATAGACAAGATTCACAGCAACTTAGAGGTGTGTTAATCAAGACTAAGAGAAAAATTGAATTCCTGTTACCTTCTGGTGCACACCACAATTACAAAAGCTACGGTTGCTATGTTACTTCATATAAAAAATGTGACGCATCTATCTTGGGACTATATTGTAGATTTTAGGTTTGACTAATTTTGGAAGGTAAGAAAGCTTACTACTTTTCATGTTAAATTAACGACTATTACACACAAAAAGGACAGAAGAAAGTTTACTTTGGAAATTGTTTGCAAGCCAACCAATGCTGGACACAAGGCACTGAACCCATGGAATTCAGGGTTGTTTACCCTTATCAAAATAGTCTTATCCTCATGGCCTTGACAGCAAGAAAGCAAAAGGGATGAATGAAATTAAGACAGAAAGAAGACAAAAAAGTAACTGTTCATATTATGACTGCTTCTCATTCCTAGATAGCATGTGAATAGATGCCCAAGCACCGACATCTGTTTATGTCCAATCCTTTTTAAAAGTTGGGGTTTCTTTTGTTGTTGTTTGGGTTTGTTTTTTTACAAAGTAAGTTCACCTACTTGCACATCTGCCAAGTTCACTGAAAGTAACAGTGCCTTTGTTCTGCCTCACCAAACATGAGAGGATGGGAATTGATACATTCTCCCCTATATAYACAGACAGAGAAATCTTCCCAGAAAAATATCTCAGAAATCCCTGATAATCTTTAGGTAACCTTGACATATTAAAAAACATGTTTTGTAAAATGTAGGCCATCAACCCTGACCCTAACATTTTGAGGAAAAACCCAACAGTCATTTGTCAAAGGAGGGTTTTGTTTCTAAACATAAATTGACACTCCTGTTACACCCTTTTTAAATTTGAAAGGTTAGCATAAATGGTACATATAGACTTTAAATCACCACAGAACATGGAAACATCTTGATTATCTGTCCTTTTTAGACGCCATTCTGTCTCCCATTCTTCTCTCCCATTCCTACAAGATATCCCATCCAGAATACACTACCCGTGAGTCTCTAAACAAGAGCCAGAAATATTCATCAGCTTCCTAGTTAATTTGTCTCCTGAAAATATAGACTTCTTTTCATGAGGTCTGCTTACTCCACAAGGAAGACATAAGACGACAGAACATGCTCTGCTCTATAGCAGCTTCTTTGCAAAAGCAGTATTAACTGACATCAGGTTATAATTCCCGTAAGTCTTGATATCAGCATAAAGGGTATATTTTCACCACCACAGCTTCATTCTTTTATAACTTATTTCCCAAAAAACAAAACCACAAGAAGAAAAACTATTATTATAAAAATGCACGTATTTCAGCTAGATCTTTATTTACTCACATTTATATACTCTTTGTGATACACCACTTGCTTATAAGGATTTTTTTCCTAAAGCTCTGGAGGTCGGCCTCAACTTGAGGCAGAACATGAGGTGCTATTGATATTTCTAAAGGCCTTACCTCATTTCACTTGTCAGACTAAAGTGGTTCTGCTCACAGTATTTGAGTCACTAAATTTGGGTGCGCATGCAAGTTCTTTTCCTTTGTCAGGTTGCTGTATACCAACAGAAATTTTTCTGTCTTCCTCCAGAGACTGGGGCACATATTTCTCAACACTAACTGGACATCACACTTAAAAGCTTCCCAGGTTTTGGACACTGTTTCAGCACCTATTCCCTCCTACAGCTTTAAGTATTTCACTGGCAGCACTGAATTTGTTACAGGAGATCACATGGTGCTGATATGTTGTGGACCATTCTCAGCTGCTGGTTCTTGCCTGGATTTACCAGGGATTGGACCCAGCAACCCATACAGTCCCTCCCTGTCCTACGTTCTTAACACTGACACGTGTAGGTAGGCTGTGTAGGTGCATCAGGATTTGTTTTGTGCAATAACTGGGAGCTAATGATAAGTCTCTAAATTTAAAGCAGATAGGAGAAAAACAACAAAAATTATCACGTGTCTTTTTTCTTTTTAAAAAAGTCTGAAACAAAAAGCAACAGGAGTCAGAACATGCACACAAACTTCCTAGTGATGAACTGATTAAAATAACTCTCACTCTTCTAATTACCTAGAAGATTAAAGACCTGTAGACGTTAATTTTCTGTCACTGTATGGCTAAAGAGTTTATAGCCTGATTTTTGGAGTATACAGGCAGTAAATACTATGTGTTTGTATGCATGGTTGTTTCTCTCTTCCCAGGTGGCATGCAACCAACAACCAACTTCCCAATAGTGGAAAGAAAATGCTAAAAGTGATAAAGATATTTCAAAAGCCCAGAAGTACCTAGAAGCACTAGTGAATCCATGTAGACAGACAGCCTAAGGTCACCACGGGTAACATCACTGTGCAAAGCAAAGCATGCTCCATCTACAGAATTTCCATCATAATCTTGCCCTGACAACAAAGTTGTGTTAATGATATTGACACAACCCACATACTAGAAAACATCACTTTTCCTAAATCAACATTGGATTTTCTAGGATCTCATGCTCTATCACTGCCACACGGCAGCCCACTGCATGCCACAGAGTTAAACCCTTGGCTTAAACAGGCCGTAATTGATAGAATCCTCATCACCCAGAGTGCTCTTACAGCAGGGTAGCCAGCAAGGTTCAAGAATGCATATTAATGTTTCTAGCAATCAGTCTGACTATTTCAAAGCTGCATCCATCCATCCATCTCTGAGCATACCATACTCAGACAAAACAAGCCAGACCTTCTAAACGTACTACAATTTTCAAGTGGCTTAGCCAGGTAAGTGTAGTAACAAACCTCTCACACAAAGGAGGCTTTTGGGGGAATAGGCTTCAAAATAGGGAGGAGTGAGGGGAGGAGGGATAACAATGGGAGAGTATCCTGCTTCACAAAATAAGGAATAATAGCAAGTAACTCATGCACTGTTTACAATAGCACAGTGAAATATTTCTATTCATACAGCAACACAGATAACTGCTACCAGGAACTGAGAAAGTGGCAGGTTCAGCAAAAAAAAAAAAATCAACCTAGGTTTCTTTCATGACCAAGATTTGCAATTCAATAAAAAGGTATGGGCCATGTAAATACCAAACCTGCTTTTTTGCCAGTCAGGCCATTAGCCAGAGATTAGAGATGAAAAGTTATGCGAACAGAATCTCATAAAAGCTTGAGACAGGATCAAAGAAAAATACTAAGATTTATGAAAAACATGATGTTTTAATATAGCCCAGATAGCAGAGACCCAAACTGAAGAAAACCTGCTAACATCCTTACAGTGATTTAATTACAGCTAAATTGGTTTCCCAGAAAAGGTGGAGAAAGTTCAAATTATATCAACTATTATGATAAACTCATGTTTTACTCAGCAGATCCCAAACTTTTTCTAGCTGCAGCCCCTCTTGCAGCTTGATGGATTCAGACAGTTCCAAATTTCTGGATTATATAGTAATGTCAGATACTTGACTATTCAGGGAACTGCTGTTCTGTGATAAGAGTTCTGAACTATGCTTCCAGAACTGAAGTACACTCAGTACAGCCATCTCAGTTACTAAATAACTAGTGGTTTAGTCCAAATACTTTATTACTGAAAAAAAAAAAAATAAACTATTGTACTACCAATTCTGCTCATACTAGCATGGGCAACATGGTGATTTTTCTCTTCTAATCTTATTTGATATGGCTGTAAGGGTGCTGACTCATAAGTGACCCTGAATTGGGGCACACATTTTGCTGCTGCAGTTTTCAACACAAAATACAGTAATATGTCAGGCTGCAGATCGCAGTAGCTCAGGAGGAGATGTATGTTCAACCACCTACTGCTATAGACGCAGTAACCTCCGGGAGAAAAGGAGGGCAGGCAGCTGGTGGAGGTTACTGCTGCAGTCAAACCAGGCAACTTTTTTTGGTTACAGCCTGTTGGATTTGAGGTAACATTATCCAGCTACTACCATYCCACATACATCAATGTGCCCCCAAAACGAGCTTGGATAAGGTGTTAAACATATATTGCTCTTTGGACCAATTCTACTTCTATCCATTTGCTTTCTTTCTCGGCTTCTGTATTGCTTCCCCCGCCCCCCCCCCCACATCCATAGGTGTTTCTTTTTATCTTTTCTTCATATCTCCTAGTCTTTCCCATTTCCATTGCGGTTTCACTTTAAACCATTTCACACCATGTCGGCACGAACCATAATGTGAATTTCCAGCGTGCATGCAACATTCCACATAAAATAAATTGTATACTTCATAACTAAGATCTAGAGTTCATGTTACAAATGAGACAGATGTGGAAAGACAGCAATTCCTGACACATGCTTCAGGATGGCAGCAGATTCAGAAACAAAGAATCGTGTCAGCTGATGCTTACTTTGTAGTAGATGTAATAAAATAAATGAAATGTGACCATTCAGCATTCACAGGGAAAAAGTAAAAAATCCAACAACACCGCAAGGTCTGGGTAGAAAGACACCGGTCACCATTACCTCAGATGATGTGACTAAGACAACAAAAGCGTGCGCTTCCCAAGGACAGACTAAATAAGTAGGGGCGGAAAAATACAATACGGAACGCGAATGGGAAGAGCATGAAGGCATTCTGTACGAGGCAAAACCAAACCCGCCCCGGCGTACAACAGCCCGCCCCGGCGCACCACCACCATGAGCAATGCCCGGCAGGGCGCGGGCCCGCTCGCCTGCCGCCGGCGAGGCGGCGGGCAGGGCGATGTGGCCGTCCCCGCCGCGGTCCCCGCGGGCCGGCCGGCCGGGGGCAGCCGGGGCCGGGGGAGGGCTGCCACCGCCCAGCCCCCGGGCGGTGACAGCGTGCGCGGGGCCCGGCAGGGGCGAGGCCCCGCACCCCCCCCGGCCGCCTCCCCCGGCCGCGCCCGGGCGCCCCCTCGCTCCGGCCGGCCGACAGGCCACGCAGCCCTCGGAGGAGCCGCCGCCGGACCCGGACCCACCTGAGCGGCAGTTCCCCGGCGACAGGCCCCGCCGCCGCCGCCGCCTGCCCCCTCCCCGCGGCCGCAGCCCCTGCCCAGCAGCTACCGGCTCCCGCAGGCCCCGCCCCGCCCCTGACTCCCCCCAGCGGCCGGTAAGAAACGTTAACACAGCCCCCCCCCGACCCCCCGCACCGAGCGAGGCCCCTCACCTGCCTGTCAGCCCGCGGGGAGGGGGTGCRCGACGGCGGGAGCGGGCGGCGGCGGCGCCCCGGCGAGGTCGGGTCGGGTCGGGTCGGCTCCGCACCCGCCGCTCTCCGCCGCCTCCGCCTCTCCTCGCCGCCTCCTCCGCCGCCGCCTCTCGCGCGCGAGCTCCGCCGCTCCCTCCCGCGCCCCCGGCGCGAGACACACAAGCCCCGCCCCTGCCGCCACTGAAGCGCGACGCCCCACAGCCCCGCCCTTCTACGGCCGCGCGGCGCCCCGCCCACGGCGGGCGCTCAACAAGCAGGGTTYCCCTCTCCCTCCGCCTCCCCCCGGGGGCGGGCGGCTCCGGGCACCGCCCCGCCCCGCCTCCCCTCCGCGAGCGTGGGCGTGGCTTTCGGCAGCCCCGGCGCTGCGTCACCGCTTGGCGCGGACGGAGGAAGTTTGACTCCTCTCCCGTGCCGTAGCGGCTGCTCCGGGCGTCCCTCCCGTCTTTCTCCACCTCCTCCTGCCCGGGCGGGAACTGCAAACTGCCGCTGGAGGACCGAGGCCGGAGGCCGCCTCCTCGGCCCAGGTACTGCGGCCGGCGGCCCACCGCCGCAGGGCCGGCTGGGCGSGAAGCGCTCACCTCTTCTCCCCTCTCCTGGTGGGGCGGGGACGCAGCCGGGAGCGGAGCCGGCCCCTCTCGCGGACCCAGCCGGTGGGCTAAGGGCGCGCGAGGGGCGGCCKTTAGCGGTCTCCTGGGAGGGGGAGGGGCTTCCTCAGGGACCCACGCGCCGGGGGAAGCCGTTGGCGGCGCCGGCCGGGCTGGGGGCCACTGCCCGCCTCTTCTCGGGTGCCCCGCTTCCACGGCGGTAGGGCGGCAGTTCTCCTGCCGCCCCCGCTCCCCAGCCTCCCGGCGGCGAAGCTCGAGGTCCCCTGGCTGCGGAGCTGCGCCGAGGCGGCGTCTGGAGCCCCGCCCGAATGAGCGCGAGGTGGCTGGGGCTGCGGGAGGCAGCGCGCCTCTCCTCGGGTAAAAAAACCTCTCTCAGCCTGTGGGGCTCCCGCAAAGGCAATGCCAAAGCTGGTACACTCAGCCCCGCTGCTACCTAGGCACACCTACCTTAGGCAAACTAGCAAAAAAAAGCCCCTTCCTTAGAAGACTTCGAGCCTGCTGTAACTGAGCCCTGCCTTCATTCAGGCAGATAGAGCAAATGACCTGCTCAGGAATCTTTCTAGGTCGATTTTTTGTGATTTCAAGGTGTAAGGAGCCAAAACCAGCATTGGCTTCCTTAGCCATTATTCCCAGGGGACACTAAAGTGAGAGGTTATAGTAAATTGGATAGATCTGTAAGACTACACAAGGAATGACACTGTTATAGACATATAAATTACCACTATTTAAATTAGTATCTTGTTGCAATGAATACAGTAATTCAGACCTTTCACAATTATGACAGCTGACACACAKTGAGGTCCCCATGACCAGAACTTCCTTTTCAACTGTAGAAGCACAGAATCTATTTTAAATTAATTTGTGAAGAATAATATAATGCAGGTAAGTGCATGCTGTAATATACAAGCCCTTCTGTGAAGCCTACAGTATTCCCCAAAAAAGGGATACTTTACATTGCTGTCTAAGAAAGCAGAAGGATGAAAATAGATACAGGCTTGCCCATGCCTGAAGTATTCTGTCAATTTCAAATGTAAATCATTTTTCATTTAAAAATAAACAGTGTCAACCTGGAGCAAAACAGAAAAACGGAGAGCTTGAAAGCTTTAGATTTTGGTGGTAACTTAATTAGTGTGTCAGCTTAATACAGTCTTGCTGCCAGAAGTGTCATCTGTGCCTGTAATCACAATGTTTTTTATGGTCTGCAGTTTGACAGATCTCCCACAGCTCTTACAGAGTTCAGATGTTTTAGATTCCAGCCTGGATTAATTTCTTGTCTAGTAATTGCATTTGGCAAAACTACCGGCTTTCTACAGTTACAATTGGACAGGCTGCTTTTCCCTTTAAGTCCCAAACCATTACTCTTGAGTTAAAAAGCCTGCTCTCTTTTCCTTGCACTGACTAAAGTGGCTTATACATAAATGATGTGGTTATAAATCAATCTGACAGGCTTTTAGAAAGAAGTACGCACATAAATAATTCATGATATTTGAGTAATATTTCTGCCAGGTCTGGTCTCCAGAACAAGCTCTTTTCTTTTACTCTGTCTTTAATAAATGTGAAACCAGTTGTTCAGGAGTGGATTGTTCACTACTTGGTTTTGTAACTGTGAGGTGTTACTGTTTCACACCTGGGAGAGAGCTTGTATGCCAAACAAGTTGTTTCTCTTTTCCTTCAGTTCTACCCCATGGTGCAGTAAGACAGAGCACCTCTTACTACAAACCTAGCTCATTGTTTGTTGTTACAGGGATTTTTTTAATAACATCATTGAAAGATCTGAAGCGGTACTAGTTAATCCCTTTAATGAAACATTTTCTATGCAGAATTATGGATTAATGCAAAGAAATAAAGTAATACAAGAAATTAAGTAGTATTTATATTCTTAGAAAGCAAATGTATTTCAAATTTAGAATTGTTTGGAATGATCTGTTTCATAAGGTGCTATTGAAGCATTTTTACAAAGTTTTGTGGACCCTTTGTAAGGCAGAAGTGACAATGGGTGCTGAATTTTAAAACAGTGAACAAAATTGTGTAGAAGTAATTTACATATAACACTGCTATTAAGGAACATGTTTAGAAAAGTAACCAGCAAAATTTGAAAAATATGCAGTCTAAAACACAGCAACACATGCGTTAAACTAAGCCATTTGGACTGGAATTAGATTTGTAATTGCTGGGGAAGTAGGATCCTGAAACAACTTTCAATAGATATAGTGATGTTCGATGGATTCATGACAAGCATATAAAGGCTGTTATGACAGAAGACTCAGCATAATGAGTAAGGGGATCAGTTTCTCATTCTGTGTTCCAAAAATGCAGGAACTGACCAGATAGGCTTCATTTCAGTTGTTGGATGTATTCAAACATTCTAAATAGAAACACTCCCCCACAAATGCACTATGTTATTCTGCCAAGCTTGTATAAAGATAAGGAAGAAAGATCTTTACACTTTGTTCATTAAAATGTTAATCAGTAAAAAGTGTAACCAGAATTAGTGTTTTCTGTTTTGTGCAGGGAGGGTATCATCATCCTAGACATACCAAAAGTAAACATAGTACAGCCTGATAAATCTAAGGGTAAATTTTGCTTTTGGAGCCACATATATAGATTCCACTGAAGTAAGTGGGACTGTTTGAAGGTATGTCAAATCTGAAATGTGCTGTAACTGACAAGAAATTGGTATAGTGGTATTTATATGCCTTGAAAGCGAATATTTAAAGTACTGCAGATAGCTCAAACTTTCYACATATCTTTTTATTCTTTTGCTGGGGTGGTTTTACTACAGAATGTGACCTGAATCAATACCAATAAGATGCATCGATATGGTATTGGCAAGGATCAGAGGCCACCTTTAGCCTACAATAGACATCCAGGCTGATGACCTCTATGTGCATTTCATTGCTTAACCTATAAAACACTGAGTATCTTTTTCTTCTGTTGAAGTTAACAGAACATTACCTCACTTTTCTCAAGTCATCAAGGTGGTTTGCCTAGAGATATTATCAGAAGTAAAAACTGAAGAGTTATATTGTATGCAATTTTCCTGCAGCAATTTYGTAATTTGTTTTCCACTCTTAAACTGTGGTGTAGCACAGGCCAGTCAATTAGGAACATATACTTAAAAGATGTACACTTCAGCTCAGTGTTGGATAAAGCAACCTTTTCATAACAGGTTAATCAACTTATAGTTTGGAGTTCCCAGAGGAGAGAATACTCTACAGAAATATACAATTTTTGAAGTTTTTTGTATTTTTTTGTGTTAGAGCAATATGAACCTTAGGTTAAAGATGTGGTATTATCTTTAGTGCTTGCTAAATCACTCATTGCTACATGCATAGCTGTTTGCTCTTGGTGGGCTCAGTAGAATTGCGTTTATTAAAAGAATGTTAAAGATTTTTGCTCAGCAAACTAAAGCTTCACTGTGAAGGAAACACTGTATAGAGAAGGATGAGGTTGAATAACCTCACTAAAGTGCACGGTATGTTGAAGTCATATCTTATAGATTGTGTGATACTACAATTAATTTCTTGAAACAGCCATGTTCTAGCTGAGGTTTTCCCAAGTTGTGGTACTTACACAATTCATGGATTGCAAACTATTTCAAAGTGATGCAAAACTGCCTGCTTCTGCCTTACACATGAAGAGAACTGGGAACTGACACTCCTAGCACAGGATTAAGGCACAGTGCATGGTTCAAAAACCTAGTTTGTCAAGACTGAGGGGAACTGGCAGGAGAATAGGTGATTTAGGACCAAAATCTTTTTGGAGTAATGGACAGTAGGGTAGACGGGTGTGTGAGGATGTGTTCATTTAGAAAATTAGAAGTTATGTGCATACGATCATGGAAGTTAAAGGTATTGCTACAGTAACCTACAGTAGTAGTTGTACTTGAACAGATGAAATTCAGGATTATCTGTTCTAGGAAATTGGTTTATTTCCTACGTGGGAGTTTGTGTACACACCCAGATTTTTCTCAGCAGCTGCTCAGTTCACTACCACCATACAAATAAATACCTACTTCTAGAGTGTTGTTGAAAATTAGTATTTCGTATCTAGTTTCCTAAAACAGCCATTTTTCTGATTATGTACCTAATTTGTTCAAGTTTTAAGCTTTTGTGTTACTGACTTTTTTTTTTAGAAACAAGATCRAAATATGGTAGTAGTAAAAGCTGCTAAGATTCTTTGCCTGTTCTAGTCTACAAGGGAATGTTTTGGAGCACAGTGCAACACCTGTAGTCTTGTGTGTGTTTTTTCTCAGTGATAAGAAAACTTTCTGAGAACATTGCCAGCTAAACTGAAAATAATTCCCTGTAAATAATAAATAATGGTCACAGTCACAGAGAAATTAGAATTCCTAGGTGTCTTTAAGCTGATGATAAACTGCTTTTATCATCCTGCATGCAGAGCAAGTATATTTGAACTTTAATTTTTAGTATTTAGATGGTTTGACATTACAGCTTTTTTAACACTGGCTTGTGAGTCAGGCAGTCTCCTAGCACTGTCCTGGCCCTGGAGGGTGTTTGAGGCTCTTTTGTACTCTAGTCAATAGCTTATTATCCACTTCAGTATTAATGTTTCATGCGAGTT